>JBBMOI010000012.1:780000-820000 GCA_038088405.1 Porites divaricata
CGGTACTTATGACGAGCATTCGTTTAAAAATTCAGTCGTTTTACACTTGGTGATCAATGCCTTTATTTTCACGACTCTTCTGTGTAATTAAACACTGACATTGAATGGAGAAAGAAAATTCTGGTCAAAATATGGTTTTAAGGGTAAAATCTGAGGCACTGGTTTAAAGAAAACACACACCAATATGATCTGTGTGACTTTATGTTACGGGTCACACAACAACAAGGCGATGACATTGTGCACCTTAATTACACACTAAAAAGCCTTTAAAAGTTATGCAGCGTGCGTTGCAATCTATGTTACGAAAAATGTATTCCTACTCTAATTTTATGCCATGTACTATTAACAATGGTCTGGACATCATTTCAACGATATGCTGCGACGTAAACTTGCAAACTAGACATGTCCAAGGCGTTGAGTCGGGCTTGCAATTTCCTTTTAATACTTGTCGTGGTGAAGATCACAAGTGATTTCTGTCCTCCAGTGCATTTTGTGCTATGCCGGCATCCATCACCACTTTGTGCTAAAATTCACGACTTGTAAGGATTGTTTACTGATCACAAGTATATTCTCCTGAGATCTGATGGCGACGTTATCATGTTACACTGTGGACACAACTTTTTTGCTCCCTGGAAAAAGCAAAAACCAGGTACAATTACTATCCAAAGCGAGTCGGATATTAAACACGAGTCAAAGTGTTTCATCCACTATCCACACTTCGATAAGTAATATGTCAAACACGACATGGTTTGTGTAATGGCAAGTTTCTGGTGGGTCTTTTAAGATTGACTTCGAGAAGTCTGGAAAAAGTGCTTCGTCTGATTAATATGGAGCTTTACTACAAAAACTTGGAAGCTCTCCAAAAGATACATGTGAAATACCATCATTGTTACAAGAAAAACAAGTTCATACCAGTGTTCTAAGCCAGCATTCCTCACAATGAACGTGCCAACAAGAAATTGAAGCCAAGGGATTTGTGTATGGTTCCTGAAATGGAGAAATAAGATCAGCCCTTTGAAAAAGACTGTCGAACGTAATTGCATCATTGCTTTGGCTTTTATGACCTTAACGCATTGTGATTGGATGACCGATTTTGCGCTAATTCCTCAACTAATCAGAATTCAGAAAAAAAGCCAAATCTGGGCAAGACTTGTAGGCTTTTCCACGCTTGGATTTGATTGGTTCATTTGTCTGTCAACGCAAATTGTCAACCAATCAGAGAATTTTGGAAATCAAAGGTGAATTCTCGTTATATCGTAGAAGCTTCTCTCAGCTATAAATACGCGTCTCCGCGAAAAAAGGCGCCATTTCTTTCAATAGTTGTAATAAACAATGATCGAAAGATTTGGGAACTCTACGTACCATACAAATCAAACACTTCATCTTGTCAGTTTTCTTATCTCCCTGGTAAGATAAAAAGAAAATAACAGTTGTAAGCAATTGAAGTAGTATTTTATCACGAGAATTGCCAACCAACTTTTGTGACGCGGGGGAAAAGTTGCTACTCACCAATTCTTTTATTCGAGCTTTTAGAGAACAGATAATAAGATCTGGATTGCTTGTCCTGCAAAAACACATTTGAACTATCAGTTCACATGCCAGGTTCCAGCATTTGCCATGTGGCACATGAATTTCACCTCATCCTTATTCTTCTTAACATGACTAATTCTCAAGTGTATAATGAGCCTGTGTTAAGACAGCCAATGGTATCTTAATCAGGGCTGCGTTTTAGCATCACTATGGTAGCCTGCAAGCAAGCCCTTCATTTGAGAGAGTTTCTTGCAGCTGGCTTCGCTTGCCATAATAATAATTTGGAGCGCTTGCTAGCAGGTTACGCTGTGGGATCTCTAGTGACTTGTTTCCTCTTTGGCCCACAAAGATACCTTAGTTTTTTGCAAAAAATTTGAATGCTTCGCAACAAATCAAAGCCACTCACCCATCAACCCATTCCCCATTTTGTTTTGTTTCAACAGTCCTACCACCCTCAGCATCTTTTTCTTGCTCTTCTCTTATGGGGCTTTTTCTGTCCACAGGTGAACATTCACCACTGCAAGGAAAAAAAGCAGTTATGAGTAAGCTGCCCCACTTCTCCATCCCTGATTAAGCTGACCCACCCCTACACCCTAGACTGTAAGCCACCTCACTCCTCCACCCCTGATGGTAAGCTGATCCACCCCTCCACCCCAAGACTGTAAGCCACCTCACTCTTCCATCCCTTATCGTAAGCTGCCCCACTCCTCCACAACTAATGGTTTGCTCCCCCACTCATCCATCCCTGATGGTAAGCCACTCCACTCCTCAATTACTGAGGGTAAACTGCCCCACTCCTCCATCCCTGAATTTCACCCTTCTTCTTAAAACAGGTATTCACCTTATCACGGCTCCCCTGAGAGCTTGTCTGACATGGTCTTCATCAGGTTCATCAGAGGTACAAGGAATTACATCAGCTTCTGTGAACCTTCAGTCGTAACATTACAAGTCAAGGATGGTCATGACAAGAGCTTTGATTCTCAAGACTTAACTATGATTGTGAAGGCATGATTCACACAGTAAAAAGGATCATGCTTAGCCTTCTATATCCAATAAACTGGACTTTTTCATCACGTTTCAAGTGAAACTTCTCAAGAAGTTGGTCTGCACCTTTTCTATTAAACCTTCATTTAAATTCAGATAACATCAATTTCCACCAATAATGTTAATCATCAGTTTCAAAAAGATTTCCACTAAAAAAAGGAAATTTGATTTTACAGATTCAGACTTATTTTTGCCTTAAAAAATACAGACAGTTGTAAAGGATACTGAGGTTTTCCATACTCTTCTGAATCATCGCCATCAATATTCAGGTCTCCAACATCTTCATCTTCTCTTTTACGTTTTATACCAGTTTGAAAGCCTGAAGCTGAAAAGGACACCATACACCTTGTTAGTCCTTTAAGCCCCATTATCCACATACAAATTCTCCAGACTGATCTCCATACAATTCCCTTAAAATTAGTTGAGAGAATTTGGTAAAAGATCAATTAAGCATTCTCCCTTTGGTAATCAATTTAGTAATTCTCATAACCTTTACTCTTGATGATCTGCTGATGTTGTCAGGAGAAAATTGACATTGGTCACACTTGTGGCTTAAAAGGTTAAAAAAAACACCGTCTTGAAGACAAGTCATATTAGTCAGTGTACTAAGGGTCTCCCTCCATATCCAATTTCTTACAAAAGTGCTGCCCTTAAATAAGTTCTAAAAATACTAGCTTAGGGCATGCTGATCACTGCAGCTTTTTAATTATAAAAATGAGCACATATTTCCGTCTTCCCCCCAAGATGTAGCCTACATCACAAACACAATTTAACCTTGGTTAGAAATGTCTGCGAAGCAGCGCCAATATCGTTGGTCTTGGCACCGAACAGACTCGATGAATTACCAGAAGTGCATTTTGAATTTCCTTTCATCTTGATTGGCAAACAGACAATGGCATTTTTAACTGGCCAATCATAGAGTGTAGTCAAATCTTAGTACACACAAGGGGCCCAGAGCAAGGATTTTAATGCTGTTTTGCAGACAGACGTAGCCAGAGAGTAGTTTTCTCTGTGGCACAGGCTACACCAAGAGAAGACAAGTTACCTTTAAAACCTCCTTCCAGAAGAGATGTTGCTCTTATTCTTGTCTGACCTGCCCATTCATACTCTTCAAACACATCATGGCCATTAGCATCCTCATTATCATCTATTCCACCACTTTCTTTCTACAGAATGAAAATTTGGGGAGAATTAAACCTTTGCTTCACATTAAGCAAAAACAAACAAATTATGAATGATAGTAAGTTGTTGTTAGCCAAACAGTAGGGACTTTGGGCAAATCGCTATGGTGACCTCTACTATGGCGGCTGGAAGTACAAAAGCTCAAAAATTATGCAGCGCGCATGCTTTGAAATGACCTTTGCTGTACCATAGTGCAACATCCTAACTAAGTGAGTATAACATTTGACTTTTCTCCAAATTTTAACAATCACTGGTTTTAAAACCTCCTGTAGATTGTTTTTCACTTGATCAAGAAAGTATTGGAAAGTTCTGGTTTTCTAGAAGTTGTCTTCCCTGCATTTTACTGACAGTGACAGCAAACAAATGAGAAACCCATAGTCACTTTTTAAGTCGCCTGCGCCACAGATGAAACTTAACTCTGATTACAGTAAGTCCATCTGCGAAACAGTGCCAAATCCTTGTTCTGGGCCACCACCAGGCTTTTAGCCAGACATTGAAAATTGTCCCATAAAATTATAAGAGATTATGTGAATTTTCTTTGTATTTCATCCAAAAATGGGTGTCTATAGGATGGCTGGACACCCTTCTAGCCAGAACCTTGGCCACCACCCATGTACCAAGATTTGAGTATACACCATGATTGGCCTGGAAATTCGAAACACACTTTTGGTTATTAATTGATTCTGTTGGGTGTCGAGAACAAGGATATGGTGCTGCTTCGCTATGTTACTAACTGAAGTTTAATTTCATCTACAACGCAGGCAAGTGTTTAGGTGCAGCTTCCTTAAAGTTGAAATTTAGTAGGTTATGGTGACATACTATCCCCAGGATGCAGTATCCATGACTGCCACAGTAGAGGCCACCATAGCGATTTGCTTTAATTTCCTAGTTTTACCATTCAAACTACAACAATTTTGTCACAAGTTTCCCATTGAATGTCCTTACCTTTCTTAAGCAAGCTTCCACATGAGAATTTAGTTCATCACCATTGCCATGAATCACTTCTTCACACACAGGACACAATGTCGTCTTGATGCCTGATGGTCCTTCCTCTCCAGCTAGAGGTGAATTTACTGGAGAACCTAAAAAATACAGCAATGCATTGGATGAAGCTGAGTCAGGGTTAGCACTCAAAATGTTTTTTTCCTGTCCTTTGAATGCTCACAACGTACATGTAGGCTTTAATCAATTTAACTAACTCAAAAGTTAAAAGTACAGGATTTACTGTCTTTCAATTTTTTACCAGCCAAATTTAAGGCAGATTTCAGCCTCTGTTATATATTATTACAGTGGAGGGTTAAGACAAAGGTTTCTTAGTTTATAACCTTACATTTTATATATTATTACAATGGAGGACTAAGATAAAGGTTTCTTGGTTTAAAACCTCAGAGCAGGGCTCAACGAAAGTCCGTCCCATCATCCTTGACAAGTAGCTTTTGGCATCAGGCAAGCTACAGTACTTTCCTGGCTAGCTTAGGGTCATAGAACATAAAAAAAGAGTGGAGTCGATATTACATTAATGAATTATTACTGTTCATATTATGAATTATTTATAAGCTATACCAATGAAGGAAGAGATTTGGGAGAGTGAGAAATTGACCCAGGCTAGAAAAACTGAAGTCTTGCTTGCCCAAAGAGCAAGCTGAAATCGGGCTTTTTTTAAAATCTCTGCTTATTGAAAAGGATTGTAGAGAAACAGTAACACAGCTGAAATTTCCCAACAGATAACTTCTATAAACACTATAATGCAACCACGTTTAAAAAGTCATACTTTGAGAGCTTCTAGACCTCATTGGCTTGAGTGGTGCTGAGCGACCAGTTCTTGCCATTCTGTTTGCACAAACTCGTAAGTAAGTCTGTGAAAAACAAATACAAAACATGCTTGAGAAAAAAAATCAACTTTGGAGTTTCCTTCACTTTTTACAATCACAAAGAATATAGCTGACAAGCAACCTGTGACAACTTGTGTTAACTTTTGGTCATGGCTTTGCACAGGTTAGTGGGACTCACTATTTTATTATTAATATTTACTTATTTGCATAAAAGCAGACAACAGGACACTTGGTTTCCTACTACATATAGATCATCGTAATGGTTTGCATTACTACACTCTTACTGAACCGAGTACGGGTTTTTGTTCCATATTGACTTCGCGTCCAATGTTTTTTGTTATTTTGAAAGGGAATGCTGAAGGAGACAAGGCCAGTGGCTTAACATCACCATTTACTGATTATTTAATGATCTAGTTTTAGCATTCAAGTGTGTAAATGGTCTAGCTCCAGATTATTTAGTTAAATGTTTTGTTAAACGTTCAGCAGTCCACAATAGGAACACTAGGGGATGTAATGATTTTGTGGTTCCTCGATGTAGACTGTCAACGGGACAAAGGGCGTTTTATTATCGGGGTCCAAGGGAATGGAATGGGCTAGCTGGGAATATTAAGAATATAACAGAAATTAATAGTTTTAAGAAGACCCTTTTTAATAATATGTTCTATAAGAAATGATTGAATTTTTAATTTAAATTGTTATTGTGATTAAGTTAAAATAGTTAGGTATTGTGACTGAAAAGCCCTGTTGAAGGGAGTTCCAATAAAGTATGTATGTATGTATGTACTGACACAACCTGTGAGATTTTGCAAGTTTTTTGAAAGACCTGTCAAGACAGAGTCCAAACCAGTGACCTACCGTATTTATTTGGCTATAAGCTGAGACCCCAAACTTTGAACGTGTAGACTCGGCATAACGAGAACCAAAAATAAATCGAAAACACCCGGCTATAAGCCGAGACCCATTCATTATTACAAGACTGAATTGTTAACTACGGGAAAACCTACCATTTTCGAAAAAAATCACACTGATTGTCATAAATGAGGCTTAAAACTAACTGTGTTGTTACGGTAAGCAGCCTCACCAGTCTACAAATCGATACCAAACAATCTCGCGTTCGCAATCGTTTATTTCAAGTCAAGTTGTCATCATGGCCAAGGCTCGTCGCACGTCGTACAACCTCATGTTCAAACTTAAAATAGTCGCCAAAGCACTGAGGAGCTGTTGAAAATAACTCTGAAATCGCCAGAGAATATGGCATCAGTGAGTCCATGGTCCGTCGCTGGAGGAAAGATCAAGCGAACCTTTTTAACGGCGAGATTAAATTGTCAGCGAAACGGAAGACGATGGGATGCTTCATGCCGAAGTATCCGGAGCTCGATCAAAGAATACTGGAATGGTTTACAGAGCAGAGAAGCCAAGGTAAGTTTTCTGTCGAACAACAGAAACACGATCAAATCAATCAGCTGATTGCAGAGCGAATGTAAGTTGAATGTGTGACTCTCAAAACTATCATGTATCATGTGACAACATATTGTGTATGAAAGATTCTCATTGGCCAGTTTTCACAAGCGTCAAGACAAATTCATCACATCATCAAATTTTTAGCCTTTTGATCGTTTAGTAAGGTTCTTGCTTCATTTCGCATAGGGATAGCTGTTAGTGGATTGATGCTGCATCTAAAGGCAAAAGAATTCAGCGATGATCCTGAGTTTAAAGCGTCCCTCGGTGGGTACAAGAAATGGAAGCGCCGCCATTCCGTCGGCCTTCGCATCAAAACAGAAGATTTGGAGCAGCAAAAACTCACGTTCCATCGATTTGTAATCACATCCCGTCAGCGTCACGGTTATTCCCTATCAAGAATCTTTAACATGGACAAGACACCGATGCGGTTCAAACTACCATCCAGTCGCACTTTCAAATTGAGCAACGATTGCATATTGTGTTTCTTTACTTTAGCTCGGCTTATAAGTAAATACATCCCGATTTAGTGGAGTTTCCATGCGCTGGAAAAAATTTTTTTTCAAAAACTTTCGGCTATAAGCCGAGACCCCTCTAGAGCCCAAATTTTAATTGACTTCGGTTTTAATTTGTGTAAAAATCGCTCGGCTTATAGTCGAATAAATACGGTATTTAGCAGAACAGCACTCATCCAACTGAGCTAACCGGGTGGTGTTTACCTATTATTATTATTATTATTATTATTATTATTATTATTATTATTATTATTATTACCATCATCATCATCACTATTGTTATCATTATCATTACTGGGGGCTCCTCTTGTCGCCTGCAATCTCCAGGTTGTTATTACACAAGTCATGTGTTGCATGTATGTAAGCAGTACCGTATTTATTCGGCTATAAGCCGATCTTGGCTATAAGCCGAGACCCCAAACTTTGAACGTGTAGACTCGGCATAACGAGAACCAAAAATAAGTTGAAAACACCCGGCTATAAGCCGAGACCCATTCACTATTACAAGACTGAATTGTTAACTACGGGAAAATCTAACATGTCTCCTAAACAATCTCGTGTTCGCAATCGTTTATTTCAAGTCAAGTTGTCATCATGCCCAAGGCTCGTCGTACGTCATACAACCTCGCGTTTGAACTTATAATAGTCGCCGAAGCAAAAGCTGTTGAATATAACTCTGAAATCGCCAGAGAATATGGCATCAGTGAGTCCATGGTCCGTCGCTGGAGGAAAGATCAAGCAAACCTTTTTAACGGCGAGATTAAATTGTCAGCGAAACAGAAGACGATGGGATGCTTCACGCCGAAGTATCCGGAGCTCGATCAAAGAATACTGGAATGGTTTACAGAGCAGAGAAGCCAAGGTAAGTTTTCTGTCGAACAACAGAAACACGATCACGAAATAAATCAACCAGCTGATTGCAGAGTGAATGTGAGTTGAATGTGTGACTCTCAAAACTATCGTAGTATCATGTGACAACATATTGTGTATGAAAGATTCTCATTGGCCAGTTTTCACAAGCGTCAAGACAAATTCATCACATCATCAAATTTTTAACCTTTTGGTCGTTTAGTAAACGTTCTCGCTTCGTTTCATATAGGAATAGCTGTTAGTGGATTGATGCTACGTCTAAAGGCAAAAGAATTCAACGATGATCCCGAGTTTAAAGCGTCCCTCTGTTGGTACCAGCAATGGGAGCGCCGCCATTCTGTCAGCCTTCGCATCAAAACAACACTCACTCAGTGTCTCCCAGAAGATTTGGAACAGCAAACACTCACGTTCCATCGATTTGTAATCACATCCCGTCAGCGTCACGGTTATTCCCTATCAAGAATCTTTAACATGGACGACACACCGATGCGGTTCGAACTACCATCCAGTCGCACTCTCGAATTCAGCAACGATTGCATATTGTGTGTCTTTACTTTAGCTCGGCTTATAAGTAAATACATCCCGATTTAGTAGAGTTTCCATGCGCTGGGAAAATATTTTTTCAAAAACTTTCGGCTATAAGCTGAGACCCCCTCTAGAGCCCAAATTTTAATTCACTTCAGTTTTAATTTGTGTAAAAATCGCTCGACTTATAGTCAAATAAATACGGTAATATTGTTAGGACTTTCTATCACTCATAATCTAATCATGTGTGTTTTGACAATCCATCACGTGAAACTTGTGCAAAGCAAAGTGTTGGAGCAAAAGCATTTTGACCTTCAACCATTGTCGCCTGCACTCCATAACATTTGATTACCGGTATTATTAGTTATTATTATTATAATCATAACTATAACAAAATTGTCAAATCTGATTGGCTATCAACTGCCCTGATTTCAGCCTTAATTGGACAGTTTGATAGGACAGTACGCGTCATGCCTAAGTAATTGGACAGTACGCGCCATCACGCGCATGCTTAAATGGCTTTTTTTTCACTGCTAGCAAAACAAAATTTCGAATTTCTTGTGTTTTGATTTAAAAAATAGCCTATTATATTACAAATTTTGTTAAAGTTATGATTAATTGGTAACAGAACTTCGTGTCATCCAATTCGGTCTGTAATGATACTCATGATTAAACAAATTGGACTCCCGCTACGCGGTTGTCCGATTTTGTCAATCACTCGTATGATTACAGACCGAATTGGACTCCACTCAGTCCTGTTACCATTACTTATTATTATTATTATTATTATTATTATTATTATTATTGCCTTGCCTGCTGTCTGGTACTTGCTGGTGTGTCATCCAAATGTTGAGAAGAATCTCCTCTGTTTTCTTGTTTAACCTTCCTCGGTAAAGTTTCACCATTCTGAAAAGGACACAGACAGTGGTTAGAGCGATTTTCGTATGACCTTGAAAAAAGGTTTCGGTAAGTGTTCGTTCTTTGTTTCATCAGCCAATGGATGAAAAGATCAAACATGGCCTCTTTGTTTTCCCGCCAAAGAAACCCTAATATGGAGAAGGCATTGTTCGATTGGCCAATCGTGTTGTAGTATGACGTCAAAGCGAAGTATCGGTTGATTTCTAGAAAGTTCTCGGGCATGAAGTTTTTTCACCTGAGCGTTCGCTTAACCAATGAAAATCCAGACGCGTTTGTCTGTCCGTTCGATAAACCAATCAAATCGCTCTATTTCCGTTCGTTTGTTGTTTCTGTTTTGTTCGCGCGCTTTCATTTCAAGGTCAGACGAAAATCGCTCTATAATGAATGCAATCCAATCTTTACCTTAGCATCCATTGAGCCTTTCCATTTTCAAAGCTTCAGAAAAATTTGTGATTTCTCAATTTATACTACAACATGAGAAATTTCTGCAATTTGATTGGCTTAGAGCAGTGGTATTTCAGCTTAATTTGAAATACCTACATGTGAAAATTACAAACCTTTTGCGGGTAGTAGTATAAACAAATAATAGCATGATTTGTACGTGATATTTGCACAAATACCACTCGTGATATTTCAAAATTGTCTCAAATTTCACTCGCCTAACGGCTCGTGAAATTACGTATAACAATTTGGAAATATCACTCGTGGTATTTATGCCAAATATCACTACTAATCATGCTATTACCTATACAAAGTTCTCAATAAAGGTACATGTAGCCACATAACCATTAATAGGACTTGGTAAAAACACAGTGCAAACCTTTAAATAACAGTCCATCATGAAAAAAAGTCCAACTAAAATTTCACTATATCTGATGAAAGACTATCATTACCTTTTTTGAAGCAGAAGATTTACAAAGGACTAAAGGAAATGAAATGTCACACAATACATGCCCAACAACATTTCTGGCCCAGCTGAATATAGCGCTATCCTTTGGATAAATCACTATCCAGAAGGCCCTGGTTGTTCAAATGTTGGATAGCGCTATCCACCGGATAAATCACTATCCAGCGGATAAGTATTAGGGAAACCAATTGCGCTATCTACTGGACAGATTTCTATCCGGTGGGTAGCGCTATCCACCTTTTGAACAACTAGGGCCTGGTCCCCAGTTGTTCAAGAGATGGAAAGCACTATCCACCAGATAAATCACTAACCACTGGATAGAGATTTATCTGGTGGAAAGCACTATCCATCTTTTGAACAACTGCCGCCTGATAAGCACCTGTATTATGGACGCCATTATTGCATTATCCACTGGATTGAGTTCCGTCCAGTGGATAGCACTATCAACCTTTTGAACAACTCAAGCCTGTCTATATAGGATATGGGACAAGGGGAAAAAGGAGAAATAACTTATTATTTGCCGCACTACAGCATGACAATAGTGATGGAACAACCAAGAAACAGTTCCAGCTAGACATAGGAGGCAAACTAAAACAACAGACATCCCATTGTGAGTCTGATCTGCAAACTACCTGGTCATGTTGTCTCCTTCAAACCCCCACCCCCAAAACTCAAACAGTTTCACTTTTGCTTAACCTTGCGTAAAAAATCATATGCTAGACACACTGGATTTTATAAGTTCAGAGCATTGGGGTCCATACAATTTCTCTTAGAAAGGGTTTCTTACAGATTTTGGGATCCAAAATTCAAGGTGATCAATAGAGGACTTAAACAATGCACGAACAGAGCTTTTTTCATGATGCACTACAAACAGGTGAAATTGAATAAGATCTGACCAAAACAAAAAATAATAATTTAGAATATGTATAAAGCTGGGATGTTGTAGCTTTGAAAAAAACTCAAGTCTCTTTATCATTTTTTAGACTTGAGCTCTATTTTCCAGACTTTTTCCACGTCTGAAAAATTGCTGGGCAAATTGCAAGACGTTTTCAAGAATTTACAACTCTGTACAAACCCTACTTAGAGCACAGCCTTGTATTTTATAAAAACACTCAATTTTACCATATGAAATACAAAGCATTAAATGCATAATTATACCTTCCTTGCTGCAATAGCAGCTTCTCTCTGACTTCGGCGCAGTTTTCTGTACAAAAAGACAAGAATAACATACATTGCGTCATCTTCTTAGCATAAACATACAATAACGCATTTACCTTCAACCTCACATTTTTTGCCCAAAGATTATCTGAAAATAACGGAAGTTGAATCAAGATTTCTGTGTACCTCCTACAAATTTCTGGAAGTGTACAATAGCCCATGAAGAATTCGAAAATGACTCCAAGGCTTTCTCATCAATTTTCTATATTTGGTTTAGACTTCTTTGTCGGGAATTGTGACACAATGGTGTTGTGGAAAATTCCAATTTTGTCCCTAAGGCCTCAGAGTCCTGTTAGAAGTTTAATATAATAATTGAACATGGGCTATTGAGGCTGTACATGTACGTTTAATATCTCAAAATTTTGTTCCAGTCAAAACAGAGTACTACTCTATAGAATAAAATTATTGAAATATTTTCTTTGAATCAGTAGGACTATTAAAATTCAAGCGCTTCTGGGATTGCCTCTTTTGATATTCTTCTTCTTTCAAGTTCTCCAATAAAATGGCCCCTTGCCAGAGAGAATATCGTCAGTTGTTGAGGCAACATAGCGTCCCAGGTGTAAAGAAGTGATTCACTGCAATGATGATCAAATAAATTCTCACTGCTTGCTAGAGAACAGCCTGAGAAAACAGCTGAAATTTCGTGACATCACCACTGGCTGGGTTTGTACCCTTTTTGAACAAAAAAAATTCAAGGACTTTCCATGGACTTTCAAGGACACATTTCCCATTTTTCAAGGACTCCATTCACTGCAAAAAAGAGTCTTCAGTCTAGGTCTTTTTCAGTTCTTCCACAACATGAGCAATTTTATCCTGAAGGTCTTTCTGTCTTTACTGGGTTGGATAAAGTAAGCAGCGAAATTTAAGGAATTTCCAGCACCTACTGCAATTTTCAAGGACTTTCGAGGTGTGTGCGAACCCTGCACTGATTCCCCCACAAAACGATATATCTGAGAAACGAGCACAGAAAATCCAAACTGATGAAGTGTCACTACCCATATCTGGGTAGTGTCTCTGATTGGTTGATGCAAATTTCCCTCGAGGCACAACCAATCAGAAGCACTACCCATATCTGGGTAGTGTCTCTGATTGGTTGATGCAAATTTCCCTCGAGGCACAACTAATCAGAAGCACTACCCACATCTGGGTAGTGTCTCTGATTGGTTGATGCAAATTTCCCTCGAGGCACAACTAATCAGAAGCACTACCCACATCTGGGTAGTGTCTCTGATTGGTTGATGCAAATTTCCCTCGAGGCACAACTAATCAGAAGCACTACCCACATCTGGGTAGTGTCTCTGATTGGTTGATGCAAATTTCCCTCGAGACACAACTAATCAGAAGCACTACCCACATCTGGGTAGTGTCTCTGATTGGTTAATGCAAATTTCCCTCGAGGCACAACCAATCAGAAGCACTACCCATATCTGGGTAGTGTCTCTGATTGGTTGATGCAAATTTCCCTCGAGGCACAACCAATCAGAAGCACTACCCATATCTGGGTAGTGTCTCTGATTGGTTAATGCAAATTTCCCTCGAGGCACAACCAAACAGAAGCACTACCCATATCTGGGTAGTGTCTCTGATTGGTTGATGCAAATTTCCCTCGAGGCACAACCAATCAGAAGCACTACCCATATCTGGGTAGTGTCTCTGATTGGTTGATGCAAATTTCCCTCGAGGCACAACCAAACAGAAGCACTACCCATATCTGGGTAGTGTCTCTGATTGGTTGATGCAAATTTCCCTCAAGGCACAACCAATCAGAAGCACTACCCATATCTGGGTAGTGTCTCTGATTGGTGAGGCACATTTCCCTCAAGGCACAACCAATCAGATGGGTTGCAACACGACATGGGTATGGGTATGGAAATTTCTTGCTCATTTTTGACGTGTCATTTGTGAGGAAACAAGTGGTGTCATCAGGAAATGTCAGCTGTTTTCTTGGGCTTGCTTGAGAAGGTTGTTTCATGACAAAATTGTGTGCAGTATTGTTGCACGATTTTGGGCATGAGTAATAAATGTATATTATTCCATGATCCTGATGACTAATGTAGCTGCCCCCTGGGTTCTACCCCAGGGGGCAGCTACCTACTACCTCTCCCCTCCCTGGATCTCATCTCACCTGTTTTCATCAAGGAATCGCTCCATTTCCCAAGCAAAGTGGCTTTCCATCTCTCCTAGTCTGATGCTTGTGCCACATATGGGACAGCAAGGTGTTTGACTTGATGATCTCTTTCTTCCTAATGTTGCCAAACATAAAAGAGTAAATTACACATACCGTTTAGTAAAAATCTATGAATGATTACACTGTAGTTGGCCAGTCTCTAAACAAACTGTGCCGTTGTGTCAGAAGGCCAGGGGGAGTGAAACACAAAAAATTTGGTTTCAACAATAATGAGTTGATAAAATATATATTATGCTATTGAAGGGATTGAGAAGCTGACGTTTCAAGCATTTGGCATTCATCACAAGCTAGTCGTTTACATTTTCATAAACTTGATTGGTTTTGGGGGGTCATTTTCAGATAAGAGACCATTATCTAGGGGGTCACTGTAATAAATTTTTTGAAAGTGGTACAAAGCAGTAAGGAGCGAGAATTGAAATTAAACATAACAGCCATAAATAGTAAACACCTGGAATCTTTAACATAAACACAACTGTAGATAAAAGAATGTGGTGAACTTCGGCACAATTTCTACAGAGTAGCTAAAATATTTGTAGTTTCAACAGAAATTGGGCAGAAGGTAACTTTCATAATATGTACAATTTGTGTGTGGTCATCGCTAGGAATTAATTGGGGGGTTGCTTTGAAAATCTTCCAAGCTTTCTCAAAATGGTGCCCCCCCCCCCCCCCCCCCCTTAACTGGTACAATTAACAATCAGCCCCTCAGAGAGAATCAATTCTCTCTGACAGATGGCCAGGGTTCAAAACATCAGTTTCTCAATCTACCCTATCAACTCACGTTATAAAACCAAATCATACTAAAAATAAGACTGACTTGAAACCGAAGTCATCTTTATTTAACTAAAAATCTACTTATTTTATATCACGTTGAATGTTACACATTTTACGTATGTAGTGCTTTAATGTCAACTTTCTGGTTCAACATTTTTTGGTTTTAAAAATAGTGTCTCCTCTCAGCTTTCTTGCAACATTAATGCACTGTTGGGCAGAGACGTGGAGAAAATTGAAAAAATCATCAACTTAGGGACAGTCATGATTCACCAACAAAAGCTGCTGATCAAGGTCAATTTTTCTTCCTTTACTTCTACAAAATAAGCATAAACTTCTTTTATAACAATAAAACATATACTGGGAACGTAAAAACCTGGTTTATTTTTAAATCAACAAAAAGGTTGAATCACAAAAGGATTTGAGCAAGACACTAAGTCCAATCTTGGATGTAACACAATAAATAAGTGTTCTGAGACAGCAGAAGGACAGACATTTCTGACAGTTGAAAGAAGCACGTTACTAAGAATATCTGAGAATGAAAGGCTTTCTCAATTTTTAACTTATTGACTGTCAAAAGCTGTTGATCCTTCAGCACCACTTTTACATCATTTGATGGAATTGCTTTTGAGATGAATAGGAACCACATCGGATCTATTCTGATCAGAACAAAAACATCTCACTCCCCAAGAAGCAGCTGAACCACATGAAGTTAAATTTACCAAAATACTAAGGAGGAAAAAATGGTTGCCAAGTAACATTCCAAATGTTGGTCTTTAATTCAGCACAAACGAGACTTATAATAATAACACAGGCAAAAGAAGGTGTGCTTCTCTGAAGTTAACAGTAGTACATTGAGACCAGTTGAAACTTTTCAAAGGTGCTAACAATGTTTTTGTTTCTCTCCCGGAGTGAATAATGAAGTCTTATAAGGTGGTTATAACATTTGACTCGGTAGACAAAATCCTATGGTATGATTATTCAAATGAAACCTCCACAACAATGCTTGGTTTTTCAGCAATTTACAAAGTGAATTCTGGAAATTTTGTTGAATTTCGACGTTAGTCACTTTTGGACAGCCCTTATCAACATCCCCAGTATTATAGAACTTCAAGTTTCTTTTCAAAGTTCAAAGTCAAAAAAAAATTGTAGAAAAAAATTAAAAACCAAATGAATAATTCTTGAGCTTTTCCTTCTACATTGTACCTTCTAAGACTTGTCTTTACAATAGCGAACTTGGCTAAAAACCATTACAAACACCTTCCAACAACGCTGAAGTTTTCTGTCATTATCTTCTGTCACCTATCATTCACTTGTAGCAGACAGTAAATATTCACCTTCATAATACACAATCATACACTACAGTGTCATTACGTAGCTATGCATTGGAGTATATTTTACGGCAAAAAGCTAATAAGCAAAGAGGCAACAACTGAGCCATCAAGTTTCAATGGATTATATTTCAAACTAAAAATAAAATCATGAACAGACATCAAATTGATGCCATAGAAACCATTTTTTTCCTCTTAAAAATTTTTTTTTTGACCAAGACTTACAAAACCACCTAAACATGTAAAATGTTTAAGTTATTAAAAATGGAAGAGGTATGCAAAATACAAGAAGGCCTAGCTATACATGTAAAACAAAACAACATGACAAAACAGTGCTGTAGTAATTATTATAATCACTTTAAATCCACATTGTTAGAAGTGAGAAAAGTATTTGGCTTGAAGAAAACTATATGACGATTTTTAACACTATGTACATTTAAAACAACTGCCCCCATGAAGGGGAGAGTATCATTTTATAATTACAGGTATTTCACTGAATAACTAGTATAATTAAAATCACCCTAAAATACACTTTTGGTCACATAATGAAAATGCATGAATTACACCTCATTGAAATTGAACCCTAAACAGGAACATTTATGTCATCAGAATAGTAATTAGACTTTGTATGTTATTACTCTTGATATTTTTCCACAAAACACTTTTCTCCACAACAAAAATTAATCTTTTTAGAGGTTTTTTTTTAATACTGCTAAAAAAACTCAGGATGTTAAAACAATCCCTTGAAATGTAACAATTAAGTGTTAACTCCTGCAGCAACCCAAATGAGCAACAAATAAAGGAAAGTATATTGATATCACTTATCTTGGCTAAACACGCTAAAAAGAGACAACAGGGCTCCAACAGGGCTCCGAGAAAATTAGCTCCTCTTGTTAAGAAAAAGAAAAAAAAAACAGAGACAATAGGGAAGACCACATGAATGGCTAATTAGCATACAGGTGTAAACTGAAAATGAATGCAGAAGTGCACAGTGTGTTTAAGAACTGTCAATGACACCACTTCTAAGCTCTATCAAAAAGGTGTAAAAGTGAAGTTTTCTTGTAAAGTGTGTTTAACAGAAGTATGGGTTTTAAATGTTCTCTCTTGAAAACAAAAACAATTTTAAACCATATTTACAAAAGTTCCCTGTATTTAAAAGAGGGATCAATTTTTGTTCATGGTAACAGAAACAGCTACCAAGCATGTGACATTGTTATGTTAATTCACATCTGCTTTCACAACTTAGTAGGAGTATATTACAAATCACCAATTTCAAACATCTCTCAATATTTACAATAAAGCCAAAGAAGTGAATATAATCACCCGCTTTGAAGGAAACCCAATAAGCTCTTCCAACACACTTCCTTTCACTTTACAAAATCACATTGAGATCTTTCAAATAAATTCGAATAACCTGACATTTATGAGTGAAATTACTTTTAAAAGTGTAAGTATAAAATGAATGAATGGATAGTATTTCAGTTGCCCTCTAGAGCACCAGTGCCTGAAAACAAATTACTTTTTGAGGAAACAAATTTAGTACAAAGTTGTTCCGTTCATATATTTTTAAAAGTCTTGGCTCATGAACAAGAATAGAATTTATCCTTGCAGGTTCTAAGCAACTCCATTTTTTCAATTTAATACACTTACAGAACTTTCTTAAATTATGATTAGCAAACAAGAGGGATAGAATTAAAACACACCACTGAAATATCTCCATTATTATTTTCTTAAACCAGCATGTACATTAGGGCAAATGAAACACAACCCTCTCATCCAACACTTTAGAATTTACAAATTCAATATAATTTTATCAGGATGTAACAAGACCAGTTTTTTGGCACGAAACCTGACACAACTAGCATTTAAATAAATAATCTGTATTCATGTGACTTTCACTCTGAAAATTAAGTTCTTGTGCTGAGTCACAAAAATTTGCAAATTTAATATATCCGAGAATGCCTTTTGACTACAGTGTATATCAAATGAAAGCAAAAAGACAAACAATGAAGAATACAGAGGTGTTTGCAGTATTATTTTTATAAAGCTAATGGCTCATAAGAGCATTTTAATAAATGTCTAGCCTAGAAAACAAAACACAACTGGCTGATATTATTGCATTTTCAGCCTCTCAGGGTTGAAAATGAAATAAGTAACATTCAAACTAATTTAGTTCTTTTGGAGCTTAAGAGATGATAATATTATCTCAGAAATCTTTTCCTCCTTGCTAAATCCTGTGAAATGTGGTTATGGAACCTTCAAGTGGACAGATGGAAACACTCAATGGTGATATATATACACCCGTAATTAGGGCCTACCAAGAAATTCTTTAGATTAACTTTGTTTTCATTTTTTAAAAAAAAAACATCATGATCTGACACTTCAGCAAAAAATGTTTTGGGTTTCACTGGAAGGAACAGGATTTAGAGATTATTTAAGAGGTTTTAGGAAATTATTTTAAGATACACTTTACATACCTTTTAGTGGCAAATCTTCACCAACTTCGGCATCTTCTCCACTGCTTTTTCCACAATCACTGTCATTGATTTGCTCTGTTTTGATGCTTAGGGTTTCAACACTTGCATTATCAGTCTCTTTAAGCAAGCTTGAAGTCATCCTTGGGCTAGGACTCTTTGACTTGCTACTTTTGAGCAGCATTTCACTGTCCTTCTCAGGTTTATGTGGAGAAATCCTCTCCTTTGCAAGTCTGTCTAAGCTTGCTTCCTTATCAAGTTCAGAGTTTTTATACAAGCTTTCAACATGTTCTCTCTCTAACCGCTGATGTTGAATGTGATGGAATGGGAAAGTATGCTCTGGAGGTAATACCCTCCGGAATGCGCCTGTCCCATTAAATAGCGCTGTCGGCCCACTTGTCTTGTGCAGGAGACCACCACTAAGGTGGTGATGAAGTTGGAGAAAGTGAGGGCTAAATTCATGAGGCATTCTCTCAGCATAATGTTCTGCACCAGGATACAATGCAAGATGGGAAGATCTATGCTGGTAGTGCGACGAATTCAACACCATTCTGTGAACAGTCTCACCATCAATGTAGCGACTTGATGGTGAAGAATATACTGGGTGATAGTCATTCATTGGCCCAGGAGATGATGACGATGAGCGTGCCGCCTCAGCTGTTGAAGCTAATACCATAAGTGCTGGAGATGTCAGTGGATTTGGAATATAAGCAGGTCCACCAAGTTTTTCCATCTGACTGTACAATAATTAATCATTAGATATGTTCCCTTTGTTGACTATAGGGCATTGTAGAAAAATGAAATTGAAAATGAAATTCTCGCGATAGACTACTTCAATTCTACCCTTAATCTAGTAAGTCTTTTTGCACCAGTACCGTGCATTTATAAGCTTACTTTATAATAAACTTCAATATAAGACGAGTTTCAAATTAAGCTTAAATTCATGTCATGCTAATGATCTGACCACAGAAGCATCAGCGAGTAATTCGTGAAAGTAGACACCAAAAACTCAATTAAAACAGAACTAGGCTAAGCGTAGAGTGTTCCGCAGTTCATAAAGCAAACAATGTCTCCAAAAGCCAAAGTGTACGTACAAGTCAAGCAAGAAATATGAATCAGGTCCACAGCTCTAGGCGTTGATAAATTGCTGGTCTGTCCGTCATCGAGTTTATTCCCGAAATAAGCGAATTCCACTTTCTCACGACGAGTAGGCAGTTAGGTATCAATAAGCAAAGCAGTTGCAGGGCTTTCGAAGGTAATAAACACGATCGTGCACCCTAGCTGCCGAGCGACAAAACTGGAAATTAGCAATATAAGCGAAGAGCTTTGTAAACCACTTAACAAAACCGGAGATGCATCCGTAAGCAAAAGCGATAAGATGAATGCCAAAATACCCGTTCCAGCGTCAAGAAGGACTTCACTTCTTGGATCAGGTGAGAGCTTCTGCACAGTGGGCGGAAGATGCGGTAGATTAAGCAAAGATGGATATCTTTTCATCCAAAGAAAGAACAGCGAAGTAAATTACAGCTGGAAGCAAGGCGCTTTTATTTTGAACCTACTGCACATGCGTACTAGCTTCAACTCGTTCCATGCCAGCCGCCGCGAAAGGGAACCACTAGCTACTGGCCGATGAAAAGCGAAATAATTTCCTCTTTTCGTTGTGCAAATAAAACATTTCAATAGCAGAAATTTCTCCCGCAAGCATAAACAAGATGGCATGAATTTTCATATTTTTAAAAGAACCTGCTGCCTGGCTTCTTAAACTAACAGTTCGCGACGATAGTTTTCAATATCTTACAAACATCCGGATTGCAAAGTCCAACTTTAATAAATTTTTTAGTTAAAACACCTCAGGGAAATGAGTTATTTAGCTTCATTTACGATTCAGTGGCAAAAAGTATAATTTAAGACTGCAAACATGTATATACTTACCAAAAATTATTTTTTTTCCAATTTCGTAAACATTTTGATATATCTTTAAAAATAGAGACTTGAATCAAAGAGTATAAACTAGATTTTTCGAGAAAATTTTTCTTCACATTAGATTGCTTATTAAAAACCAAAGCGAAAGACATCAAACAAATGTTAGGCAAATGGTATTGAGCAAGTGATAACAAAGTTATTTTTAATGAACAAAACTGATGAAATAAGACATTGTTTACACTGCACATCTCCATGTCTAATTTTCAGAACTTTACTCACGCGCCGAAAATTCGTTTAGAACCGAACGCAATTAACCTGACTTCTCTCTTTTTTTCCGGCAGTTGTACGCGATCCATCTTTATCAATTAGTTCCCTGGTGTCTGGGGAAGTTTCCGTTTCTAAATATTTATTAAATGAAGACTCCAGTTTGTCATAGAACAGGATATGAATTTGTAAAGCGTTCAAAAGCCCTCTCGCCAACACATTGTTTCTAAGAGGTTTTTGAGGCTAAGACTGTATTTAAGTCGGCAAACTTAAGTTTTGCAAAGTGAAGAACTATTTAGAAATGATACATTGTTTTTGTCTTTCTTTAGCTGCTGTTCCTTGGGGATTCTGATCACAGAAAACCGAGCCGCTCTCTTAATTTAACTTGCAAACATTTTGACTGTTGTAAGCCAACTGCTCAATTCGCAATATACAATTTCAGCGACTTATTATATAAAAGGAGAGTTCCATGTATTGCTTAAAACAAGGTTTAAAAAAGAAAAGATCATTAAAATTTTTACTTTGAAAACAAGTTCCTGCTGCGAATCTAATAAATGTGAGTTATTCTAGATCAAGAGGCAAATTAGCCTTTTTTTAACTTGCGCATTGGAAACTTTTAAGTCAGTAAATATGTTAAGTTGCCGAAATTGCTTATCCGAGCCACTAATTCACTCGGTGAAGAAAGAAAAAATCAAACATTCGCAATCCATTAACATCCCGTTTAAAGGGTTAAATTATAATCAGGAAGCGAACACTCGCAGACTTGGACCAATTTCTATGCTAATTAAAGTTATTTAAACTGAGAATGTACCTGGCAAGAGATTTCAGATCCATATTAAAATTTACGACAGTTCCAGTCTTCGCTTAGATAGGCCCCTCGCCGAGTGAAAATTTATGAACGCTATTTAATTGTTTAACGAGCTTGAATTTCTTTGATAAAAAAGCAATGATTTAAAAAATAGACTTTAAAGTGCTCTGGGCTAGGATTAAAAGATGAATTGAGGAAACGATTCTTGAGAATTCCGCCCGCTTCGGTAATGGTTAAAGATAGCTAAATTGTGATAGCAAAGTAATTTTTGACAATTCGCTTAACTGGGTATATACATTGGGCGCCCATAACTTTCTGCGGACTAAAATTAATAATTTTTTTTACCAAAACCAAACAAATCGTGGCCTGCTAAGTTATTGCATTTTGCCGGTAACTGGTGTATTTGAAAAGAAAACTTCCGAAAAAGTATCATAAATTTGTCACCCACGCTGTTTAGAAGTTTCTCTCTTTTCTCCGCGTTGTCCTAAGGGTCTAATACTTATTATAAACAGCCCGGTAGGATAGAAGATGACAAGAACTATGAGACGAAATTAACTTGTTTCAAAATAGGAAGGAAATACTAACAAAAGATAAGCCTCTTGCTGTGCCTTGAAGGTCCATTTTGGCAAGTTTTCACTTTGGAGTATTTTCCACTAAATTTAATTTCGTTATCAACACTCAACATTTAGTTCAAAGTGGACGAAATAAAGTTCCACTACCACGAGCCGATAATTGGTTGTTGAAGAACAGCAAGCTTTAAAAACAATCGAATGGATTTGTCGTTTTCTGCTCGGCTACAATTTAACATCTACTAAACTCTTTTAAGAGAAATTTAAAATTTGCAGCTGTCCCCAATCTTTTTGTTCCAGTGAAATGATTGCATTATGATGGTTAATAAAGCCAAATTAATCTAAGGTACAAGCCCTTTGTTTGTATTATGCAAACTGTGCGCATTGGAAAGCTAACCTACTCTCATAGGCGCGCAACATAAATAAAGCACTTCCAAAACAACTTTACCAATTTAAAAATTTTATAGAAAATTTGGTGAGGGCAATTCCTGTTTACAATTCTCGTAGTGCATAGACTGCAGACGCGTATTGGTTATTTTTTTTCAAGTCCGCAATGAATAAATCGAAAGAAAAAAAAAATGTAGAAAAAACTCAACTTTTTTAAAGTTGAATTCTCAACTTACATAATACAGCGAAAGCGATAAGCTAATATTACAGAGACACCTGTCTATCTATATATATTTTTAAAAAAAATACTAAGCCGGGCGAAAGAACACGCGAAAATTTACAATTCTAATAGATATTTGTTAACTGAAGGTTTTGACTCTCCAGCGCAGAGTCATTTTGACTGCCACTAAATTTTAGCTTGATCCAATGTACTTATATCGCCGAAAAAAAGTTTAAATTTTACAAACTCGGTGTTTTTATTTGATAGTGTCTTCCTGTTATTCATGGTTGTAATGTAGTTTCGCTTTTTTTAGTGGTTTCTGGCTTATGTTTAATTTTATTGTTGCATGAAACAACCAATTAAGAATATCATTCAGTCCGGCTTGGAAATTGTCCATCGCATGAGATCTCATTACGCCTCTTTAACGGCCTTGAAATGGGCTTTTAACGTTGAATTTTAACAAAGGCAGATCGCTCATTTGGCATTTTTATATTCTTTGCTGTTTTAGTTAAATATGTCGTTTTGATGTCGACAGGTACGGATGAACAAGGATCGGAGAGTACTGACAAAATAAAGTCTGTCAAGGGAAGATTGAAAAATTATCTTCTTAAAATGACTTAACCACAAAATGCGGGGGATCGCCTTCTTGCTTAAACAAGTTATTTGTTTAGGCTTCCTCTGAGAAAATTTATGACGCCGATACAAACTAGTTTGTGTCATAATGCTCTGCCTGTGAAACCATTAAACTTAATTGCCGGGAGCGAAATAAGTAGAACTAAAAAAATAGCATCAAATTTTATGCTTTTTGCCGGAGTGATGAACGCGGTTTTAAACTTTGTATTCTAATAAAGCAAATTTCTTTTCGTTCAAAGCGACTTTTTTTTAGAAAAGGTTCGAGGAATAGTTCAAACAGAGAAGCTGAAACGGAAAATTTAATAACAGAAATTTTAATAAAACACTTTCGATTCAGGTCTAACTTCGCTTGGTTCTTTGAAGTGTAAATACACATTAAGCTAATATGCAAATTACTAACGGTATCTGCCTTGTAAGTATCGTAATTAGCTTAAATCCTAGTAAGCCATATGCTGCGTGAAAGAAATGACATCTTATCACGACATTCGATCGCGACCCATGCGTTCGGTGCTACGAATTCTGACTTTGCTCGTCGCGTTTACTAACTCAGCGCGGCGAAGAAAGATTTGCCATTAGTTAATATTCCCACGTAGTGAAAAGTGCGAATGAAAACTATAATAAATTTAAGAAAGAAAAGAAAGAAAAAGTTTTTGCCGGAAGGCATGCTTGTTATAAGCTAAGCCAACAAAAACGGTAAGAGGGAATTTCGGATTAGTTCTGGCAAATGCAATTAAACGAATAAGGCGCAAATTAAAACCTACCATTTTGCGCGGGAGTTAGCTAAATCTACTGATCCTCAGTATTCTTTAAGACAGAGCTGTTTTTAGGTTGAAACTGCGTGTTTTGGGTCGAAATTGAATCAGGATAACATAGAAATGAGAGGAAGCTATTTGTTAAAATCGACATCGTTCTTTGTCAGAGATAAAATTTACCCAAATGTAAGGGTGAATAACCGACAACGCCTAAGGAAATTATCTTGCTCTTTTGATCTCAACCGACGAAACGTTGATTAATGTTTTAGCTTTTATGGACTAGGAGTACGAATAAAGGTGAATAAACGAGTGTACATAAATATTTACTCAAGAAATCAAGCTAGAAAGAAGCGATAGAGCGCTACGAATGCTCTGGCTTAGCTATACTAAATACTTAATAAATGCATAACTTGAAACGCGGTGTACGTGTGAAAAATGCGTGGGCTTAAAATGTACTGTTTTAGACTTCAAAGAGAGTTTTTGATTCGCAGGAATTAACTTAAAAATACTTCGGTAACTCGAATTCGTGATTTTACTTTAGTGTCTTCTAAAATGGATGGCTTATGTAACCATAGTATTTTGATATTTCTTCGATGTGTTAACTGATTCACACTTCCAGAAACGCATATATATCGCGTTTTTGGAATAGAACACGCTATTTGTGCCTTCTGAATATTTGTTTTACCGAAGGTCATTTAATTATCTGATTTAACTTAAACAGCTCTTACTTAGGAGGTGAAGACAGTTGCAGTGTTTAATAAGATCGACTTTTACTGCGAAACTAAATTAACGCTACCGTCATTTACTTGAATTTGCAGATACGTCAGCGCGTGTAAAATGTTGCAATTAACAAAATTCGCGCCTTACCGGCCAGAAACCAAGAAACAGTAACATATAGTTTCAGCTTTCTAAAGAGGTATTCATGTATTTTACTTCTTGAAAAGCACAATCGGTAAAAAAGATTTTTGTGCAAGCCATGATTGAATAAGAATTAGGCAAACAATTGATGAAGGCATAATCTATGAAACACAGTGTCTATTCAATATATACGCCGTTCATTTTAGCGCCACAAAATTCCGTCGCTTTAGGATACGATGCAAGTTGAAAAATTGCACGATTAAACGAAGAAATCAAACCAAGGTGAAAAAGGATCACTGAAGAAATAACTTACCTGTGAAATCGCTTCTTTAACGGCGAGTCACTGATACTCCTTTGTACCGCCAGCTTTAAACTGTTTGGGATTCATCACTTACGAAATAATTATATACATCGCTGCCCGGGAAACGGAAAATATGTCATTTAGTGTTTTGTTCATGCATTGTATGAATCAGCGAGAGGATTGAGCTCAGAAAGGTGACTCAGTTGATTTTTTTATGTTTGTATAATTTACCACTGACCGTTCCCCAAACAAGTCAGCGCCCGGCAACTGAGCAATTTCGACGAAAATGCGGAGTCAGTTTTTCTGGTTGCAAAGAGCTCACATATCTGACCCGTCAAGTTTTACCGAGCAAATAAAATACTGATGAATAGGGCGAAAGGATTAAAATCAAGACAAGTTGAAGACTATATGAAAGACATGCGGTGGCATCACTGGTAGTTCTCAATTACTGTGATGAACGCCTTTTTGAAAAACTGCAATCGAGCAATCAGCGGCTTAGAACTCTAACACGGACGCTGGCGAAACATGAATACTATATTCATGTCTTTACATATAATGTCGGTTTAAACGACATCAGTTTCGGTTTGATATATGTACTTGTACACCATCAGACTGAGTGATTGACTTCTAAGTTCTTCTCAGCATCTTGTTTTGTTGGAAATGGTCATATTCGTGGATTATGTTCTCAATCCTTCAAAGATGAGTACACAATCACTAGATAGGATTTCTGTTAAGGCACGGTAAAACATGCAACTTGTCTTGCAACATTGCTGCAAAACGAGTTGAAAAGAGATGTTTCTAGTTTTACCACCCATATCAAACCTGTCTTACAACAAATCAGGTTGTTAACAGGTTTGAACGTGGGTGCCGCAACATCGCTAGGCTCGTTTTGATACAATCTTGCAAAACACGTTGCGCGTTTTGGTTGCCCGTTTTACCGAGGCTTTACTCAAGAGTATGGAGTGCGAATTAAAGACCCGAACCACTGGAAAATATATCAGTTGAACTGAACAAACCGTGCCCACATCGTACCACTCAGTATACTAACTATAAGCAGTATCATTTCTAACAACAGAAGAAGATAAATTTTTCTCTCTCAGTAATTACTACGGTCAGTACGACAAAACACGCTTTCGCTGTGATCTGAATAAAAACAATTTAAAGATTTAAATACCATAACGAAGTCACGGTTGCGAAAATATTTTTTACCCGGATGGATTCCTCCTAAAGAATTTTGATTTTTTTACGTGATAGAATAAAGTAAATATGGTTTATTTTTTCAATCAATACTATATAAAAAAAAACATCAGAAGCCATTGCCTGCCGATAATATTATTGATGGTCGTTTTTATCTGAATGTATACTTCCCTTTCTAAAGTGGAAACAAAACCAAATCAAAATATCCGAATGCTCATAAGAGGAACCACGGTTTTCTTTCAAAAGAAGGAGTTAGTAAATGCACTGTAATGCAACGAAGGATAAATTTTAATTTAACACGGATTTGTCTTAGACGCGATTGACACAACTGGAAATAGTTAAAAGGGCCGAACGTCTGTTTCAAGTTGTTAGACTTGCCTTTTCTTTTCTAGTCATTCAAAGAGGTTACTTTTATTGCGCTTAAAAATAAAAGAACTCGTTAAAGAAAACGTTATCATTGTTAAAATATATTATTTTTTGGGGTTTGAGCCTATATCATGATAGCCCTCCTTTACGGTATTGAAAGACATTAGGCTAATTGGGGCTGAATTAAGCGATAGAGCACGCTCTGCACGTTGACTTCGTTGATGTGGCGTAGAAACCATTTAAGAACTGATCATGAACGCAAAGCCCAGTTCAAGTCGCCACTACTGATCAAGCCCCCAAAAAACTATTTGTGAAATAAACACAAGTAACTTCTTTTAACAGATTTTCTTT
Organism: Porites divaricata; assembly: GCA_038088405.1. Lineage (NCBI taxonomy): Eukaryota > Metazoa > Cnidaria > Anthozoa > Scleractinia > Poritidae > Porites > Porites divaricata. The sequence goes on from JBBMOI010000012.1 coordinate 807,390, forward strand.
ACGTTAATGTCTCAGCTCTGCTCGCCCCAAAAGTGGCAAATAAGGTCGAAAACAAATCAGCTAACCGCTCTTCAGTCTTTTAGTACCTGCGTGAATGTTTTCAGGAATTAAAACGCTGCTTTCTGGAATTAGGTTACTTCTGCAATAAGGGAACTTCACTAGCAGTTCGATCATATAGTCTCTTTCGGTATGTTGAAACAGTTGACGTTTATATTTCCTTTCGAGCATATAGCTTTAGTTTTATCGGGCCACTTTCTTGCTTTGAAGCTCAGTGAAATTTTAGTTTCGTTCAACGTAGCTGCAGACCACTGAACCGTTATAAATGATGGTAATTTGTACCTTGAATCAAAAAGCACAGCTGGAAGACTACATGGACTGTTAACTTTCAACTTTTCAGTGAAACTAAGTAAATTGCTTTAACCACAGCAAGTCATCTTAGCCGGCGCGGTCGCTAACAATGCGTTTTTAAAATATAACTTGTTTAATATCTTCTGTTAGAAATAGCTTTTTAAAAACCACCATATATGAACAGAGGGCAATAATTTGACTCAAAACGTTTAAAATTTGATTATGAATTGAGCCTTTTTCAGTACCAATTTTTAAGTTTTCCCCCAAAGAAAAAAATCATTGCCGAACAAACTGAAGGCGCCATGAATATTTTTTGTAATACCAGAAGTCAAGAGTTACCTTACCAGAGCTGTCGGTTTGATACACTTTCTCTCTTGTTTCGACTTTTAGTAAAACTAAACTACCACTTGGTATTGCCAATTGTCAAAGTAATTAAGATCGCGAATTGTAAGAAATCTTAATTTTCTGTGAATTTTGGACTCACAGTAAACAAATCGAGACATTTTTTTATTTACAAAGGAAGTTACTGAAAAATAACAATTTCTGTTTGCTAATCATAAAATGACGCCAGGGCATAGAGCCGTACTGACTTGCTGTTCAAACTTAAGTTAAAACTCAGCTTAGATTCTAACTAAAGAAAAGTGCATAATTGAGAGGACTTTAACGGAAGAACAAATATTGAAGTACTTTTTGTTTACGCTTGTTGTTCTTAATTAAGCTAGTTGTCCTATAGAAAAGTCAAACTTAACGAAATTTCCAAAGCGCGTGTATAAAACTACATCCGATTTGCCACTTAAATGTTTAATCAGTTAAATCAAACCGGACAAGGCTAAATGGAGCTGATTAGCAAATTTATAGTAAGAAGGTTGCCAAATGTAAACAAAGGCGATCACAACATTCATAATGATGAAACTATACTAGCTAAGTGTTTAATTGTTGAAGTCACTTTCCTTGTAATCAGTCGAAAACTTTAACGTTCAGTTGCATCCAAAAGGCGTAAAAATCAATTCTATATCAATGTAGACTAACACAATGTAAATTTCAATGTCTCGATAACGGAAAAAAGTTTTCATAAATTGGATAAGTAACACAGGGAATTTTAATCACAAAAAGAATTGTAATGTACCGCATAAAAGTGCTGATCAATAACTTTCAATTAAATGGTCACACAACGACTTTTCACGTAAAAATGGTAAGAATCATCTCCATGCCATCATGTATGCGGCACAGGGAAGGATAACAGTGCAGATATTCTAATTTCACACAATAAAAACTTAAAAAGGGAAAGTGTCATGATAATTCATTCAAACTTTAATTTTCGTGTTAACCACACTAAGACCTAATTTGTATATCCGATAATGCGGCACAAAATGGCCTTTGAAAACAATCGAACAAGTTGCAGCAATCCGTAATAGATTGTTTTTGCAGGAGCATATCATGCAGTTATCCTTAAATTGGTCAGTTAAACTTTGAAAAAGTCGACCGGACGTTTTCAACTATTTTTCCTACCCGTATTTGGGCTGAGCAACACATTTTTAAACGTCTTCATGCACTATTATTCACGGCATGGCCACCTTCCCAAGGACCACTAGGGTTGCCTTGGTTTGCTAAAACCTCTTCCGTTAGATTTTTATTTAGGTCTAGTAAATCTTGGTGACTCTGTCTCTATAAAGAAATTTTTTAGATGGTTGATATTACAATACGATCATATCAACGGTGCGTTCGATTGACCCTGTTACAGCAGTCGAAAAGTGCATAAAAGAATGCAATATGATTAAAATTATTCTGGTACAAGGTTTTTGTCCACTGAGAATTAAAATTACTCAAATTCCTAATTGATTCCGTGTTAACTCATTTAGTTTTATTCCGGAATACGTTCAATCGAACACGCTCTAAATAGGCGCCTGTGGCAACTATTGGGAGAACTCAACTATGTTTTACGGCGGTAATTCCTTGGAAAATTCAATCACGGAAAGCCGGAAAATGACAAAAAAAATCCATGCCATGTTTATCGGTGAAACAGATCTTACCGTAAATCGTCTATTAAGCCCCCTGGGGACGCGACGCCCATTTGAGGGAAGGGAGGGGGGACTAAATAGAGACGGGGGGCTTATTTGAGATGGGGACCGGGGTTTTATATCAGTTCTCCAAAAAGAACTAGAATACAAAATTGAAAGCTCAAGTACAAGAAGCTTGGGGTCATGCAGCCAGGGACCAGACTTTCAGTCCGCAGGAGTCACGGCTCCTGCAGTTGGAAAATAAACCATCCCCGGATCAGTCCTCACGAAGTTTTACAGTCGTGATTGATTAATACAGTCTATCATTTATTAGTATAATTACACTGATGATTATCGAAAATAGAGCGCTGTGATTGGCTAGGAGATTCGCTTTATTTAGCTCTAACCACCCCGCGGTGATTATAGCATTGAAGGCTAGCAGTTTTCAAAATGGCAGACAGATTTCTTGATGTTTCGGGGTCGGAAATTGATCAATAATTTTATTTTGTCGAATAATCATCAATGTAATTATACTAAAACAATTAGTCGCCTCAGGCGACGTGAATATTGGCGAATAGTCACCTCGACTTCGTCTCGGTGACTATTTCGTCGATATTCACGTCGCCTTCGGCGACTAATTGTTAATTAGTGAAGAATAATCAGTAGTGGGGGGAGGGGCTTAATAAAGAAGGGGAGCTTATTAGCTTTCTTTCCCTGGAAAAGGGGGGGGGGGGGGGGTATTTGACAGAGGAGCGTAATAGAGGATTTACGGTAGATTAAAAAAATCTATACAAGTGTAAATTCAACTTTGGTGTCCGTTCTCTACAAACTCCTATTATTATCCGTTCGGTCCCATTTTTGAAGCTTTTTGTGAGCGTAAAAATGCATCTCCACCGTTCCCAACTTCCATTATAATACTGCACTAGTATAATCCACACAATCAAACAAAACTAGAGCTTCTGCAACAAAGTTTTTAATAAAAAATAGCGTAATTCTTTTCTCAAGATAAATTTGTCCATTGAGCACTATCAATAGGCACATATTTCTGTCAACAGAAGTACTCTATTGTATGCAACCTTTACTCTTTCCTGCCAGCTTCTTTGAGAGTGGAAAGTCTTTAATATCAGAAGATTACAGTATAGACCCATGAAAGGAAATCCAAGACTCTTTCGGATCCTGGATTCCACGCCGTGGATTCCGGATCCAAGGTACCGGATCCCGGATATTCCTTGTCAGTGGAACTTGGATTCCGGATTCCAATCGCTACTGGGATTCTGGATTCCTTAAGCTGTATTCCAGATTCCAAATCCCAGGATTCCGGATTCCAATCAACGAATTCCCGGATTACCGAATCCGGATTCCCTTACATGGTACACAAAATAAGCAGGAAACTGTCCATATTCAGAGACTTGGGACTAGTGTAGGAGAACTCTTTGATCTATTCCCACTACTACCTACATTCTATGGTAGGCCGCACACTGAAATGTCAACATCTACTTTCCTTCTTAATGTAAAACATAGAACCAAACAAGAAGGTAATGAGAATTAAGATATCCACCCCTTTTATCTATCTACTGCACAGTTCATACCCAAGCCGCTTGTTGACCATGCATAATAGGGAGCTTACGCAAGGAAGACGACGGTCACGAGAACGTCAACAAGCAACAGGTTTACGTTAGCGAAACAAAACTTGGCACGTGCAGGGATCACGCTTGTTCTTTGCCGTCGTCGGTTGTACTAATTTCACGTTTTCTGATCTGGAGGACTTGAACACACGAAAACGATCTACTTTTTTTAAAACTTAGATACAGTCTTTTAAATTGAACTACATAATAATTCACTATTAATTGACAACTCGAACGACAAGGATGAAGAGTGATGAATTTTAAAACAGCGTGAATTCACTTTTTATAGGAGACCTTTTCGCCACCGGCGTCGGAGTCGTCGCTTAAGCTCTATAATACCATCACTAGTCATAAGCCTCTAGAATCAGAAACAATTAAAAGCCATATGATGGTTGCCTCGTTTCTCGAACGGCGACTAAGCAGTCGTTCTGCGAACGCCAGCGTTTTAAACATTCGGTGCGATTTGCGGGTCTTACTTAACGTTTAAAACAATTGGCAAGTTCCGAGGGACACAAGGGAAAACTCATTCTAAATCTAGGAAACGCGCTAAACTTCTTTCCATCAAGGATTTTCAAATACTGACATAACGTATCTGTGGACCCCTTCAAAGCGAATACAGCGGCTTTCATTCATTCGGCCATTGCACCCGAATTACAATGAAACGCTTTGCTCTTGGCTGTTAAAACCTGGCGTTTCCCTACGCTTTTCCCAGATCGGCTGCACTTGTTCTCTGTGACTTCTGATTGGTTCATTGCATCGCCTGCGAGCGTTGTGATTGGCTAGAGGAGTCAATTCCGATGCTACAACACCGCGCGGTACCAGGTGATCTGTGACGTCATTGCGGGGGCCTGGGGAAAGAAATTTTAATGCCGTATCCCATAAACCAACGCGCGCACCAATTCAATTCAATTCAATCTGTTCCCGTCAGCTTTGGTTTATGGGATACGGCATTAAAATTTCTTTCCCCAGGCCCCCGCAGTGACGTCACAGATCACCTGGTAGGTGTTGACTTACAAACATCGAAAACGTAGTTCTCCGTTGAAACATGATTGTATCCAGAGATCATTCTTTCTCTAAAAACCCTTGACTGACAATTCACTTCAAGAGAATTAGAAACGTCAAGACTAGCAGAAGTGGTTGCAGCAAGTTTAAATCAGGACACTGGAACTCTTTTAAAGAGCAGCAAAAATCTCACTAGTTCTTGGGAGCGACTCGCGATTGAAGCTGCAACAATAACTAAGTGCGAATCTGATAGCTGGTGATTCAAGTGAAGAAAACGGACCAACTAGTTAAAATATAAGAAACGTCAAATTTCAACAAAGAATTGCAAGGATCTAGAAAAGGTTTTTTTCTTGCAAGTAAACGCCTAGATCAAACATATTTATACAAGTTAAAAAGAGATAAAACGACTGAAAGAAAGAGAGCTGGAATACGCGACTCTTAAACAGGAATTTCATTACAAAGATTTCAAAATTTCATACTAACTATATTAAAATTTAAACGTTTTTTCTTCTAAAGCAAAGAAAGGTTCACCCTAAATAATCAATTTCCCCATGATAAATAAACAACCTATAAAGAGAAAATTTTTGTATACTGTTTTTATCGTATATTCATGTAGTATAAATACGCATATTCAAGTAACTACAAGAAACATTTACTTTAAGAATCCCTCCAAGAATCATTTTATCTTTAAGAGAATTACTCCTCCTATGGTGTGGCTTAATACGCTGTGAGTGTGCATCCTGCGGCATCTGTGAAAGCTACTGAGCAGTAATTTCAGGCGGTGCTGTCTGTCATGCTAAACAAAGTGGATGAAATCCTTAAGTGTGACCATTCTTGGGCAGTTCTTTCCTGTGGTACTGTTTTATTATGTTGTAAAAGGTGGTTCTAACTTATGAATCTGTGGATGAAATCCTAAAGTGCGACCATTCAAATGAAAGCTGCTGAGCAGTACTTTCCTGTGGTACTGTTTACTATGCTGTACAAAGTTGTTCTGATATTTGAGTCTGTGCCTAAAATAGGACATAAAAGCTAATAAGCATTACTTTCTTGTGGCGCTGTTTATTATGCTGTACATTGTACAAGGCGATATTAAATTTGAGGACGAAAATCGTAAGTTTTTTTTGTTTGTATCGTCGTATATTATAACACCATTTACAATTGGTTTTTCTAGAAGGCGGCAAGAAAACGCACTACAACAAGTGCTTAAGTACTAAATAACAATTAACTCCTTCTAGTCTTTATCTATACACTTTACCACCACCACCACCACTGTTTCCATTGTTTGAATAACTGAATGCAGGTGGCTGACATGGCATCGGGGCGTAACTTGTTCGCCACTGGGGGAAAAATCCCCCTGATGTAGTGCCGTACCCGGTAGGAGCCGTGTGCGCCTCTCCTGTGTAATACTGTGGAAGGCTTGCAGAGAACTGATGATGTCCCCCTGGGGTAAAGTTGAGTGTACCGGTGGGGATTGAGAAATTCGACATGACATAACCCTGTTGCCCTGGGGTTGGGTAGCTCGAGTAAGCGGGCGGATAGGGTTGATAGCTGGTGGGCACCACGACGCTAGGTCCTGCGGATTTTATCTGCTGCATTGAACCTACAGTGTCATTCAGGTTAACAAATGGCGAAGCGTTAAGCACCTCTCCTCGTTGGTTTCCTCTTCCTTTGGTTTTCTTCCTCTCAGAAGGCGGCTTCCCAATGCTGGACTGTTTCTTTACCGTGCTTTTCCCCCTCCCCTTTGGTGATGTAGCCCCGTTGACGTGCGAGGCGTTCTTGGCGGAGAATTTTTGGCTTTGTTCTGGCTGTGCTCCGGCGGTCTGGCACCGAGGAGTTTCTGTTGTTTCCACTACAACAGGGCTAAGTGTACCGCTGACCGGGCTAGTACTGTGGGCGGAACTATCATCACTCTCGGCGCCATGGGTACTACACGAGCTTTGACTGTCACTGTCATACTGTATTAACAGACTTAACGCTCCCTTGGCGGCCTTCCCAGGCATCTTTTTCTTGTCTTTACGCTTCCGTTTCTTCGGGGGAGGCTCGGATGCTAATTTTGTGCATTGGCTTGGCATCTCAGAGACATGACTGCTGCGCAAAACATAAAATACATAGAATGAAAAAATTGATACGTTTTGATCAGTCGACTGCTACGCTTACTCTACTATTGATATAACACACTCTCTGGTTTTAGCCAGTAAAGAAGAACCTGCGGTATAATGAATCAAATGAAAACTAATAATTAACTCTAAAGGCCTGTTTACAGAGGTCATTTTTGGTGCGGCCAAATCGCGACTGTAAACTAAAGACGATTTCATGGCGATTTATCCTTGGTCTAAATAATAACTTTAATATCGATGTTGTCTATGACCACTTAAATGAAACCTCGTCAGCAGTACTTTCAAATGATACTACTTGTACGTAGTTCTAATATACAATTCTGTGGACGAAATCCCCTGATGAAACTTCTTTATCAGTGCTATCACGTGGTTTTGTCTGCCGATCTGCCAATTTGAACACTGATATTACACTGGACAATTCGACACGACGATTTTCAGCACAATACAGCGCTGCAATGTTGGAACAATGTTGTAACTATTCGAAACAATGTCGCAACAATATTGCAACGCTTTGTTGCGCTAAAAATCGTCGTTGCGCAATCGTCTCGTGTAACATCACCTTAAGCTCGTCCAGACGGACGCAACATGTAACATCCAACAATGTTGGGAGTTGTTGGCCAACATTGTTGCTTCCCTTTGCACGGGGCTTTACGAATACCAAAAAAGCCTAAGATTTCCAAAATACAATCCGTACCTGCTTTTAGCTGCTGATTTCTCTGATGTCACAGTTTCTTCTTCCTTGGGGAGCGAGAAAACACTTCCAAAAGAAGGTAGTGATACTCCAGATTGAGGCTGTAGCAGTGACGAAGGGGCTGCTGGGATAGGACTGCGTGCTGAACAGGGATTACTATCAACTAACACAGGTGCCTGACCTTCTAACACTGCTGTCGCCTTGGAAACGGAAGACGAGATCGACGGAGACTGGGGAAGAGCCTCATTAGTCATGAGGCTGGTGACCTCGGAATCTGGACTCGTGGATTTTGGAATCTGCGAAACAGGAGAACGGCGCTTCTTGTTAGCGGAACCTGTTTTTCCTGACAAACTGGTAGGGCTGGGTCTCTTACCACTCGGAAGAGGAATCATATCTAACGGAACATCGGAGATGATTTCAGAGGCATGAGTCGACGCAACTGGTCTGTGACGCTCAGGGCTTGACGTCGATGAAGGAACAGAGGAGGTAACTTCACTGGAGGCAGTTTTGTCCTTGGGAACATCAGAAACAGGCTGGGCTTTTTGAGACTGAGTACGATCAGGAGTCGAGCTTATTAGCTTTGAATCCAAACAGCTACGATCCTCATGTTTGCTGATGGGGGTTTTACCTTCGGAGTGAATAACTTCCTGTTTTAGAGCAGAACTTTTTGAGACCAAGCTCGAAGGTACATAGCTGTTCATGTGGGAGGATTCACTACACACTCTGGCCACGGGTGCAGACAATTGTTCTCGTTTTAACTCTCCTTCCTTCCTGGGAATGGGATTGGACTTTTGGTCTGTTGAACTCTGGACTGCATTCAAAGGCTTTATGCCAGTAGATACCACGACAGGCCCATCGTGTTCAGGATTTGTAATCACTGCCAATGGTGGAGAGATCCTTCGCTGATTCTGCTTCTCTTGGCCAGGTGACACAGACGTAGGAACTGAACAGCCCACTGGTCCTGTCACAAAAGGAACACGTTCCTTACTAGACGGGATCATATCACGGGTGATGTGCGCAATACTGAAGTTCGTAGAAGGGGACTTATTCTTCCCCTTAGGGCTGCTTCTGCTGTTGGCTGATCCAGGGCTGGGGTGTCTTTCTCCAACCCCAGCTTCAGCTGGACTTTTACTCTTTTCTGGGCTTGAACTAACCAGGTTTTCAATCGTAAATGGCGATGTTCTTTTCTTCGCCGCAGCGGGAGCTTCCGCAGTAGGAGGGGTATTATGAGTAGCTGTTTGTTCCGAGGAAGATGTAGTACCTCCGGAAGACGGACGCGCTAGAGTGTTTCCCAAGGGAGGGGTCCTTGGGGATTTCGATGAAGACCTGCTTGGAAGAGTGGGAGGGGTGGTTGGGTGTCTTCCTTGTTCAACCAAAGAAGAGACTGAAGATGCTGATGTAACTGATGTTGGAGTTCTTAGAGATCGTACAGCTAGAGATGTGGCCACCAGGGGAGGGGGCTGCTCAGGAAGAGTGTCATTGAGCAGATCACAAAGCAACTTGATCCCAGCACTATGGTCTGTTGATAAGTCTGTATTGAGAAATGACGTTCGACCTGCAAAAGACGACTGATTGGTTGAAGCAGGGAAGCTTCGTGAGGCTTCAGTGCTCTGTGTCGTGAACGTGTTCAAGTACTTCTGTGTTGATGCTGAGAGAGAGCTGAGAGGAGTAGCACTGGAGGTAAGAGGGCGAGATACTGATACACTGGACATAGTTGATAAAGGACTCAATGGAGAGATGCAGGAGAGACCGCTCTGAACAAATGACACCATCGGTGGTACTTCACTGCCTGGGCCACCAGAGGACGCTGACCGCGATGGCAAGGAAACCACGGAAGATAAATCACTGGACACTAACCTGACTGGAGTCGGCGTCACGGGTGACGTAACTAAAGAGACTGGACCCGATCGGTCATTTCCAGAATGAAATGATGAGTTAACAGGCGTGACTGGAGATGTGATAAGGGAATGATGGGCGCGAGAAACACTTGGTGACTGCCACGTAGAGCCGATGGGAGTAGTTTGGGAAGCCACAAGCTGTGGACTCAAAAGTGCTGCAGAGGATGGCTGGGTGACGCTTGACACTGAGTGAGATTGCTGGTCCATTTTAGGTTTCTTCTTTGCACTTCCTTTCTGCTTGGATCGTCTTGATTTGGACGAAGACGTATTGTTGATCAGGTTGCCGTCCTTAGTTATATAAGATACCATCTGTACTGGCACCCCCACCCCCACAGAAGCTCTCAACAGGGGCTGGAAAGTGTTGACAAGTTGAGGCTGTGCAGTGATGTAATGCTGCTGAAGAGGATTAACCAGTGTTCCTGACGGAATAGACATGACTGTGGCGGGTTTAGAAACGACACTCGGCGCTGGGCTATAAACAGTTGTAACAGGAACTAGCGGCTTGGCATGCGATACAGCAAGACTGGAGCTTACAGAACTAGAAGAAGCGACAGCAGTTATCGATTGCGCAGAAGGCCTTGCATTTACAGATGTGTACACACTTACAGAGGGCGTGGAAGCGACGGTGGACTTATCATGTAATGCTGATTTGGAGTCAAGTTGGTCAACCTCATTCTGAAGCTTGTTGACTTTTTCGAGTAATGCTTTTCGTTTCGCCAACTCTTCATACAGGTGACTCACGAGGCTTTCTTGAACTTTAGCCGGGGATTCTCCCTGATAAAGAAAGGAAAATCAAGTATTGAGGAAATCTTTTTTATTTATAGTAGAAAAAGAAAAAAATAAGTAGGCGGCAAAAGGTGAGATCTAGAGGAACGCATTTCACCCTGTTGTAGGTATAAGAGGGGAGTTGCCTCCCCCTCCCCCCCCCCGCCTCTTTCAGTGAGGGAGTCCGAAGGCTTCCTCTGGGAAAATGTTTGTTTAAAGCTCCCTGAAAAGATTCATTAAAAATGTACTTTATGTAAGTGTCAATGTATTAAGTAATAAAGTACCAATTGGGGACACTATTTTTTCGTCTCCTTGGTGTAGCCGTTTGAAGGGCAAAGGCAGTGCCTTCATCAGTTACTCGGTTATTTTCAAAACCCTGAGTATTAGTCCGGGCCCGGGAATCGAACTCGCGACCTCTCGTTCTGTAAGATAGACACTCATTTCCTGTATCTTCACACTGAGGGTGTCAATTCTCTCTTGAATCTGCACAAAATCACTTTTGGTATTTTGCTTAGTTTGTCACTATCTCGTACTGGTTCACTGTGACTATTCCTAGACTGTTGGATAGACTTACTGTTTTCAGGAGAACGTCAACCTCTCCATTAGTGGGCTTACTTTCTTTGGTCTAACAAATAGAAAAGAAATGGATTAATATTGCGCTTTCTGTCATTCAAACGTTTTCGAGCGACGTTCAATTGTGTTTCGAACAACCCAAATCAAAGAAACGGATACAGCCAATGAAAGGGGACAAAAGAAAATGACAAGAACCAATCAGAACTCGAGATAGACTACGCAGCTAGTAAAAAGCGCGGGAAAACGCGGGTGAACAGGTTACGATTGGTTTTGTTTTTTTTCCCCTTATTGGTTGAAAAAGTGGCGCGAAATTTTTAAATCAAAACGCACGGTCTCCATCATCCAATTTAGGGGGATATCGTTTGCAACAATTAAAACAATTACAGTCTTTGAACTAAAGACGCCGTTCACTTACATGTGAGTGATGACCACCATTTTTGTGTTTCTCCAGATGTTTTACTTCCTTTTCAAGGCGTTTTACTTTGTCTTTCATTTTTTTGTGTTGTCCCAACAGCTCTCCAGCCTTCATAAGTAACTCTCGAGGCGTCTTTGCAGATAGGCCAATCTACAACATTGGACAACATTGGTCAGTATTAAAGCTACTGTGCCATAATAAGCCAACAAGTATAAACTTAGCATTAATGCATGTACTAAAGCATTCCTCTCTTTTTTAAAAACTCTGCATACCTCACTCATTCGCTGTTGCAGATTCCCAAGAGCCTCTTTTTGCAATGAATTCACTATTTTTTCCGCTTGGTTCACTTTTCCTGTTAATTCTTTCTTTCTTGCCTGTTACAAAAGCGGAAACAAAAATGATAACAAAACAAATCCGAAGAGTAAAAAAATAATAATAATAATAAATAAATAAAATAGAACAGGAGCCGGGTCAAGAGCCTTGTTCTCTCCAGCCACTCATACCTTTTCTTCTTCAATCTGCCGTTTAAGATTCTCCTTGTATTCGGAAGAGTTCATATGACAAATAAAATGAAGAAATTGATAACGGACGATTCCTGTGAAATAGCGAAAAAAAAAAAAATACTCCATCACAACAGATGACACTGACAACAACACAAATGCGGTAGGGTTGAGTTTAGCTTGAGTGAAAGGTGCATAAGAAAATATGCAGTTGTTTTCTTGCTAAATGACTATCATTTACAGGGCATATGGACACTTTGTAAAACCTCTCTTCTCCAAGACCACATTATGGCAATATTGTTTGATGCTCTAAATTTTAAATCTGTGAATGAAATCCTGTGATGTTACTATTTTGATGAAGATTCTTGGGAAGATCTATTGCACAAAAATATTTATTTTTAAGGTGTTACAATACGAAACTGGGATTTTTTAGAAATTTGTTCTATGGGTCACTTTTAAGGGTGAGAGTGTTAATAAGGGAATACAATGATTAGCCTACACCAAAGACAAAACTAAACTTCTGGCCCCAGTTGTTCAAACGTTGGATAGTGCTATCCACTGGATAAATCACTATCCAGCGGATAAGTATTGGGGAAACTAATTGCACTACATCCACTGGATAGAGATTTACCTGTGGATAGCACTATCCAGCCTTTAAACAACTGAGGCCAGGTTAAGTC
>JBBMOI010000012.1:825000-922500 GCA_038088405.1 Porites divaricata
ATAGGTTATTTAACAAAAAATACATGCAAAAAATATTTCTGTCTCAGCAGTCTATCAAAAAATCTAGTGAAGTGACCACCCAGAGGAGACCTCTTAGCGAGCACTTTTGCATGATACAATGGTCACTGTGGAGATTGCACTGTACTACGGCAAAGATTGAATAAAACAGGTTTACACAAAATCCAATCTCACCAGAGTTCTATCAATGACATGGACAAAATATGAGACTGGCTTTCCTGTCCAAGAGACCGCTCGTCCATGAGGCTTCAGCTCAGATACATGTAATATAGTGCCGATATCTATAAACCAAAATAGAAAAACATTTTAGGATAAGATCTAAAGGTTTAAGGAGTGTTTGAAGAAAGACTTGCCTGAGATTAAACAGGTTTCATACCCTTTATTGAACAAAAAATTCAAGGACTCGATTAAAAACATTTTCAATACTTAAAGTAATAAAAGTGTATTATCAAGGGGGGCTGATAAGAACTTTCGCACAAGTCTGGTACAGAAGTAAAGTGAAAAAGCAAACAAGCAAAGTGAAAAAGCAAACTCAGTGTTGCCTTTGTTTTGCCCTTGTAATGTTTAAGTAGGACACAAAGATACTCTTAATAATTAGAGGAAACCTTTTTGCAGAGAGGTTTGGAAAAGCATTAAATAAAAGCCGAACCAAAAGCATGTTTGCATTAAAGAAAAGTGCATGCTGATAACACTTCGCAACTGAGCAATCTTTGTAAGTGTCAACTTGGCGATTTAAGTTAAAATACATTAAATGTACAAATGTATGACCTACCTGATAAATTACGTGAGGTCGTTCTGAAGTTTAAGGAACAGAATGCTTTTGATGAAATGATCTTGGCACCTAAAAGAAACAACAGAAAATAATGTTTTGATCCATTTCTCTTGGTTTATTTATCATAATGGCAAATCTTTTTTTCCTTTTGAATTTGAAATACGAGACAAACAACTTAAATGTGAGCTATTGCCTATACATACCTTCCCTCATAGAAGCAAATCGTTCCTTCAATTTATGGTCCACGCTTGGTCCAAAAGCAAAGTTGTTAACAAACACAACTCTACAGTGGTTAAAGTAAATAAATAAACAGTGACTATGTCATCACACTTCAGTGCAAAATATACATTATTTTATCAATTAATATAGCTGTAGGTTTTGAAGATGTGGTAAAAATGTAGAAGTATGGCTACTAAACCCAGAGCTTTTCGAGAAAAATGTAGGCTTGTTGTTTTCCTTCATAAAGCTATTGTGTTTTAATGTTTTCTTCTCAGTTGCTGTTAAATGTAGGTTTGTTGTTTTCCTTCATAAAGCTATTGTGTTTTAATGTTTTCTTTTCAGTTGCTGTTAATGCTGATGTAGGTCTGTCATAACTGTAACTGGTATTGTATATTTTTAAGGGGCTAGGTTTCTGACCATTCAATTGCTTTGACAAAGGGTACATTGACAAGCACTTAGCCCTAGAGCTACTGTACAAGTAATTTGAGCAAAATAATCCAAAAAGAACATAACAGGATGCAAAAACCAACTGGTAGGAAGCAATTAGATGCTGCATGTGTATTTACAAGCAAGGCTGAACTTGGTTGGTCTATCAAAAAGCAATTGCAGTACCTGTCAGGGAGGGACTTGGAACCCAGAATTGCTGGATTGTGAGTCCAACGTGCTCACCACCTATCTACACTGTTCCCAAAGAGAAATATTTTCTCCATAAAAAGACTCACCCTGCAGACTGTATCTTATCTCTCATCTTAGCCACAAGAAAATCACCTTTTTCAAGCTGTTGAATACAAGAAAGGAACATGAGGGGTAGGAAAAGGAGAAAAGAAGAAATCATCGCTGGTAAATGCCTTTCTTTTCTCTTGGTTTAGATGGAAAAGCTATTTTCATTTTGAGGAAATCTCTTTTCAAGTTGTAACAAATTGTCTTAAAAGTTATTATTCGTTACAAGTAAGTGAGATTGGTCTATACATGTTACATGTATCTGAAGAGAGGTGAAGCAAGTTATACTTTTTGTTTAATGGCAATGTCTTTCCTTCTAAAACAATCTTGCATACTGTAGCCTTAATCAAATCCTCTCCATTGTTTACAAAATAGTGTAAGTTGGGGCATTGACCTAAAACATTAAGCTACACTGTACATGTACAATGTACACTTCAATAATAACCTTGTAAGGCTTATGAGTCTTGCCAAACCAACTCATCAGTTTACGAAATTCCCTGTCCATATCCTTAAAGATACAAAGAATAAAATAACTTTTCAAAACAGACACAAAGCAGGAGGTGTAGAAAGGTTTTTGGGAGCTTGAGGTACACTAGTTAATCTAATTCCTCCAGTTATATGTATAAAGTCAATAATAAACACACCCTGCATAGTTTACCTTGGCATAATTTGCTGGGATTTCTGCTTTTTCTATACCATAGCATTCTTTAACATTTCCTGATGCTGCAACTTGTAGCACAACTTGACCAACCCCTAATCATATCAAACAATTCCAACTGAGATTGAAATAACATAGTTGCCTCACGAATGAAGAAAGTGTTGGAATCTCAGCAATCAATTCCAAGGGAACACACTACTAACAACCTAAATGTAACCTTGATACAGAAATACTTACATTGTACAGCAATACTTGATACAATGCACACTGCTGTATAAGTTTCATCTTAATTTCCACCCCACAAAAGAGACAGGATTTTTAACCTGCAGCTAGGGTGGGGGCGTGAGGACAGGCAACCATTGTCTCTAATCACTGTCTCCTTCAACAAAACCACTTTGTTTTACACCATCCCTCCCACCCCGCAAAACTTTATTTGTTTCATTAACATAGAGAGCAGCAACATAATGTCAAGATAATGCAGTAGGGTATAGATAACCTTATGATGGATTTGTAGCTAATAATACACAGTCGGGAAGGCAGTAAAACAGCTGGGAGTAATAACCATGTAAAACAGGTCTCCCTGTTACAGCCTAAACATCCCATCTAAGTATTTCAGGGGATTTGTGCTTTAGGATCTACATGTACATGTAGGCTATTCTCCACCTACTTGGGAACCCTGTACCTTGGATACATCTTTATCATAAGCTGACCCCTTGTATGCCCTATGGTCCTGTGGCCCTAAACACTCGAAAGCTAATCAAGCTACCGGTATTTACAGTCTCCAAAGCAGACAACAGTCAGAGGCTTTATACCATTTCATTTTGTTAATTGAATTATTATGATGGTAACAATCAGGGCCCAACTTACCACTTCCTAAATCAATAAACAGATCATCTGGGCTCATGGGGACTTCCCTGATCATCTGTGCGACAAGCTCAAATGATGTTTCACCATAAACCTAGAGGGAACAGATTTCTTATATCAGATGTTACTAAGCAATTAATAGTGAACTTATGCAACAGAACGGGAGAGGAAAGAAGACAGCAAACCTTGTGTGACAAGCGTGACATTAATTTTGTTTGAAACAACGTTTCACCAGACTTCACTTTCCTTTAAACAGATCTTTTTGTAAAGGACCAGAAAACATTGGTATTAAGTGAAGATCATGACAAAACAATCAAGTAATAGCCCTGTCATGTTTGTCACACACAGGTGTTTTGCTGTCCTCTTCTTCCTGCCGTCCTGTTACGTGACCTCACTAATAGTGAATAAAAGAACTACAGCTAGAGGCTAGAGTGGGAATTCTGGGTTACCAGCCCTACATCAAGGAAATTCTACATTATTATTAGTTATAATTAATTACCTCAAAATCAAACAACTCTGGACGATGGACATTATAATAAAGTCACCTATGTTGCCAACAGATGAATGCAATAATATTGAAATATATTTTAACTCCTTGCAGTTTACTCATTGTTACAACAATCAAATACAGTATTTAAAGTTAAATGTTCCTACCTCTGGAGAAAAAGGCTCGTAGTCATTCAGCTTGTCAGGATCTTTCACAGAATGGCTATAAACTTGTTGTATGATATGACGTAAAAGTTCTTGTGAAGGCGGGATATTAATACACGCTGGAGGGGCACAGCCTTTCCACTGATGTGAGAAAAATAAAATAATGTAAATATAGACATGTCCCCCTTGTGACATAGGGCTCTGGGTAAATTAAAGATCTTAAGACCGAGGTTTTTAAAGATGATTTCCCAGCAAAAATAGAAGTCGACAAAATTAACGGATGAAAACAAGCATGGCAGCCGAGACCTACCACCAGCAAATCTCAAGTCCCAAATATGGGAAACCGCTAACCAAGAAACTGTGGTTTGCTGTTTGCCAGAAGATGGCCAAACCTTTATCTTAAGACCTCTAATATATAGCGCAACCATTCAAGTCACCTGACGTAATCTTGCTTCTAAAATTCTAATAACCTGGCATAGTGTTGTCGAGCGGATCTAAGGTTGTGCACTAAGAAAAATTGAAGGGAGCCCAATGCTATGAATTTATGAAATCCAGGGTGTCCAGCATGTGGTTTCTACGAAAAACCTAACACTTTTTAGTTGCCTAGGAGCAAACGTTAGGCACTAGGGAGCACCAGGCACTGCCACAGCACTGTCTTGAGATCAGACAAAAATTATTGCTTCGTTTTTGTTCAATATATCCATAATCTTAAACTTGGGTGTCAGACCAAAACCTCCATTGAATTTCTGCCTGCTAAAAAACCTATTACAGCTCAGTTGACAGCTTCCTCTGTTCACATTTCAACATGAAGTCACTATTCAGTTGGTGTAATTTTGTTCTTAAAAGCTTTTGCCAACAGAACCAATTTCCTTTGTTGCCTGCCATTGCATCCAACATGTAGTAGCTTCTTGCTTGATACAAATCAATAAGTTACTCAATATGGCACAGCCAATAAGAAACTTGACATAAAAATGAAAGGGGGTTCTTATAGCCGGCATCCCTTTTCCTCTCTCCTGGCCCAACCCCTCAATTTTCCACTTACTTTGACTGTTTTTGATACCTGTCATGAAGGCAATTACTTGCTTGGATTTGCCCACAGGCAACTTGCAAGGAGAAACAAGGAGAAAAGTGGGCTTTGGACAGAGACTTGGGAATTTAGGATGCTTATGGAAAGAAAGGATGTGTGGGTATTGCCAGTGGTAAAAGCTCTCAAAGAAAGGAAATATAACTTAATAATCATTGAGAATCAATACTTTGGTTTAAATCAGAATTTTTTAAAATTGATTATGAAGCAAACATCACTCTAAATGTTGTAGGTTTTAAAAAAACTATAAGTTAAAGAGTAAATTTGGCATTTTAAGTACACGAGACGAATGACATGTCATGACAGAATACAAACGGAAGATCCGGTTCACCCGCTCCGTAGATTTAATTAGGAAGATTATTTTTCTTTCCTTCCGGTATGTGTAGTATTCCACGAACGCCATCAGACGATTACGGCAACTTTAACCGTAATAAAATCGCTTTGGCAAGTAAAATTTACTCCTTGATTATATAAAAACAAATCGACAGAAAGTACTTCGACATTTCGTGTATTTTCTAACAATCCCCGCCGAAATTTTGGCCTCGGGCGAAATTTACATTGTGGGTCGAGATACTTGCACACGCGACATGGCATTTCACTTACCAGCTGTAAAATTCCGTCAATTGCTCTGTTATATCGCTCGCAAAGCTTGGACATGCTCTCAAAGCTGCAACGAAGGAGCAGAAAAAGTGTAAGAGATTTATAATGAATTACTGGGCGAAGTGTCGTATCACGACAAACACAAACTTATAACATCATTGGGAAACGAAACCCCAATTTGTAATGATAAACAATGCGCGGTGGTTGTATAGATTTATTACCTGCTTGGATCAAACTCACGGAGAACATAATTCTCCACAGCGAGTTTCAGCTCTGGGAAATCCGCACAAACCCATCTAAGACAAGAAAGGAGAAGAAAAAAATTAACTAGCGCTTCCTCGAGAGGACGTCAAGCTCCTCCCAACTGTTTGCACCGTTTTGCATGCAACTAGCTCTCCTCAACTCTTTGTAATGACACAAGAAGGAAATCAGGGCTTGATGAAACAATTTACCTGATAGTTTCCACAATTTCTGCTGCTTCATCTCTCCCATCCTGAAACAAAGACAATCGCGTAAACTGCTTAAGAAATATGAGAGGCAAACATGATGTATTACAATCTCGCTCGCGAATTACAAACTCAAACTGAAAAACCGGTTGCTAAAACTCACCGATTTTAGAAGCGGCCATGAGTATACCAGAGGTTCCGCTCCAGCAGGACTATGCAGCCTTAATTCCAACACCATGTCGTTCAATAAGACGTCAATATTATCTGGAGACTTTCGTCAAAACCCGGGAGACATTTCCATCTCGGTCTCAGACGCCATTTTGTTGCCACCTCAAGTCCGCGACCGCGCCATGCGCCCCTCAGCTGCACGCGTCCGATCACGTGTCAAAAGAAAGCGTTCTGATTGGATGTACGGTGATAAGATAATCGTGTTATTGTTGTGCACCTGTAGAAGCAGAAACTTTTAGCGGCGACGAGTTGTCAGATGCAAGGGAAAAACGATTTGAACGGCGCGAAAGCGAGATGTAACACGAAAATTGGGCTATGAAACGGGAAGCTTTTAACAATGCCCACAACAATTACCGCTGTCATTACGTCATTATGAGTTGTGACCTTCACATCCTCTTTCTGTCACTACACACATGCAATATACTAGCAACGCCTACGTCACGTCATATTGAATATCCACTCCTCGGCTATGGGAGGTAAAAAATATATGTTGGAATAATAATCTTCTTTTTATCGGAGACAAAAGTGACAGCTTAAACCGATTTTCAGTAGCGTTGTCTTCCGCTCACAATGTTGTCGAGACTGCTCGGCAGGGCGGAATGCCGTTGGATGAAGAAAATTTACCCGAAGGGCAGATTCAATCTTTCCGTTTTCATCCCACGACCACGTATTCAATCTTAAAAGCAACAGGAAGATAAAAGAAAAAAGTACTGTACTTACTTTGGAGAGATGCTAGCAGTATGAACAGTTTTATAACTCAGTCTGGCCTTTCTTTTAAAAGAAATTCTATGTAAAAATTGTCCGAATAAAATACATGCCTTGTTCCATGCATGGTAACGCAAATGAGTTCAAGGGTGTCATTATGAAGGTTAAAGCGTGTAACGAAGATTTTTTGCTGTCGTTACCATAGAAATAACACTGAATAAAAATAGGAATTAACTATCGTACCTTTCTAACGGGAAGTCGCATCTCTTTAAGTATACCTCAGTACAAAAGTCAAATTTTCAGAACATTTCCTAGGAAGAATGGGATTTTTTTTGTTATACAAATGTTCAAGTTCAAAACTCTAAGTTCGTTTCTTGTGTGGATATTTATTTTCTCTGCTGCATAACTAACCCTTAGAGGCTCCTGATATTTCTATAAATTGTTAGTTCACGCTTGGTCTGCGGGTCGGGGGGTAAGGGGGGGAGGGAGGGAGGGAGGGAGGGAGGAATGGCTTGCCTATGCTACACTTGTTAAAATATTGCATTTCTAAGAAGGCATAATGAGGAGGAGGCATAAATATGGTAAAAAAGTTATAGTCCATTAAACTGACTAAGACCCTTTTTGCTGTCTATTAGCTAAGAGAAGGATCGTTTTTTAACTATCCATTGGAGGCCTCTAATAACATGGAAACTGACTAAAAGTCTGGCATATCAGCCCCAGTCAATAACACCTTACTTCACACTGAACGGTCCCATCTGTTTCACGTAACTTGGCGTAAGGCGCGTAAGGAAAGTGGTTTCTATGAGAATCCGTTCTGGCATCACAGTTGCGGCGCTGCAAGGGAGGTCGCCCTATCAGAAGCTGTGGAGCAAAGAGACTTTATATCTTGGATTTGATTTGCGCACAGCCCTTTAAATTCGAGGCAGTCATCGGAGATTCTTTTTCTGCGTCCGTTTGGTATCCCTTTAATTTAATACATAGACTCAATCATTATGAAATCATTTCCTTATTAATTATATCTATATAAAGAATACATAAATCTGTCTTCGAAATTCGAAAATTAACAAAGAAGGAAACTCGTCTTATTTGATTCCAGCGGAAGGCGAGTTTTCCTTTTTTTGAATTTATGCGTTCATTGAGGATGTCAGAGGAAAAAGTTGTCTTGGGGGCCCCCAAGAATGTAAACCCGTCCAATTCATAGAAGCTCATTTAGGCCCTGTTTACAAGGAGGGAGGGAAGAGGGAGGGTAACCCTGGTGCCAGGGTTAACGAAGCAAGAGCTGGGTTACCCTAGCTCTGGCAAATTTCTTCGTTTTTCACGCGACGGGGTTACAAGGCAGGTAAGGGTTACCCTAGCGCTAGGGTAACCCTATAATTCTGGGGGATATGGCAATTAGTATTCAACATTAATTTAGGGACTGTTTACATGGAGGTGGGGGACCCCAGGTAGGTGAGGTAACCCACCTGTCCATATAATCTTTCATTTTAATTTGATCACGTTTACATGATAGGTGGGGTGACCCGCCATATGTTACCTCACCTACCTGGAGTCCCCCACCTCCATGTCAACCGGCCTTTAGTGACTACTACCTAAAAATTCAACAGAGTTGTATCTCTGAATTTATTTATTTGTTTACTTATTTGCACCATATGGTGCAGAACACACAACACAGCGGGGCTCCTAAAATATAAGTCTGTCCTTACAGATAACGTAATCCACCCAGCCAGGAAAGGTTGGCCACACCACCGGGGTCTACGTCTCCTACTCTTTTCGAACGGTGGTGTGGGTTCTTTTACGTCTCACAAGAACCAGATAAAAGAAAGTGCTGTGAAACGGGACGTACGGGTTTTCTTCCGGTAATTTTGTTTTTTATTTTTTACTTTTCTGTCCCGCCTCGATTAGCTAGGCTATTTTGCCGGCAAGGATCAATTATGATATGTATCTAAAGTGTTTTAAATAAACTTGAACTTGAAGTTGAACCATTTGCAGATGTCCTCCAAAAGCAGAACTTTCTCTTCCGTTATTTAAAGATCCTGATGAGTGTTAGTCCGGCCGGGTGTTTGAACCCCGAACTCCCGCTCAGTAGACAGGCGCTCTCCCAAATGAGTTAACCAGGCAGCGGTAAACATCCCCTAACGGTTTCCCGGTTTAACTAAAAACTGAAACTATAATTAGTTTCCAACTGGCTCGGTCTTGAGCAGTGCGTACGACGTCATCCTCTGAGAATTGGGGTCGATCCATTCCTGGACTTGGCTGGAAAAGGATTTATACCGTCTCCACGGGGGTATTCTCCCGTGAGAGGCTCAAACAACGCGTAGATGTTAGCGGTTTCGTCGTTTTCCATGCGGAAAATATGGCCAAGGAACTTGAGCTGACGGGAGATTACCGTAGACAGTAGAGGAATAGTGCCAGTCAGATCGTTGATTCGGCGGGTGGGGGGTTGTGGCGGCATTTGAGACTTTGTCTGGCCGTTTGATGTTCAAAATGATCATATAGCATGAGATAGCAAAAGCATTTAGTTTCGCACCCATGTCTTTTGGTGATTATCCACGTTTTGCAGCCATACAGTAGAACGGAAAGACATGTGGTTCGAAAGCATTCTTTTCAATCCTTCAATATCTTCCTGGAGGCGGCTTTGTTAAGGACCATCATTTCAAGCTTCTGAGAATCTTCTGTTCTTCTTTTTATGGAGACCCAGTTTGGTAAACCATGTCAAACGCGCTTGCCAACGGGGGTACTTCCAGAAAAATTGGGTGGGGATATGCGACACCCTTCCTGAAACCCTTACCATATTTCAGACCAAAATCTGTGATTTTTTTTCCCTACTCTATTTCAGACCTGATATATAAATTTGATACCTTACTCAGACCTGCCTTATAATCAGTTGCCTAGGTTACAACAATGTTAAAGGCAATGCTTATACGCTTTTATTAAGTAGGATACAAAACTGTACAAAACTGCACTGTTACGGCAGACATAGAAAGGAAATGGTCTTATCGCCTAATGATGAAGAAGTAGCTTCTTCTAAAAAACGTACCCAATTCAAGACTAGAGTACACAAACCATACCCTATTTCAGACCAAAATGGTCAAAACTGGTGTCCTATTTTCGACCAAAACGGCTAAAAAACAACACCCTTTGGCGTCGCACATACCTATATAGCCTATATAAGGGCGAACCCCCACCCTCGGCTACTTTCGAACTGATCTTGGCTCACCAAAACTGGGAGATAGGCAAAGCGGTTCTATAGTTCTAGCTGAAATTCTATTTTCAGCACAGGATCCACAAGTGTCTTCCATTCAGTATACTTTTTGCGATTTACAAGTTTATCTTTGGTAGTTCTAAGACTCACTTATCTTATAACAATGACACTTAGGAATTGCGATGGTCGAAGTCCAGCTGTACACCGAATGTAGGCCCTACAGTTCCTGAGTGAGTTTGTCCACTTACCACTGATCAGTGGTTAAGTTGGCCAGGCGTAGTTAATCGATAAGAATCAATATCGGAAATCAATCAATATCATCGATATTAATCGATTTAATCCGCCGATTAATATCGATTGATATCGGAAATCGATAGAAATCGACGTCACATAAAAAATAATTTATCAACCATTGTCGATTAAAAAAATCGGTAACAAATGATAGGAATCGATAAAAAAATCATTATCGATTTCCATCGGAAAATCATCGATATTGATCGAAGTCACAACGTTTTTCCTCTATCGATTTCTATCGATCGATATTCGATATTCGATGATTGATATCGATTACTATCGATTATTATCAATTATCGGTGTATCGATTAACTCCGTCTGGAGTTGATAGACTCCTGTCCAGGTCCACTTCCTAGACCAATTGGGTGGGGACACCTGAATTGAGCATATCGGAAGTTAGTTGCAAGGTAGAAGTTAAGAAGTCTCTCGCCGTTGTTGTTACTATAGTAATCACCGATAAGAAGATAAATATCCTGACGGTTGATGTTCGTCGGATGCTGTATGG
This sequence comes from Porites divaricata, assembly GCA_038088405.1. NCBI lineage: Eukaryota > Metazoa > Cnidaria > Anthozoa > Scleractinia > Poritidae > Porites > Porites divaricata. Next base: position 835,967 of record JBBMOI010000012.1, read on the forward strand.
GTGTTGAGCAGATTGTTATGACCATAATAGTAAATGAGATTTGTTTTAAGAGTCTTTAACTAACAAAAGAACGAATGAGAACTTGCAAAGTTCGAAAGTGTTATTCAGAAAAATCGCTTAGAACCCTTAGAGCAGAAGCAGCAGAACCAATTGCAGCAGTTCCCTAAAAAATTTTAGCCTAGTTACATAACCTCGGTAGAATTATCGTGGCTTTACATGACAATATCCAGCAGGGGACTTAGTTGCTACAATAAAGAAGAGAATATGCAGTCAACTATACAGAATAGCATCGAAAAACGCGACGTTATCCATTTCTTCTGATATTTAAGTTCGTTTTCCGCCGACGTAACCTTGACTCGCTTGACTGCTCGAGGCTGACATGTGGGTGGGGTGATCAGTGGAAACGCGCGGCTCAAACAGATGAACGAGACAAATCATAGACCATAACTCTGAGTTGAATTAAGTGAGTGAATGTTAAAAATGTATACAGCTAGCAGTACATAGCAGAAACTTACACCTACACTTGTATGGTTGAATGCATTCTGCGTAGTGATAAATTGGATCTAAGACTGAGATATTTATTGTCAAGCCTTCTAAATAAGAAAGAAGACGTATATTCGTCAAGTCTCAATTCCCGCTTATCACAAGTTCATTGTTAAATTTAAAAAAATCATCTCCGCGACAGGCTGGCACAATTTTGATCTCAAATCATTAAATCTCCAAGACAGCCACATTCACGAATTAACCTGGGAATTACCCTCACATGTTTGATTGGGCAACAGAAAGCAATTGACCCCTGCGGAATTAAAATCACCACCTTAAAGAGGCATTCAGGAATTAACCTCGGAATTAACCTCACGTGTTGGACTAAATAATAGAAACATTTCCGTGATACTGTGTCGGCCATTAACACCATTTGACGCCAAGTATTAGATCTATGCGACATTGTACTCTAGAGTAATCCGAAAGATAAGAATCTCCATTATCGTATTTAGATAGTTACGGGGTAGGCTTTCAATATGTATCAAATTCTTTTTTCCTGAAAGGGTATGTGTCAAAGCAGTCTAGCCCGTCGTACTTAAGTTTCTCTTAATTCGTTGTATCCATTTTTGTCGGAAATGTCCCCAATTAACGAGTTACGCTCTACTAAATCACCAATGAAATGACTACTAATCATTATAAATCATCACGCTCAACTTCAACAACAAAATATTTAACTCTGGTGTTACTTCCAAAGCTACCAAAACTGAGCAAACTCAGGGTAATCCTTAATGTCAATGTAAATCAAATACAGTCGAAACCTCTATACAACCTTGCGAGAAAAAGAAAAACCTTGGGAACTTAATACCCCTTTACCAGATTCAGTGTTCAGTTAGTTATGTTTTCTAGCATGAGAGCGAGCTCTCGAGGGGCGGGCCCGGTAAGGGAACTCGCCCGGCCTTCCTCATCCCCGCCCCCGAGAGCCTACTAAAGGACCTTATTCCACATCAGTATAATTACATCGATGATTATCGAAAATAGAGTGCTGTGATTGGCTAGGAGCTTCGCTTTATCCGGTGACTATTCGCCGATATTCGGCGACTAATTGTTAATCAGTAATTCGTAACAGTACTTAAAGAGCGGTCATCCAACATGGGACCAGGACGTTCAGCCTGTCTATTAGTCTACTTATTTTTGCAGTTTTGCTTCGTCTTAAGTTGTGCGAATTCATTGATAACAACCACCCATATTACGTATTCTACGCCAATGAACTTCTTTTGCACCAAAATAACTCGTCTCTCATTCGACCTTGTTCCCTGAAGGGGAGGTGAATAGTGATGGATATATAGCGAGAGGCGAAGCGTCGAGGTATAAGTCTAGCGCTGTTCACCCACCCTGAAGGGGATAATAATTTTAGTATTTACCAAGTCAGTTGGATAAAACTGAAAAAAAGTAACTTTTTGTAAATTAAAAACCTACTCCCTTAGTAGGAACTTTGTTTACAATTTACTAACATTTCGGGGATTTTGTCAACTGCATTTTACGATTTTGTTGCAAATTCCGCATGAAAATTCCCGGACCAACACTCAAGGTGTTAAAATAACTGATGAAAGTTTGCTACCTTCATTCTGACATTTACAAATCGTTAGACTTTCTCAGTCTTCTCTACTTTGGATCGCACGCGGAGAACGGAAAGTGAGAAGCATGACCGAAGGGAGAGAGAGGCGCTCTCGTGCTCCCATTGACCGCTCTTCTCTCGTTAACAATACCAATTTCAGCAATGAAGCACACCTACCAACTCCGCGGTCAAATAAAGCTAAAGATGCTAAGAAGATCCTAAAGCTAGGCCCAAGTGTAACCCTTTGGATGTAAATGGAATACAGAAAACATATGGCACTAGCTAGGATGAGAGTGTCTTCTAGGACCTTCCTCCCTCCTTGTAAAACAGCCCCCATAAATTTTGTAGACTGTTGGTAGTCCCATGAGTCGGGTGCGCGGGCGCGCGAGCATGTTACGCGTGCATACGAACGAAGCAAAACCCACGATGGAACCAAAAGACGGATAGGAAAGGAACGACGTCCCTTTTGTTAATGCCTTTTTAGCTCTCTCCAGTCCTCCTTTCGGTGAATTTACCCAGGGTCTAGGGATAAATAAAACTTTTATTTTGTCCTATTCCTACTGCAAGCCTCGGAACCGTGTAAAAATTTATACGTATCGAAATTGGTTCGTTATTGATCTGGCCCTGGTTGTTCAATCGTTGGATAGGCCTTTCCCCTGGATAAATCACTAACCAGCGGACAAGTATTAGGGAAACTGATTAATCTATCGGCTGGATAGTGATTTATCCGGTGGATAGCGCTATCCAACGTTTGAACAACTGAAACGAGAGGTGTAAATTAGACCGATTACCGCCACACGCATCAGCTTTTAATGTACACATCATCGTCCGAGATTAAAAGGAAATTTAAGTTTCGGCATGTTTTTTGTAGAGGAGACACCACTGAAAATAATTAGTTTTCCATGAGTGCAGGGAACGGTTCGCAGATTTTGCTTGAATTGGGCCTGTTTCGACTGAGCATTTCTCTGCATGAGGAAATGTTTCGATGCCGAACTTCTGTTCCCGTTTGGGAGTTCATTGAATAATCATGGTTTTGATTTGTTGCTATTTGAAGAGGCATTTTACTAAATTTCAATTAAAGAAGCTTAACTGAACATGATGTTCGCTGCTAGCTAACAAACAATTTTCGTTTCCATTTTTTGGAAGAATTAGTAAATTGTAAAGTCATACTTGAACCCAGGCAGTCAAGCATTCAGGGCCTTTTCACAAATAACAAGAATAATCCATTTTGCCGAAAAGAAAATCCTTCAACAATTTGATTCCAATTTATTGCCCGTAAAGCTGTTAGCTTCTGTGCTTTAAAAGCAAGGTTATCTAATATCCATGGGCACATAAAACCCGTATCGTGTCTCAGGCCTTTTTATGTCAGGGAGAACGAAAAGTAGAAATAAAGAACTAAAAGGCCTCACACTTTAATGTCGTCCAGATTTTTCAAGGACGCGATTGACCAAAGACCAACAATAACTCAGCCGGAGAAAATAAGGAAAAACTAAGTAAGAAAAAGGATATAGTTTTTCTTTTAAAACAAAAGCAGAAACAGCAGATCAAAAAAACTGTGTGCTTTATTTTTCTACGATAAACGGATTGGTCTTTTCACCTCACAGGTCCTTGCCGATTCGTTTACCACATTTGTCCTGTTTTTCTCATAATGTTACACTACAAAAACATATCTTTCTAACAAGGCTGTGTCATATTATTTACTCTCTAGTCTAGAACCTTCACACGTACCGATGCTAAACCACAACCATGGCCTTTTTTGATCGATCTTATCGATGTTGCATGTGTTGTGGACGAACTATCCGCTTTTTAACCTTTGTCTTTGTTCTACTCTGGTAACATCATTTAGAACCGCAATTACTAAAGGGAGCCTGATAATCTTCCATAAAGACAAATTCAGGCATTAAGCCAGACTAATTATCTTTTGTTCTTGCTCACCGATGCCTTGTATTGTTCATACTTGTCCACCTATTATCTTACAATCATCCTTTAGGGACCATTTTTACTTAATTATCTTAAAAGCTTTTGGACAGCCCACTGTTAATCTAGCTTCTTCTAAGTGAGAATTGTCTCTTTTTCATGTAACATATTTGGTTTTTGAAACCTCATTATTTTCTAACGATTGCTATGTGATATGACCTTTTGCTTTGCATGTGGTATCGATTAGTTAGAACTCTGTCACCTACAGAACATTAAATAGTTCGTCTGAGAAAACGAAATGAATTTGGCTTCTCAGTCTACGTAACTAACCCTACGCGTATCCCGCTAGCAGGATAATTTCAAAGCGTAAAATTCTCGTACCAAGAAGTCCTGAGCAAAAAACGTTGCTTGTTAAGTAAACGTGAAACGCATTGACCAGTTAAGACATTACAGCATTTCAAAGCTATCTAGTTTTACTTGATGTATAGTGTATGAGAATAGGCGTGATATAAATGAATTTGCTCAGTGATGGCTATCAACACCAAAGTGTAACCGGAATTAGCAAATTATCACACTGCACTATCCTATCCATCGAGTGATATCCTTAAGGTGCTAGGGTTTAGTTGTTGTAACGATTTTACAAATATTTTTACGTTAATATTTCGTTGAATCTTAGTTAATTTTTATTTTTCCATTGTTTTTGGGTATGGTAATGTATGCTAATGAATTTTAAACAAAGGAAAAAAAAGAATAACTGAAATAAAAAATTAACTACAACATATCCACTAAGTAGCAGGACTTATTACTGCCTTTAAATTTACCCTGAATACATCTCAACTCTACAACTGCGTCCGCGTTCCGTGCAATTACGATCAACACGTACACGTACATGCAAGAGGCATTTTTATGCCCCGGGGCATCAACGAAAGCTTTTAAAATTGTTCACTGTCACATTTAACTGGAATCTAAAACCCCCGGTTTATCGACGGTAAATCTAAACTTGGTACAGATTTTCGCACGGAACTACAGTGCCTTTCTAAAACAAACAGCATGCCTTCAGAGATCCATACCTTCTTGGTTCAAGATGACCTTTAAAAAGCCTCATTGCTTTGAGTACGTTAGCGTTTTAGTTTTCTCTGTTTTGCCGGTCATTTAGAAGTGTTTTTTTTGGTTTGTCGATGTTAGAAACAACCACACTCTTGTACGACCATGTTTTGGACATTCCTCTTTACAATGTAATTATCTTCGTCGAAATAAAAAATAGAAAGGGCTGAAGATTGAGAAGGAGAACAGCATATCTTCAGGTCTTGCCCAACTCTGTTCATAACTTGTTGAAGCATAAAAGCGTAGCTGTTGTGGGGACTGATTCGACCTCGGCACGACCCTTCGCAGTAGTTTGCATAGAATCCCTCCGGAAACATGATCCAACGATCCCAGCCAATCTTTGTAAAATTGACGTACAGAGAACGTCGACAGCATGATACGGTCTTTCCTACGCAATCTCGAGCGGTAGAACGTGCTCGTCTGCTCTGTACTTTCGGCTTCTCCAAATCAATAACGAGAAATGGGCGAAGCCGACCTCGTAAGCTAAAGAGATTGCTTGTCTCTGATTCACAATCGGGGCAAGATATTTCTAAGGAGCGAACAACGCCATCGGTTATATTGTGGCGAAAAGTTGTCTTGTTAAACCAATGCTTCACAACGTCTGTAATGTCCAGTACTACCCAACCTGATCCACTTTTCTTTTCTTTCTTGACCCGGGACTTAACAACCTTTACATCTTGCATATCAGGTGGTCCACCCTCTGAGTCCTCGTTGTGTGATTTCATGTGAACAAATTTCCCAAGAAGTTCATGGCGTTTGTTTTTTCGCATGTGGATCCATAAAGACGCTGACCGTACTGAACCTGCCAATGTTTTTTGTTCCAGTTTGAAATGGAAACCCAACTTCCTGGAGGAATTTCGTTGAGACCGCAATGGAGGAACTTTCGCTGAAACTGAAAAAAAAAGCACACACACAAAGTTAAGAGTGGGATTCGACAACAGAAGTCTTCCAAGTAATCAACTGTAGCATTCTTGTTATAAACTAATGCCGGTGCTCTTGGTGTCGTTCTCTCGGTTCCACCCTTTCGTCATATACCCGCCGTTTTAAAAGGAACACTTCCTGACTGAATGAATGAGAAACAACGGATTGTCGTTATTTCAGTCCTATTCTCTGGAAAAAACCTCTTTTTCCGAGGCGTTTCCTACCTTAGAAAGCCTTAAGTCCCAATCAAAAAAGAACCTTGGTCACACCAAGGATTAGGCTTACACTTATACAGTTCGAGAAAAAAAGCTCATTAGTAAGTCTTTCTACATCAAAGTGGCTAACATTTTTAAAACGATTTATAATTTTTTTTCCCCATTTTCTGTGAGGAACGTAGGGGTTTGGTTCAAGCGTAAATTTACAAAGCATGGTTTGGCAGCTGTGAATAGACATTATAGAAGGACTCCTCCTCCTAATGTACCTGAGACAATGATCATTATTTTAGAGTTGAATTGCAAACAAAAGACATAATTTCAGTTAACACTGAATAAAGCGTCAGTGACTAATATCTGCAACCTTCAAGTGAACAGCAATTTAATGGGACTATCCGTGGAGTTTTTCATCGCAACATGGGCTAGGTGTCTTGAACTTTGCACATTCCCTGTTTGCCTAGTGACGCACGTGAATTGGCAAAAAATGCCCCGGTAAATTTTTTAGCTGTTGCCCTCTTGACCAAGCCACTTTACAGAAAACCGCGAGAAAACGCCAATCACACATACCGTACTTAAGACCAGGGCATGACCTCGATATAATGTGTCTAAAGAGAAACGTTCCGACAAAACAATCGAGTTTAAATACTCAAACTACTGTTGACTACACCTCCTACCTTTTTCGCTAAATACTATGATCTTAGTGGTCCTTCCAAAATAGTCTCTTTCTTCCTCTTCCTTTTTCTCGTCTACTTCACCTTCTCCGATGAGGTTCAAATTTGCTAGTAGCTCTTTAATTTTACTTTCCTTTGGTTTTTCTTTTATCACCGGTACTTTGTCCATCTGCAGTTTTGCCAGTATCTTTGCTTTGATCATCTCGATTCTCAGCCAGTACATAGCAGAATCCTCGGACATGTCGTCTTGGTCATGGTAGTCAATGCCACCCTGTTGCTGCTGCTGCTGCTGGTGATTAAGCGACCGGATAAATTTATCGGGAAGTTCTCTTGCAGTCTTAGATAAAACCGCGATCGAAGAATTACTGTCAGGCGTTGTTTCATTTGGAGAGGCTTTGCCCTGCACTCTTGAGGCAGCTCTTTCAAGAATTATCATCGTAGTTAGATAAAGTGCTAAGCGCGCGCTGCAGGTAAGTCTGGCCATTTTAGGAAGAGCTATAAGGTGAAACGGCCCTTTCCTGTGATGTCGACAGGTCAGAAAATTAAGCAAGATGTGCAGCACTTAAAGCGCAGGAATAATTTTGATTACCAGCTCGAACGATCAAAGCATTTCAACAGCAGCAAATCTGTCAATAAATCGTATTGGCCAATAGCATGCAACGACGTTTCAAAGTCTTTCAACGGATCACATGTCATTGTTTATTGTTAATACTGTTTGCACGCGCTTTATGCCTCTTGATTTAGTTGAAGTGTTGTAGATCCTATTTTTTTGACAGGACTAACCATATGAGGCACTTAGTTTGTATTGCAATTTCCGGTTCTTGAAATTCTGTATACTTCCCACATATAACACGACTGTCTTTCGTCGACAAACTCAGCCTTCTCTTTTTTCTTCGAAATGTTTGTTAATAGTTTGGGAGGTGATGGCTAAATATTAAATTTGCCTTATCATCAACACGTCGTTGCCAGTTGGCCTAATCTCATTAAAATCGCTTTATTATTTCTTTTGACTGTCGTGGAGCTGTCGTGGTGTAATGGTTTTGCCTGTCGACACATCCATCACTGCTTCAATGGTGAAATGTATTATTCTTCGCTTTCAGTACAATACAAGATATGTGTTACTCAGGATTAACTTGGATAAAAAAGACGAAAAGAATAATGCAGCTCCCTAGAGAAAATGATATTTTATTCGAAATTAGACCCCTGATCGAGCGTCAAAAGCGCAACAGTACGATCTGACATCATTTCTCCACAAGCTTCTGCATACTATGTCTGTCCAGTTGTACATCTATATCAAAGACAATTCCATTTCCTTCACATGCGGTGCTTTCGAGAAAAAAGGTGAAAGTTGTCTATACGAAAAGACTTTTTTTAAGTCTTGAAAATTCTTGACCCGGCTAGAATCGCAACGACCTCTTTGATAAGCTGAAGAACATCAACACAATTTCGAACAATTGAATGTTCTGATACGTGCTTAAAATGGCTTTGTTTTAAGGCATGGTCAGTGTTTTCGTGACGTGAATACTGAATACCTACACACGATCTCTCTTCTTGTTTTATTCTTACAAAATTCCACTTCTTACTTTTAAGGGAGACTTTAAATCGCCATTTAAGAGTTGAATTATAAGCGATTTGACGGCTATTGAAGGACTTTTTTCCGTTCGGCGATTTAAGCCCGTTAGTACGTTCAGACATAGAGCGTCATATTTCAGTGTCTGTGCAGAGGTGGGTAGAAATTTTGTCGAGAGACGTAGCGTGCTGTACCTTATAACAAAGACGATTTTACGGATTACGTACCTATTAAAACAAAATCGTTCTTTAGCGGTTTAGTGCACTGGAATTGCAGGTTAGATTTGATTGAAGGGAAAAAACAAACCAAAATTACTATGATACTATAGCTGTGTATTATTACTGGAACTTTCCCCACTCCCCTAATCACGTGTTACATTACGGCCTATACGAGTCTTATCAGCATTGTCCTTTAAGTGGGCAATTTGACTCGGTGCCGCAAAATAACTGATATCAGTCTTAAAACCACAATTCCCTCAATCCTATGAAATCAAACAAGTTGTGGGCACCAATTCAAATAGTCCGAGTTTGAAGGACAACCTATTACTTTTCAATTCGCCGTTGTATTTTTAGAAGGTTTCACTTTTATGTCAGAGCATTCAAATTGGCACGCACCTCGTTTTCGTCTCCTATTTTTTTTTTCTAGTAAAGGCATCAAGGAAGAACTATCAAACTATCAGACACCGTTATATTTTCTGCGCGTGGGCGGTCTTAACGGTTGCCAAACAATTATTCCTTCAAGATTACAAAATAAAGTGCCCTTAGACTTTGCCAAAAAGATTGCATTACTCAAATATTATCACGAGAAGCTAGAAGTATGTGATTATAGTGAAAACTGGACTTAAATCCTTCTTTATCCATGTTTATTAATATTTTTGACGTGACTGAGTTAAGTTATAGTCTTGACTAAAAGTAAATCCTGTTAGAAGGGTAGAACATTGACTCGTGAAATTTTGTAAAACAAAGACGAAACTGTATGAACTTTTGTGAACTCATCAAGGAAAGAATGCAGAAGTAACTATTCAAACATCTGGTTGAAATATTTTGAGTCTTCTTTAATTCTCTAGGATGGATTTGTTGCAAAATATTTTCCGATAACCAAAGACGTTGAATTCCTTCCCACAGCAACGAACAGGTATTTGAATAGACAAAAACTGTGCAAACATGTTGCGGAACAGTTTGACATGAAATGCGTCAAGAAAATGTTCGTTTATTTATTTGAGGTTTTTTTCAATTAGATAGGAAGCGAATTCTTTGCATTTGTGTGATTGTGGTGTGTGTACTCTAATCGAATTCCAATGCCTTAACGATGAATTTATCAGTGATCTGTCATCGGTCGTTTTCGTCGCTTATAGGATTTCATGTCAAGAGAAGCGGAGCTAAAGAAAATATGCAAACCATGTCTTTTGGCTTGTTTTACTTATTCCCGTGGTAGTTTTTGCTTTGACCACAGCTCTTAGATTTATCGGCTCAGCTTAGCTATCTCTCATTGGACGGAGAAACTCAGTCGCCGTTATTATCGCTGTAAATTAGATTAGAATGTCTTCTTTCCTTACTGAAATGACACCTCTGTCGGTTTGAAAACTCGGGAGAATAAGTGACACTATTTTGTTTAAAAAGTTAAAATTGCCGTCTCGGGTGCGAAATCAGTTGAAGGCGCAGCATTTAATTTAGTTTTTTAAATCGCTACAGATCGTGAATTTCCTTTCTTGTGACCCTTCAGCTAAAAGCTAAATGATAACACTGTCTCCTTGTAAGGTTTTATAATGATTAAAGAAAAGCACGACTCGAAAACAACATTGGAGCGTTCAGTTCTTTGAGTGCTTCTTGAGTGATCTGATCGATTGAACGTTTAGGACAATTCAGCTGACACTAAAGCGGTCAGCAATTTTCAATACTTTAGGGCATTAACGCTATAAGTATGTTTGAAAATATTTTTAAATTGATATTGTAGAAACTTAATCCAGTTTTCTAGTTGCCGAGAAGACGGCAGTTCTGTGCCTTCTATAGAACAAACGGATAATCCCTCGGTTTCCCCTATTTAATGTCTGATCGCAAAAGTAAAACAAAAAAAACGAAAATGGTTTAAGAAAGAAATACTATTAAACTATAGTTTTTCCAATTTTGTTTATAGATAACATTTGCACCCTCTGAAAGGGACAATGTCAATTATTTTTAGCAACACTTAAACGAAGGCTAAATTTTATCGAAAACAGCTATTTTAGTGCAAGAACTTGAAGGATTCCAAAGCGTCTTCAAATTTGTCCGGGAGCTCGTGGCAGCTGTTTTGCTGACTAATTTACACAGGAGGCTAGTGTTGAAATATGCAGTCTAGTTAATGACATAGCAACATCTACTCAGTGGTTTAAACCTTTCCTCATCGCACTTCCCTTTCCTTTTCCTTCTGAGCGGTGTTGTGCCGTCTCAGTTTCTGTTGACCTTACAGTGAACAGGTTTTGAGAGAAGGTGGGGTGGAATCTCAGAGTAGTCTCGAAATGTTTAGAAAGTTTTTCCTTTTTTAGCGGTCTTAACTAACTTTAACTTCAAGCACCTATCTATCATTGGCACTACACAGTTTAAACGTTGCTTTCTTGGGAAACGAGACTATATAGCCTGAAAAAACAACAGTCTTAATATAAATGAACTTACTATTAAAATGCATTCCAGTCATCTCACCTTACTTAACACCAGAAAAGTCGATTTAAGGTGGCGCCTCGATTTATAAGACTTTCTCAATTTATCGCAAAATTAAGGAGTTAATGAAATTATGCTTCCTTCATCAGCTAATAGCTAAGAAATTTACGGTTACGGTTTTCTGGATTTATCTTGATAATTGCTGGATCCTGAAATGCCTGATGTTAGCTATATCCCTAACACTTTCAGAACATACATATATTTTTGAACAATTTATATTAAATCATATATCTTTTAAGAAGATAAGAAGGCATAGTGTACCGAGTGGAGAACTTAACACTGCTCAGTGTGCATGATATTTTAAGCTGGTGCTAACCCTTCCATGAGAGACATCTATGTCGATGTATGACAACTTTCGCAATCAGTATCCTCGTCGTAGAATAACCTTAGAAATAACATTTGGCCTTTTTTTAAAAATTCCTTATTGATTAAGAAGTGTTAACAATATTTATTTTCAAAGCCTTTCTATCCGTTGGAAAGTGAATTATCAGGCTCCGCCGGTTAAATTATGACCCCACTGCCGGCGTTAAATGGGTCGTGGGAACTGCGTCATGAAACAAGAGAAAGCGGCAAAAGATCGAGAAAAAATGGCTCGTGGGCATTTGTCTTCTGGTTTTTTCTATCGTTTTTGCTGCTCTGCTTTGCGTTTCGCTTCCTCCCTACTATCTTAACTCCTGGCAAAATCATTGTAGTGCGGGGATTAAAAATAACATTTATTTAGTTTCTTTCTAGTTTCACGTGTCTTATCGTAGGATGTGTTACCACCCTAAAAAGTCAATAATATGAAGGTCTCATTTAGTAACCATACAAGGTCTTAATAAGTTCACTTTTCGCTGATATCGACTGTTTGCTGGCGTTCCACAGATGATTTTTAGTCACTGACTATGCAACGTCAAGTATCCAAAATTAACCCGATGTGTTCAATCATAAAGACATCTTATTATCGCAATGCAAACGACAACCAAAATTCAGAATTTTTAAAAGAATTCTGAATGAGGCTTTGCGTGGGGTTATGTATCATATAGCGACCTTCGATCATAAGAAAATTTGCTGCGGGACTAAAAGCAATCAATTAGGTAATTGATGACAAGGTCAGAAATTTTTAAATGATTTAAGAATTCCCACACCGAACTGAACCCACGGATAGATGATCAAACAAATGACCGGTCATGAACTAAATTTTTAAGATAAAGCGTCAGTCAGAGTTACTTATAAGCAAGAAGGAACTAAAGGGGCTCGATCCCTCTCTTGCCGTCCGGCCCTCAATTGGTAAGCAGTTTAAACCGGCAATCTTTACAGAATTGCCTCATAACACCTGAACCACTCGTCAAAAAGAAAATTCTTTATCTTGTACACGATGATGATGACGATGTAATAATAATAATAATAATAATAATAATAATAATAATAATAATAAAACAGTAAGAACTGACCGGCCAGCCCATTCCCATCGATCGTAATGAGAATTTCACTTTTATGACTCTTGCTATTAGATCAAAACTAACCATTCACATTTGTCAAATCCTAGATATTATGCGCAAAGGAGATGGCTTTTCAGCAAAACCTCTTGGAAAAAGCCTATTTCATTGACAAAATATCTGGTCCGGCCATGGTCCGGCCGGCAAGTTCTGACTTTTGGGAAACCGCCCTAAGTTCATTCGCGGTTTTCTTGTTAATAAAGTAAATGGCTTTGCATGGGGCTTCTTTTCCTCATCTTGACCTTGAAAATAAAAAATATATACAGGAAAAATCAATCACTTAATCAATTAAAAACAAAGGTTTCAAATATTTTTTTGGGTCCATTTGCGAACCCTCTAAAAAAATTGTTTGACGCGAACCGACATCAGTTTCGCAGCATGAAAATTTTTTACTTACTGATAACCTGTAAATCAAGTTACATTTTTGCTTCACTGTTTGTAGACTTTGTAAGAAAAATGGTTCTTATCACATTCAAATAAGCAGGAAGTAGTCACTATTGAGGTGAAGGAACTGAACTATCTAGGGTTTTGCCAGTATGTGACATTATTTTCGGAAAGGATTCTGGTATTGCCGGTTGTTAAAAAACAGGAGAAAAATATGGAAAAATATTTCCAGATCCGTAAAGTTCGAATATGGATTTTCCTGAAAGCAACTTTCTCCTACATTTTCGGTGTTTAATATGGTTAAGTTTCTTCTCTTAAGATGTTAGATCTTGTGGGGGATTTCCTTCCGTTTGTGGGCCTGTTGTTGACTCTGACGTGTTCTCAACGAGAAGAATCTCTGCTTTGAGCCCTCTCCTCGCGCATCTATTTTTAAGTATTTGTAAACAGATATTTAAAACACCTTGGTCTCGAACAAATTGAAATATTCTCCCCTTCGCCTCTGAAATCAGTGTTCGGTCTCTGTTGAGGTGTCTCGGCAATAAGCCGATTTCTGTGAAGTAGCCACTCAGAGTCCCCGAAGTCCTGCTGCTGGACCTCTGATGAGTCGTTTAACGCTCTGATCGGGTGTTCTAGCTAGAACGGCAGTAAACCAAGCCCTACTGATTAAATATATTTCTCAAAAAATTACACTGAAAAGAAAAGGCGCAGTGTTGAAACATTCTTATCCCCCTGATATCAGATCCTCAACGCTATCTGCCTTTCGACAATTTACATTTTCATTCGTCAATTCCCATTGCGGAAAGCCGACGTTTCCAAAACTTTTCAGTTCGGAGCGGCGTTTGAACGGAACGGGTCAATCGGCTAAAAAAAAAAAAATCGGTTTTGAAATACATACGGAGGTGTTGGACGCGGCCATAGTTTTAGATCAGTTATGCGGAACAAGCAAAAAAGGCAGTACTGCGGATTACAGCCGTAAAATATCTTCTTTATGGGACCAGCAATCAAAGACTGCTTCATCATATGCCAAGTTCTCTTGTTAGATACATTTAGACCAAACAAGGTTGGAAACAAGTAGTAAGATATCATAATTGACCTTTAGAGGCAACAGAAATGTTACGCTCTGTTTGATGTAGGTCGTATCATCTCACTGCATTTTTTTGCAGCTAGCTGGCAATTCACTTTGGAGTTGTTCTAAAAATAAAATAATAAGATAAATCTTCAAATAGACAAAATACCTCTTTATGATATTCATAAGTGTGAATATCAGCGCCTGTGAATTTGACGGCGTCTATTTGTATCATACGATAAGATAAAACGACATGTCGCTCTAGCTGTGGCAAATAGTGGTTAATGAGAATCGGATGTTGTCAATCCGATTATAATAAATAACGCGATTATTGACGTCTGGCAACAGAAGAACCATATCTACAACATAGCTATCAACAGGAAAGAAACTACAGTCATTATTATGTTCCGTTATACGGCCATTGTGTGGACATGAGCTACGTTAAAGCGAGTTTTCTGCATCACCTAACAACATCTAGCCGACAAATAATTTTTAGCGACCTGTAGCTTATCGAAACTTAGATTAGGACGATGAGATTGCCCAGACAATAAACAATTGGCCGCGAAACGAAGCTTCGAGAGCGATAACGAAAGTTGAAGTCTACCCTTAGCCAAGGCTTTTTTCAGATATTCGCGATGCGAGAAAAGCGACATCAAATCTTCAAAAACTATAATATCTCTTTTCAAGCGAAAATAACTAATCATCTAGCAAGTTAAAGAGAAAAAACCACGAAGACTTCTGAGAGAGCAGGACGAACAAGTATTTTTGACATTGCGCATAATTCAGCCTTATGAAGCTATCTACACTTCATTCAAGGCAGTTAAAGTCTAACTTAGTGGAATTCAACAGATCCTTGCACGGTTTTTTCAACTTTTAACTTCGTTAGTTTTCGACAAATCACGTCATTGAAACTTGGCAATTTTACTAATTTAAAGGTGGTCTTTCCCGCGGATTTCGACGGATTTTCGTTAACTAGTCCATGTCAAAAATTGAAAAAAAAAAGAAAGAAAGAAAGAAAACGAAAAAAGAAAAACCGTGGATAGTTCTATTAAAGGAAAATTGTCAATCTCTTTGAATTGTATTCTGGCATGGTTTTAAGGCAACAGAGCCTAAAGATCAATCATTTTAAATTACTTTACTGGAAGCTATTTCCAGTTAAACGAAACTGACTTTTTAGGTGTTTGACGGCTCACAGCTATCGTGACTGCTTTGGTTACATCGCTTGACCCGACTTCTAAGACCAATCTTGTATGACTTTGTGGCCACTTAACTCTTGTGTTGAATCAACATACTTAAAAATCATTATTCTCTATGTTAGCATTTGTAAACAAACTAAACAGGGGCTTTTGTTAAGAAAACAATTTAACTGGTTTGGAAGAGAGCCACAATTCATACATAGATAGTACAAAAGAATCTCTCTTGAACAAAATAATAAAAAAACGTTCATATAAAACTGAAATATTGATACACCTAACTGCACCTCATAGTTTTTTTCTACGACTGCAACGGCATAACCCTGAATATTTTCAACTTGAATTGAGACAGCTTTTTCTAACAATATGTTTTTGAATACCATTGATGAAGAATTAGTTATTTCGTTTTGTTCTAGAGTGTTACTTTAAATAGATGACATCGCCCCTATTTTAAAAAAAGCAAATACCACATCTAAAAACAGTAACTGGGAAAACAATAACTGACCGGAATGTGGAATCTTGTTTGGCTTTGTGAGGGTCATGTTTCTAACACGAAAACATTAATGAGTTAACCAAGCTATTTTTGCTTTTGCTGTGATATGATTCGATCAGAGCCCATTCCACTTAACGTTCAGTTACTGATTCAGATCTGCTTAGCCGAGGCAGAGCGGGAGAAGTCTAGCCCGGAAATAATTATAGTTTGTTTATAAGTAAGTATAAATAATCACCGTGACGGTCATTCATGCAAGAGGGCTTGTAATTGAGCCATCACAATGAACTCGACCTGAATTCGACCTTTCTATGGACTATTTCAAATCAGCTTTATATAAAACCCTTGGAAAACTGCATTCAGTAGCTTCTTACTTTCTAATCCCTGGATCTGTTATGTTTTCTTGAGTTATGATTTCGAATGATCCACTCTGCGTCGTTAAGACTTACAGTTTAAATAAAACAAATAGTACACTTTGACAAATACACGCAGACGTACAGTTTATCTATTTATAGTGAAGTTCCGCAGATATTCGATATACTAATTACAAAGTAAGTGAAGGATATGTTGGAACTTTTCGTTCCTCCTCGCGAAACTTCCCCCAGCGGCTATGAGGGAGAAGAAACGTCTGTTTTCGAAGGCTAAGGAAATGTTCATTAAAAAGTTAAGTATAAAGGAAGTGCCGTGTTTTATATGGCCGGCTGTTTCCAGCGAGCGATCAAGATGCATGATGAATGGGGTACAGTGCTGACGGCGGGTAAGACACACACTGAACACAGGCCCATCTTTCCCGCTCGGGATTTTGATCTTGCTCCGTGAGAAAAGGTTTGTTTTGGCTATATAATAATTCCTTTTTTGAGCAAGCTTGATGTCTAAATTAGAACTTAACCACATTTTCACGCTTGGAGTACTTCCACGGTGGTGTCTTGTTTGCATCTTCATCCACAATTACCAGTTTATTTGATTCAGTTAGGTGAATTGAATTTTAAGTCCTAGCGAGGAGCGAAGCGACGAACATTTGCGGAGCGAACAACGTCCGGTTACTCAACTAACACTTTTCTTTTACTTATCAGCCTTCTCCACTTCCCACAACAATAGCGCCTGAACCAGATATTTCAGGTTTTTAGTACTTTTTTTCACTGATACTCAAAAGTCTTCGGTAGCTGTTCGTTTGCTCAAATGTCGTCCCGGATCAGTTGCTATGGTTAGGACTTCAAACGCCACGGGTAAAATTGGAAATTGTAATTTGTTTTCCCACGGAACGCTTAGGACCCCCCCCCCCCCCCCGGGACTTAGGAGTTCTAAAAAACTCTTTGAAACATTTCCGTGCGTTTCAGATCGAATTGGAATTTGGAAGTGTTGGCTTTTAATGAGAGGGGGAAATCAGAGAACCCGGAGAGAAGCCTTTCGGAGCAAAGGAGAGAACCAACAACAACAACAACAACAACAATCTTTTATTTCGTGCCCAGAAAAGTTTACAGTAGATAAATACAAGCAAAGAGAAAAATTAACAATAAAAAAAAATGAGCACAGCCACTTAGAAATAGCTAAGGCTAATCGAGCTAAGTGGCTGGGCCAAGCGGAAAAAGTATTGCAATAAAGTTACAGAGTATAAAAGATACACACACACACGCACAGAGAACACACGCAAAAAAGAAACGTGGATGTGCACGCAGAAAGATGAAAATAAAGTACATCAATGTACCAGTTAGTAGTTGGATATAATCAATTCTTTTAAGAGATTTTTGAAGCAAGCACGACTCTTAGATTTAAGTGAGTCATCAATGGAATTCCAAACTAGGTAGCACACCGTACAGCCGTAAGTGACCTAATAAACGCCCGGGGTACTGGGGTGTATTTTTGATTTTTTAGGGGTTCAATCGAGCGCTTTTAATTGATAGGGAGCGTTTAATTAAAAGTGAGAGGCGTTTATTCTCATAACTGTAACAAGCTCAACAAAACTACTAGGCCGTCTAGAGATCCATATCGCTCTTTCAAATCCTAACATCGATGTCAGAATCCTCGTTCAGGGTTATTGTGTTGCCATTGTTAGTTTATCCTTACTTTAAACTTGACATTGAACGAGATAAAATACGCAAAGCCTTGTTAATCAAGCAAGAAACTGAATGAATTGAATGATTTTGCTCCTTTTCCTACTACCTAGTATTTTGGAGTAATTCTCAAAGTGGGCGTCTGTTAGACAGGGGGTGTTTATTAGACTGAGGTGTGTCTAATATAATTTTAACAGCGCAGAGGGGGCGTTTATTAGATAAGAGGCTTTTATTTGGAAGTGGGCGTTTTACAAGGTCATTTACGGCAAGGGAAAGACTTCTTTCCAGCCTTTTCCCCTCGCCCCCGTATTTTCCTTGCATAAAAGTGTTGCACTGCTTTTCTGATTTCGCACTTAGTTTTATTTCTGGTATGGCCATTGAACTAAAATTCCGTCGCAAGGCAGTTTGGAGGTACAACGCAAAATTAAAATGTGAAGGTTTACAGTCAAATCTTCTTAACTCTTTCAATCCATAACTTCCCGGAGCGAGCAACTTCCATACTGGGCCTTTGTCACGGCGTTTTTATGGACCAGTTTATTTTTAGACACATCTGAGGGCACTTTTTCCCACAAAGGCAGAATCTCCACCATGTCTATGAGCGCATTCGAAGTACAAGATATCGTAAAAGAAAACTAAATGTTATCAAAAGGCAAACAAATATCATTTTTAGGTCTGTAAGTTTTGCTGACTGGTTTGTGGAATTTAAAAGATATTCAAGATTTGCGCCAAAACCGTTCTAAAAATAAACTGCTCCGTGAAAACGCGTTGACACGAGCGCATGGAAGTTGGTCGCTCCGGCTAATGGGCTCCTGTTTCAAGTTTATTTCTCTGTGCCTCCAATATTTCGGGCAACATAACTCATCATTTCGAGCGAAATGAAATAAAGTACTGGGCGACATAATTCTGGCTTCTGGAGACCTAACTTCGGGTGACTAAGTTGTCCTTAGGGCGGGGGCGACTTGACCGATGACCGATAATAACAGGGGCGAGAAAGTTCGGATTTTTCCAGAGGTTTTCCACAGTCTCCCAAATCAACCTTACCCCGTATCCCGGATCGTTTCCATACAGGCCTGAGAAGGTACTCGACAAAGGTTTTTTTCGGCGAGGCTCCACTCCGAGGTCCAACCCCTTAGTACCCTTTTGTACCCCATTCGTATACCATCTATTGATCGATGGTGGCTTTTTCACATACTAAGTTTAGAACTTATGCACTGTCTGTAAAATATGAATGAATCACAAAACCAGAACGTTCTATCGAGTTTTTCGCTGCCATAAAATGCATCTGTTAGCTCTTTCCGGCCTGTTACTAACCGAAATCATGACAGGTTTTTGTACCCCTTTAACAAGCGAAATCCGTAACCTTTCATGTACCTGTAACCTGAAAAAGGTACTCAGTCGTGCCGGATCTCCCAGTTGTAGACCTGGATCAGTACAATTAAACTTGTAGAAAAATATAAAACGGCAAACTGATCCTTACGGCAAGTTGATGAAGACGTAAACAAAAGAATAAAACAAAAGAATATATATTTAAACAAATTGCCCAATATTTCGGTTTGAAGACAATCTTTTGTTTACTTCTTCATCGCCTTGCCGTAAGGAGCAGTTTGCCGTTTTTTATTATATAGACACGAGTGTTTTACTGGAAAATATACCACTCGTAAAATTCATAAAAACTACATCTGGGACCAGAGTGGTTTATTTTCCATAATCTCACACGTGAGTTTATCGATGACGCAATTTTGGTAATTTCCGTGTATTATTTTATCGACGTCTTTTAGTCTATATAATAAAAAGAACATTACCCGGCGGCTTGAAGATATGAATTTTATTTTCTCGTGGCAAAATATTTTACGAACGAGCGCAGCGAGTGAGTAAAATATTGTTTTGCCACTGGAAAATAAAATTCATATATTCACGCCACCGTGTAATATCCTCTATATATTTTTGAAAAAGGTACCCCTTTTGGGCGGAGCCACCCGTACAGTCCCATGATAGGGAGTGCCCCCATGGTCAACATGATCTCTTGATCATCAGGCAGCCGCTAATGGGCTCCTGGCATGCAGCAGTTATAGCTTTTGCCAGGGGCAAAATGGGGGGGAAAAAGCTGTACTGAAACATTATCCGGCAGAAGTTGAAGCGGTGTTACTTGAAGTGCCACTATATGTTATTTATTTTCTGCTAGTTATCTTTCCTTTGTTCAGTCTTTTTTGTTTTTATTGTATTTTTCTTTTATCTTCGACATTTTTTCATGTACAGTATATTTCAGTGTACGAAAAGACTAGCATACGTGTGGCGTGCGCCTTGAATACGTCAGGATTGTAGGGAATCACGATCGAGTATTCTAGAGTCGTATATCTTAAAATATTTCCAATTTCACGCAGTGGTACGTGCGTGTTGGCGTACAGGCAATTACGACCATGTTATAGCTCATTAAAGTAGTTTTAGGACAACGTGTAAGATTACATGTACGCGGCATAGAACTGGATTATAAGGTCATAGTTTAGTGGCCAATAAATCATTATTCAACTTTCTTTTAATGAAATTTTCAGCTGGCCATCTGTGTGTCATATTGGTTTTACCGCTAGTGATGCGTTTTTCAGGATAATCACCTCCTAAATCATAAATGCCGCTAAAACTCGCGAAACAACAAAATGTCAGTAGGTGGTGTCCCTTTGAAAGACACCTACATTTTTTGTGAAAATAACCTCAAGAGTGAATACATTTGAGGTTTGAATTTGGTCACGTTTCTATTTGTACGTTTTAAACATCTTTTCCTGCCCTAACTTCTCATCAGCCTGGTGATACGAGTAGTACAGTCTTAACGACCTTTTTATAAAAAAGGCTTATGTTGGTCTACGTACCCAAATATATTTTTCTATTTGACAGCTTTTTCAGATTTATCATAAGATTTCCCTAGCAGTCATGTTCACACTATAGCGGGGAGCTTTTCGTGTGGCCACGAAAAGCTTTGCGGTTTTATGCAGTATAGTGCGAACAGCAACGGCCCGGGGAGGCTCAGGTCGTTCACACACATTGAACATCGTTTCGGCGCGGTTGGCCGAGAGGGTTTCGTGCACTAACTTCCAGTCCTCACTCTTGAATATTCACTTCCGTCTCAGTAAGTTGCAGGCCTCACGCCAACTTATTTAAAAAAAAATATGAAACGGCAAACTGATCCTTACTTCTTCATCGCCTTGGTTTAAGGATCAGTTTGCCGTTTCATATTTTTCTACAAGTTGTTATGAACTGATCCAGGTCTACAACTGGGAGATCCGGGCACCACTCATTGGTTTGTCTCTGTGGACTTGCTGATATTTTATATATATTAATTGGTACGAACTTATTTACTTCCGCCATGGACCGAATAGGTGTTTACACTACACCAAAGTATGGCACAAAACCTGTCTGATGTGTAACGTTCTATTTTTGAGATCGGCGCGGGGTAGCTTCGCTCAGTAGCAGAAACGGAAAAGTACATATGTGTTAAAACTAATAAAATGGACAAATTTAATAAGAAGTGGTCTCAGCCTTTGGACTCTGTACCCTAGTGTCGTCTGTACTTAGAACGTATTTTTATTTTTTTTGCATAATGTAATGAAATGTATTTGTAATTTGTTGTAATGTAATATCATGCAATGTCATGTAACGTTAGTATTGTAACGCTGTGGAGTATTTAATAAAAGTTTGAATGGTAGAAAGAAAAAAAGGAAGAAGGGTCACGGCACAACAACCGTTCTTGTGTGTAGACCGCAGTCCTATCCGCGGTATCCAGGTGATCTGTGACGTCACTGCGGGGGCCTGGGGAAAGAAATTTTAATGCCGTATCCCATAAACCAAAGCTGACGGGAACAGATTGAATTGAATTGAATTGGTGCGCGCGTTGGTTTATGGGATACGGCATTAAAATTTCTTTCCCCAGGCCCCCGCAGTGACGTCACAGATCACCTGGATGATTTTGATGGCGGCGCATAAGCTATCTAGAAACATCGACTGGATAAAATAACTTTCATTGTTACCTGGACCAGGAGCCCATAACCCGGAGCGTTCAACTGCCATAAATTCGTGCAACGGCGTTTTCACAAGTGAGTCTATTTTTAGATAAGCTTTTCCCGCGGAAAATAACTCTTCCGCGAGGTCAATTCCTGCATTTGATCGTCGGTTAGACTGTTAGTAGCTCGCTTGGACCTTTTCACAGTCGGCTATTTCGAAGACGACTTCGATTTAATTCGACAAAGTAGAAGTCCTGGCTAGGTTTTGCAAATCTTCTGAACTGCTAGTTTCCGTGTAAATACTGAAATTGTCGTTTGAAGTACTGTCAGAAAACTCCTCTGAAGATTCCTCTCTTGTGTTCGATATGTTTTTTTCAATGTGAAGGAGTTGTCCTAGTTGCGTATTAAAAGTTTATCATTGATGACGCAATTGCTAGTGATTGGATTTTTGAAAGCAATTCGCGGAAAAGCTTATCTAAAAATAAACCTACTTGTGAAAACGCCGTTGCATAGGCGCAGTATGGAAGTTAGACGCTCCGGGTTATGGGCTCCTGCCTGGACCTGATGTGATTCATGTGATCTTTTGAATTAGTGTTCTCTCTACTCCGTCCGCAGAGGCCTCTTTAAGGAGTTCTAGCAACGACGAAGGCGACGGCAACGAGAACGTTAAAACAGCAACCGGTTTATTGTAAGCAAAACAACAAGTTTGCAATTGCATCACGCTTTTTTTGTACATTTCTTTGATGTTACTGCACGACTACGACGTGAAAATGCCCAGTTTCACGTTTTATGGAGGACGATAACAAGCGACGACCAAAGTTTCTTTCTCTTTCTAAACTTGAGTGCGGTCCCCAAGAAATCAACTCTAGGGGAAATTTGCCTACATTCAACATTTTCATCGAATTGGAATAAACGCGACAAAGTTTGAAAAAACACTTATTCATTTTAAAAGTGACGTTTTCGCTATCATCGCCATCGTCCTTGCTAAAACTCCCTTTTGTGTAGTCGGGAGGCTGGGGAGGAAGAAAAACCAAAGCGCGCTGGGTACGATGGGAAGCGTAAAGAGAGAAACTCGTGAGACCTCGTTCCTGCCTTTTTTCTCTTCCCATCGTCCACCACGCGCTAACTATTTATTTTTGTTCTATTTATTATTATTATTATTATTATTATTATTATTATTACTATGATCGGATACCCAGTGGGAGCCACTGCGGCGGAGGGAGATTAGTGCTGATGCAAGAGATGAGGTACATGGCAAGTTTTATGGCAGCATCATCGGTCAAATTTTTAGCTCCCAGAGTCATGGCGATCGAAAATAGAGCGCTGTGATTGGTTAGGAGCTTCGCTCTATCCCGCTATAATCACCGCGCGGTGATCATAACATTGAAGGCTAGCAGTTTTCAAAATGGCAGCCAGATTTTTTGATGTTTCGGAGTCCGAAATTGATCAATACTTTTATTTTCTCGAATAATCATCAATGCAATTATACTAAAACAATTAGTCGCCTCAGGCGAATATCGGTGAATATCGGCAAATATCGGCGATGTCGGCGAATATCAACGAATAGTCACCTCGACTTCGTCTTGGTGACTATTCGCCGATATTCACGTCGCCTTCGGCGACTAATTGTTAAATATACGAAGCAATAAACTGATCTTGTGATGAAGAGAAAATGAAACAATTGAAAAGTAGATTATTTCATATCTTTGTGCCGCATTCTCAAGGAGTTTAAGGCCTGGGAAAAGGTGTGTTCGAAGCCTACAGATTAATTTGGCAATAGGAGACCTAGAACAAAATGAAATTTTCCCCAAAAGTAATTCTTGAGGTTTTCTTGTGCCTTAACGTTTAATTATGGTCACGTGACATGCCACGTGGCCAAAAATTGAAAATGAAGAATATTGACGAATTTGCTTTGTTTGGATAAACAAATTGGCATTCCTGAAAGAGGATGAACATACCTAACTTGCTACGTTTGGAATAAATGTACGCGAAGTTTAAATTTAAAGTTTTAAATAATTCAAGATCAAATTTGGGCATTTAAAATGATGTTTTCCCCATAATTTTTTATTGGCTTGCAATGGACGGTCATTCCAGACGTGAAATGTTAGAGATATTCAATATGAACTAGGGGTACCTTCCGGCAAGTGCCAACAAGGCGAATTCGTTTATCTTTTGTGAAATGTGCCTATTCAGATCTTCGCGATATTTTTTTTTAAATGGATTCCGCTATAGAAAAGGATGGCACCCAACTTCAAAACAACAACTTTGGCACATTGTAGGCTTTCACTTTTTAATTTTCAACAATAACAACATGGCTTGAAGATTTGTTGGTAAATATGAGCAAGTTAGTACTTATGTTTCATGGAAAATACAATTGTATCAAAACTATAAACGTTAGAAAGAAAAAGATAGTTGAGACCTTTAACTGCTGAAATTATAAACACTAATTAAATTCCGAGCAGCAGCGTCATCAGGGATAAGGAAAATGTTTCCCGTGGTAATATACGTAAGAAAAAATTGGTGTAAAGTAAAATGTGTAAAAAGCGCAAGAATGCCGGGCAGAATTTATCAGAGGTATAAAAATACAAACTTGAATAAAATACAAAGATCTAATGAGCTAGTGTCACAGGACAAACAGTCTCTTGAAAGGCATAATGATAGTCTTCAAAACAAAACGTCCGCAAATTCGTTGCATTCCTCACGGGAGTCTTGGGCTGTCTCAATGTAAATCGAGCAGCAAAAAAACTTGCTGGTTGACAAAATCTCTCGAATAAATTCTAAAATAAAAGGTCCGCGAATACATTGCATTCCTCACGGGAGGTGAGGACTGGCTCAAGGTAAATCGACTTGCGAAGCACACTGTCTGGTTCTGATAAAAGTTTTGAGAATATAACCCTATGCCTTGATCAATTACGGCTTAAAATTCAATTCACAAAGGAAAAGAGAACACTGAAAACCTTGGTTCTGAGTCGAGAAGCGAACACGCTACCTGAATGTAAATCGAGCTGCAAAGAACAGGCTGGTCCTGACAAAAATTTGAGCGTAAAACCCTATTTTTTAAAGCTGCTGCTTTAAACGCAATTTATAAAGTATAAACCAGATCGAGCACTAATTGCCCTTTCAAACTAGAAATCGTATTAAAGCTTGCTCACCTGTTAGGTTCCCTCGAACTGACAGCGAACAGCTGCACGACTGAATCACCCAATTTCGGACCACGAGTTGCAAATACAAGACCATCACGTCACTACCCTAGTATGGGGTCTTACTTACACCCAAATATGGTCAAAAATGCAGATTTTAGAGGGTTACGCAGAATTTGAGAGTTTTTGCCTACATTGCGCGGCGTTATAATTCTGCCGCTGAGTCAACCTCGCTTCTTAGCTAGGTTGCCTCGTTGGCAATTAGAAAAATGTTATTGCTAGTTTTCTTTTCTTAAACCGGCCACCAATTGGTCAATAATTTAAGATTTTTAGCAAAATGATCACGTGACATATCACGTGACTTATGAACACAATATTTATACTTTAAACTGTTAAGTACGATGAGTTCTTTATGTGTGCCAAATTTGATTCAGCGCCATCATCTATTCCGAAGTTATAGCCGATTGTTGGTTTTCAGTGTCATGCCATTCAAAATAGATCAAAATAAAAATCAAAACCGTTCAATAGATAAAAAATGAAAGCAGGTACATATACAAAGACCGTCACCAAGATTCAGGTCAAAGGAATATTTCGTATACGAGATATGCGAAGAAATGTTTTACCCAAACTTATAGAGATTTGTATGGAGACGCCATGCTGGTGCTCACCTGGATGAGCACCAACATGGCGGACAGAAACCAACAAAAACATCTGTTACCGAGATTTACTACAAAAGCGTGAATTTATTCTTCGAGAAACTCATAAACATTAAACTAATGCTTTTTCTAATACACGAACTGTTTAGATAGCAAAATTTCCTGAAATAAGTAAATTTTTTAACCTACATGACAGCTCTCTTGGCCGTCATGTAAATGCCGCGTCACGCAAAAGCTTAGAAATTCAAACGTACTCTATCATAAAATCAAGAACCCTTTTGAAGCGAAGATTTGTATGAAAATTAGTTTTTAGCTGCTCTAATACATCGTGAAAGTAAAATGTCGGTAGGATCTAAAAAAGTAAGGCTGTTTTACAGTCGGGAATATATTCCAGTTGATCTGTGACGTCATTGCAGGGGCCTGGGGAAAGAAATTTTAATGCCGTATCCCATAAACCAACGCGCGCACCAATTCAATTCAATTCAATCTGTTCCCGTCAGCTTTGGTTTATGGGATACTGCATTAAAATTTCTTTCCCCAGGCCCCCGCAGTGACGTCACAGATCACCTGGTTATCTTTTAACCAATATTTCGGAAGGCACGGCCTTCCTTCTTCAGGGTCTTACATATAATGAGACGTTACAATTTGAAAATAAGAAATAGTGTGCAATATGATACTATGATAGCAAGTGAACGTTGAAAACAAAAACCGTTGAAGTAGTGATTGAAAGAAATTTAAAATAGAAAAATAAATGATAATAAAGAGAAGAAATAAAGATTGTATTACATTTCAG
This sequence comes from Porites divaricata, assembly GCA_038088405.1. Taxonomy (NCBI): domain Eukaryota; kingdom Metazoa; phylum Cnidaria; class Anthozoa; order Scleractinia; family Poritidae; genus Porites; species Porites divaricata. The sequence continues at coordinate 862,393 of JBBMOI010000012.1, forward strand.
CCTTGCTTTTTTGTCTTATATTTTCACTTATTGCTGATTAGATCCTTTATTAGGATCCGGTCCTTCTTTTTTGTAAGCTGGTCCTTGCTCAAAAAGTTGAATTTATTTATTTTTGTTTCGAACTGCACCTGGGAGGTACTCCTTATATAATGGTCTACACGTGGGGGCTCCTCGGAAAGGGGTACCTTTTACTGGCTTCAGGGACGTGAAAGAGTGGGGATTTAAAATTAATGAAGTATATGAAAGAGTAGGGAAATCTGGTCAAAAATAAAACACAAACAGCGGTTATAAACATTGTGAGTTTTGGCATTCTCATAAACTTGACGTTTCGTATGCTATAACATTTGCATTTTATGGCAGTTAAAAAGTCTAGAAATTCTGGTTTTGTGATTTATTCATTTTAAAAAGAAAACTGATGCATTTGCAGCATTTTAAAAGGTACGCAAAGTTCTTATAACTAGATATTTTAAAGGGGTACCATTGTCAATAGACGACTCGAACTTATAAAAACCATACCAGAAAAAAAACCTCTGCTCGCTCGGTAGTTTTTGTTCATACCGTCTTAATATTTTAAGATAATCTTTAGGCATGGTATAGATGAAACGTTCCTGGCGGTTCTCTTTATTTAACAAAGTAGATCTTTCTAAACGATCTCAAAGTCGAGAGGAAAAATCAAAAAGCCGTTGATTGACTTCTTTAATCTGCTATGTGAAAAAGCACAAGAAACGTGACGGAATGATGACTATAGTCTCTTAGTGCAAGTGAGGATGTGAACTTCATGTATAAAATGTTTCACGTATTTTTTGATCGGAAATCCGAGTTACATCAGTTTCCAAAACATTTGAATATACTCACGTTCAAAGCTCTGAAAAAAGATGACTGAAATTATGGGATATCAGGATCATGATTTGGAGAGAATACCCTCTGGACCCCATAACGTTCACCTCGGAGACAGCTCTGTAGGGAGGTTACCATGGTTATAACATGAGCGAACGTGCAACACGAAGGGAACGTCAAGAAACAAACAAACAAACAAGCAATCTGTTTTATGAGCAAAACATGAGTTCTGCACGCCATCACACTTTTTGTTACCTTGGTAAAGCAAAGAGAACGTCACAACAAGCAACTGGTTTTATGAGTAAAACATGAGTTCTGCACGTCAATGCCGTCATCACACTTTTTGACACTTCATTTTTTCAGGTAATGGCCTTCTTTTCGTGGGTTTGTGTTCGAGAATAATGAACTTAATAATAAAAAAGAATTAAAAAGTGTTCTCAGGCTATTGACTTTATATTCTGTAAAGACAGCGTTATTCACTGGATTATTCAGTGTCATCCTGAATGCAAAAATACTCTTCTTAAACAAAGTGATCGATGTTCTTCATCCCAGCAGATGGCATAGTGAAATAAATAAAACCAAGAGAGAATGATTCTCTCTTGATAAAACATAACGCCGATAAAACGACAACATATGCCCAGTCTTGTTTTAACGGAGCTGTTCCACAGTGCAGTCGACCTTGGGTATAAGAATGCTATTTCCCCCGACAAGGAGTGGGTGATGAGCCTTGGGGGTGGGTGGGGGTTGGAGTACTCCGTTATTTGGCCTAAATACTGTTGAACATGGTATGGTTTTCAGGGTATGAAATTTCACTGTTTAGCGTCTTAAAAAAAAACATGCGTAGGTTAGCGAACGGGCGGTCTACATTTGTGGTACCAACATTTTTTCGAAGAACATCTAATTCCATGATCGTGGTTTAAAAAATTGTTATTGAAATTATGTCGAATCAGGGTCATTCAATAAGACCTCTTGTCTTAAACAGGGTAGCGGCGAAATGAAAGATTTTTGTCTTAACCCTTTACCCTTTAAGTTCCAATAGTGTCCAACAATTTGTATGTGGATACTGGGGCTTAAAGGGCTAAATCCCAAAAGTGATCAACGTCAGTTTTCTCCCGGCCATATCCATACATCATTCTCCAAACTGATCTCCATACATTTCCTTATAGAATTAGTTGAGAGAATTTGTTCAAAGATCAAATTATTTTCTCTTGGGAGATCATTTCATTGATTCTCATAACTGATCTCTTTACAGTGTATGGATAATTGTAAGGAGAAAATTGATCTTGGACACTATTGGGACTTGAAGGGTTAAGCGAAACTGGCGTGAGAATCAATATAATGATCAGCAAAGGGGAAATATTTTGATCCATTTTCGAATTCTCTTAGCTAACTATTTAAGGAAATGTATGGTGAACTTGTATTTGGATATAGGAGCTGAAAAGGTTAAACGTCTTAAACAGGGGCAGGGTTTGAAAGCCTCGGGCGGGCACACCCCTACCCAAACTTCCCTTGAATGACTTTCCCCCCGTAAGGGAAATCGGATTTACATTTCCTTTTCCTGGGGCAAATATGATACAGATAATTAATAAGCACACACTAGGTGAGTCATACTGAGATCAGTTTGATGTCAAACGTATTTGCAAAGTCATTTCCGTCGCTCGAAGTCCATCAGCGCTTACTTACCACAACAGTTGCATCAATTGCTCCAACAAAAATGTCATTCAACAGTTGCTCCGTCTTTGAAAAAAAAAACATGAAGTGATCATTTCTTAAAATAGGGAACCGAAAATTAAAGCATAACCTATGGTAAAAAAAACTTTTATTTCAGCGTTTACTCCAGATACGTTCAAACTCAGTTACTCCAATATTTAGTTATTGACCGTGAGTCATTATCAGCAAGAAACGTTTTTACATACTGTGAAAAATAAGGTGAAAGTGGAGGGAATTAGAGCTACCGTGCCGCGCCCGGATTATCTGCTTGAGCCTTAAACTAGAAAGTGTTGATCTCATGAAAAGCAACTCAGTTACCAGCTTCAACTGAGTTTATCGAGGTTATATTTTTAGCAGAAAGAAGAAAGACAGTAACAATCCTTTTAGTGCCCCTGTGGTTTATATCCATAGAAATTCATTATTGTCCTGGTGGGATGTTCTTTGCAAAAGTTACACGCGGAATAGATAATGCAGCACACACACGCACAAAAAAAACGGCTGGAACAACTGGACTAAATTTTTAAGAAACCATTCGGACAGTTTCGAATTGACGAAGTTCCTTGGGAAGAATCATAGGCCACATCAATGTATAAAATTCAGCATGATAGCGAGCCTTGAAGGACACAAACAAGAAGTTTAATATATCGAAAGTGGTCTATATTGATCACAGATTTGGTCACACTCCTTGGGGAATGAACTTTTCACAGGTCATTTTGGGTTGGTGAGTGGAGCCAGTACTTTCATGGTTCATTCTCGTTGATACTGCGTATGACCCTTGGAGAGGTGAAACTGAAATGTTGGACTGTGGCATGTCGCTTAACACGCAAGGAACGTTACAGGAAGGCTTTGTAACTGAATTTATTATTCTCAAAGTGTGCCATAAAAAGGGAAATCTGAAGGCTAATATTGCAAAATACTGAATAACAAATAGTACCAGGTATCACAGGATTTCGTCCACAGTCTTAAAAGTTAGACTCATTCCTAATAAATGGATAAATGGCACAATATGTATGAACAGTTGAAGAATTGAAGAGGTTTCGTTTGAATGATTTCGCCCAGAATCATAGAGTTAGAACTACATTCTAAATAAATAGCACTCCGAAGTGCCGAAGTACAGCTGAAGAAGCCGTTTCGTTTGAATGATGATTTCGTCAAGTCAAAAGTTAGACTGACTACATTCTAAATAAATAGCAACATGTGCAAGTACAGCTGAAAAGGTTTTATTTTTTCAATCGTCCCATTATAGGATTTCGTTACACTCAAACGTTGAGACCGTATATCACATGCCTCCACAATCACCTAGTGTTAATTACTGATATATATAGCAGAAATAGAGGACCAAAATAAACATATTAGTATCCATGACCTTGAAATTCGTAAGTGTTCTTTCAACTATTGTAAACATTACATGAAAGAAGCAGTTTTATGGTTGATAGTCTTGTACTATGTAAAATAGTTCACATTCTTACTCTCCAATTTCGCCAGTTATGAGGGCTTCACATTAAGATAAAAACTGGCCGACTAGGAAACCTGCTGTGCGCGTGCATCCTACAAGTCTGTTCACGTTGCTGTAATCGGTCTAATCAGAACTACCTATAGTTTATCCAGTGTGTTATTTCAAAGAAAATAAGCGGCTATTTTAAGACAAAACAAGGGAAAAATCCATCACAATATACATACCATTGACTGCGACTCTGCCATACATGAAAGACTACTTAAGATAGTTTATGTGCACTGGAAAAAAATTAAAGAAACTGAGAAAGGAATAACCTAGTGCTTCCGACAAAATCTCTCTGAGTCACTACTCGAAATAGTAAAAGTAGCTGAAAGAAAGGATGATCTACTTTCGATGGATACTTCAGGTTGGGCGTTAAAAATATCAACGGAGAGCCGAAGTTGAAAGAGCAGGAGCCCGTTTACAATTGTTTTGACGCCCCGGGCGGGGCCTACCCGGGTGGAACTCTTCAAAGAAGCCCCCAACCCCTAGGGTTCAACCATTGTGCATTTTTATCATTAATTTTTTTCTCTTACAACGTTTATAAAAATACCTAAGAATACAGCCTTCTCTCCTCCTTGCCGCTAGTTTTTCTGAAGAGACAACACGAGCGAACATTTTACATCCGGGATCTGGCCTCAAACCCCTGAACGGAACAATAGGAACTTGGGGTACCCCTGATCTCGCAGCAGCCATAATGCATCTTGTCCTGACCCATTTCTATCGAAATTTCGAGAAATTAAGGCAAGTCAAAGTCAATCAACCTTTATTTGAGGAATCACTAATGTTCTTTCAGTGAGCCGTTAATACGACAAATTTCTAAGAGAAAACTGCGATGCTTGGAGGACACGAAAACTGTAAACAACATGATCCTAGATGGACACTAAAACAACTACCTTGGCAAAAACGCCTGCTCGTATAAATGATTTAAAACAAGTCAGTAAATAAGCCTATATAATGCATGAAATAACTTTCTTTCCTTTAAGACAGCTACAATGTAGTTCCATCTGAATAGAATTGTTATATTTCCCGGGGGGTGGGGTACTCCCTTATGTAAGCTATACAGGTATGTGCCGCCCCATCGGGTAGGGTTTTTGCGCTGTTTTGGGCTGAAAACGGGTCACACTTTACCCATTTTGGTCTGGAATCGGTTATGGTTCACGGGGGAACTACGGAGTGTATAAAGGTATTCATCGTTCCAATTCCAAATGAGTAAGAAAGAAAGAGAAACATGAGAATTCAAAATGGATTCGATGAGTTTGTTTGTTTGCGCTCTAATCTAAGTAATGATAACATGATTTCTGCCTAAAGGCCAGGTCTGAAAACGGGTATGGATTTTAGAGGTCTGTCCAAAAAACGGGTACGGAAAATTACATTTTTTGGTCTGAAATCGGGTCAGGATTTGGAGAACGAGGCGGCACACCCCCCCCCCCCACCAAGAATTCCGAGGAGTACCCCCCCCCCACCCCGGGTGATATTTACGGATTCCCTTTTTGGAGGTCCTCTCTAGTCTGAATTTCAAAACTTGTCGTTATGTCGTTGTCGGTATTTTACTATTGTATTTTAGCTTTTCCTGCTTTTCTCTGTCGCTGTTGCAGTTTCAACCCATCTGTACTGTGTCGTTTGCCGCCATTTCTGCTATCCTGATGTCGCTGTTACAAGCCGGCCATGTCGCTTTTCAGCACAAACGATAAACCTTGGGAACAAGAAAGTGCTGCATAAGACCTGAGCATAACACTTAAGAAATTTCACAGACCTGCCAACTTTTTATGAAAGAAACTCAAGAACTTGACAATGCTAGAAACCATTTTCGTGATCATACCTTATACAATTCCCTCCGGAGACAAAGCATCGGTCAAAGGGACATTTCCTGCATGACGCAGGTTTGACTCCGGATCAAGCCGATGCGGACTTGTTTGATATTACCGGAAAACAGTACAGAGTTTCAAAGTTGCGGTGTTACAAGATGGGACTAAAATGGAAATCGGCAAAAGTAAGCTACTAACCAAGTATTTGGCTCATAGCTCATGGCTCGTAGTCTCTTCCTCTCAGTCTACTCGGCATTCATGATGTATTTAGTTCCATGGGCTATATATGGAAATAATTCAATTCATTGCATTTTTCTAGGTGATCGTGTCTGAGCCAGGCTATCATTACGGAAGAGATCCCATAATATTAAAGTTTCCGGGAAAAAAAGAAATCTGGCATTTTTTTCTGGTTCATTTGAACACAGAATTGTACAAATGTTAACAAAAATATGTCTCACGAGAAAGCCAGGAAACCTTGACGAAGAAAAACTCAGTTTTAACTGAACAAAACTTCTCTTCCAAAGAGCGCGCTTGGAGACTCTTTGAGTCCATTTAAAAGTTTTATCATGACGCGAGCGTGCTCAAAAGTTTGACGTTTATCGGCTGCGAACACGCAAAAAAATTGAAAATACTTTCTGGACTTTGTCGTTTGAAGTGAATGCTTTCATCAAGTGCAAATTTTAGGCAAGATAGGGTGAATTTACTCGATGAAACGGACAGTTTCGGGGGATGAAAATTCAAGGTAACAAGGGTAACCTGTTTCTTTCAGAATTAACCCTATTTTTTATGAGCATCGTGTTTAAAGGTAGCTTTTTTATTGTGCTCGAAAGTTTCTTTTTCTATCTTGCGGATACAACTCTCATATCGATATTCTTAATGTACATTTACTGATCTTGCGCGATAAAAGTTTGAGGAAGAGAGTTTGGAAGTACGTACCCCTCCTGGCTCAATCAGAAGAAATCGTGTTAAGCAGCACTGTGGGTAGTCTCTGTTTTGAATCTTTGCTGGAAAAGATAACAGGACGTTGTTTTTATCTCACGTGAAGTTTCTATTTCAAAAACATTGCTGTAAATTTGGAGAGTACATCCTTTTCGTTAGCTTTTCCAGAAAGACAGATAAAACTAGCTAAGATACCTGTTCAGACCAGTAGATCGCTTTGAAAAGTCAATTCCAAACCAAAAGACATGTTTTTTAAATCATGTGGAGAGCAGAGTGTGCTATTTTACTGTGTGTGTGCAAGGCTCTTGTTACTCCACTGAGGTCAACTTAAAACACTCTAATGCCTATTGACAGTTAACCTCGCAGCATTTTATCCCTTGATTTTGCCACAAGGTAACGATGTATATTAGCTTTCACGTCTAGTCTCAGTGATCTTTGTACCACTCCGCAAAATTCTAAAAATACAGCTTCTATTAAACTTGAACAATATGGAGCCTTCTTCTACCTTTCGAAACAAGTATGTAGGGCAAAAAAGTCTTGCATCAGATTTCGTGGCGCAACAACGTTTGCATGGTGGCCATTTGCATCCTCAGCAAATAATTAGACGGTACCGTGCCTTTAGCGCGCGTAACGCAATAGTCTGTCCTTTTGGACCCTTGTAAATGACAGATGTATGTCAATCCGGTTTTTAAGCAAACCACGTTTATTGGCTAGTCTGTAAAAGAAAAGCTTTTTTCGGTAAATATATCACAACCTTGTACTGGACAGAATATGTATGTCTATCTAAGCCGAGTTCCGATTGGTCCATTTTCTTATTTCTTTCATCAGCTGTCGGTCATCCCAGCCTGTTTATGTCGATTATTTGTGACCCTTTGTTCTCTCAGGGGCGCTAGGGAGTGGCCTACCCAATTTGATAGAAAACTATCCCGTCTCTCGGATCTTTCCTAGTTGCCCCTTGGATCCTCAACGCGAAATGAGATCCTTAATATTCGTGTTGTTGGCCACTGGAGCAATTGCGGGTACGTATTCTCTTTTTTCTCAATTTAAATCCCTTTTTAAAACAAATTGCTGCTTATAAACGCCGTGACTTTAGATTTATTATTGACAGCTGAGAAATGCCCTTTTGATTCGACGCGATGTATGGCGACACATTCTGCCACAAAAATTCTGTTGCTTCAACTATTCGATTATGGTAGTCTAAGTCGGTTGACGCTGTTCTCTTTACCCTGACAAGAGCACAAAGCGTTACGCATTTGTTAACAATTTGTAAAACACTCGGACCTGTAAAGCAAATCGTTATTTCTCTGATTTCCCCGGGTATTTGATTTCTTGCGGCATCGAATATGGTACAGTTGAATTGTCATCAGAGTGGCATCAAATTCTGCTCGTTAACTTTTCGATTGACGACAAATAAGGCCGTTTTTAATGTCCTGAAATCGTTCAATTCCATGTTACATAAGAAATTCTTTCTTTGCAAACCTCGAATGTGTGGAATTCGCCATTGATACTGTAGATTTTGCCGGCGAAGAGCGAATGCCGAGTGTATATTTTTTTGCTTAGTTTTTAATATCTTGTTGTGATCTTCATCGTTACATTTGCTTCATTGCTGATTATGTCACAGTCTACTTTTTTCTATTAAGTCACGGTTGTGTTGTTGCTTTCTTACTTACCCTGAATTTTCCTTAATTTCAGCTCCTTTGTCCTACGACAAGGGAAAAGCACATCGATGTGACAAACGTAAGTACAGTGTCGCGGTCTTTATTGTTGTAATCTTAAATCATATGAGCACGAGAAAAAAGAAAACCTTAACTTGTTTAAGACTTGCTTTAACGAAATTCACTCCCATCGTCATCAGCAAACGTTTTGCTGGATGCATCGAGCGAAAAAATTCACTTCAAGAAATTTTTCTGAGCGGAGTGAGGTGGAGCGGGTTGGGGTGGGGGGGTGGGGATTAAGACGGAGATAAAGATCCTTTTTCTATTTTTCTGGAGTTGTAGTATTTCTTTAGTTTTTGTCCTTCTCGAAAACTTTAAAGATGTTTTGCCCATTTTAGCTTCAAGTCGGTATAGTCCTTTTTATTGCACAACAATTAGTTATACTTGAGGTCACGAGTTCGAAGAAATCGCTTTGTAATGTCCAGCCGCCAAAACGAATACCGGAAATCGCTCGTCTCCAATGTTGTTTCCCAGGGACCTGTTGACAACCTAGGGCACTGCATGACCCCAGTTCTGTTAATTTGATTGGTTAGAGTATGCTGGAGTTCAAACGCGTGCGACAATGTGAAGTTGTCACGTAGCACGTGGCTAGTGTGACAGCGTGAACATTTCCCTTTTTTTTTGTTTTCTAGGGTTAGATAGATTTCACCATGAAAAAGAGTTTCCCTACAACTATGAAGGAGAAACAATAAGTAGTATTCAAGGCGCATCAACAGCTCGCTCCGGGCTGAAAATTCGCGCAAGATGTGTCATCAAGGCTGTTGAACCATGTCAGCATGTCTTGAAGGTAAGATAAACTAGTTATGGACTCCTTCAAGAACTTATTTTGGCGTGTTAAATGACGAGTATGTTTACCCGGATTCAAGTTGTTTTCTTTTTCTATTCAAGCCATAATAGGAGCTGCCCATAGTAAGACCACCCCATATATATAATGCTTTGACCTCTTTCCAGTAATCCTCTACTACTACTGTTTCGGTAAAGTACTTATAAGTCCCCAGAGAGCTAACAAAATGTATTCTAGAGCTGGTGGTTTATTTAGACTCCGCAAAGGACTGGTTGAGAATGAACAACAACAACAAGTTTACTCAGTATTACCATTGCTATACGCGGCGTTAACGAGTGAAATACAATATAAAACAGATAAATTTAATTATAAGGAAATACAGATATAATTGAATAGTATAATTAATTGTATTATCATGATGTTTCTTTCGTCTTTCAAATGCTTAAAAAACGAAATTAGCAGTTAGCCTGCTGATATGCAAATCAGTATTGTTGAAAAGAAAGCAGACTTAATCATGGTTATTACAATTTGTAACTAAATAATGTTTTTCTTTCGTTGGTTTTAGTAAAAAGAGTCTTTCTCAAATCATCATATAGGTCACAGTGAAATAATACGTGCATTTCATGTTGCAACCAAATTTAGACTGCAGTGATCACAAATTCTACGATCTTCAGGAGTTTTGGGATTTGTTTTTTTGGAGCAGATCATTTTAATTAGAGTGGCTTACCTCATGCCAGTCATATGGTTATTTATAGTGGCATTATCTGCGCGCAATTCAGTTAAATGTTGTGAATCCTTTTCCCTCGCCTGGCAAACTGTCCTGATTTAACGAACTGGCACACAATTTAGTTGACAAACCAGAAAAAAACAAACAAAACAAAAAATAGGTGCACAAGAATCACTCGTTTTTATTGAGGGTTGTGCGGGGGGTGGGGCGAAAAGCGGGATATACAGTTAACTGTCCAATAATTACATCTGTATTGTATGTATGTTACAAAATTTTAACCTTATGTTGAAAATCTTTCATAGTTTTTTTATAGTTTCCTTGTAGTAACTGACTATTGAGTGTTGTTAACGAAGTGCTTTTTTTTTTTTTGCGAAGAACCCCACGCAACTGTTTGTTCAAACCCTTTCTCCGCCTCCTTCTTACCCCTTAATTCCACTGACCTCCTTAACCCCTTACCGGAAAACCTTTCTTATTGCATCCCCACATACAGGAAAGACGTACTTATTTAATCTATCTTGGAATGTCACGATGGTAGCTGATGGTACGAACGTAAACAAAAATCCTATTTCTTGACGCTCTACAGTCTAAAGTTCAAATTAGGTTCTACGCAAATTTTCTCATGGCCAAAAGGATGTTACAGGATGTCCTATGCGAGGAAGCGTAGGATGTCGAGAAAAAAAGTCCTTAAAATTGCGGATTTTAAGTTGTGTAATCTCTTGATTTCCTGTACCATTCCCATAGTCATCCCCCGGGTTGTCCTTCACACAATCCCCCAACAATCCTATCCAACCAGGCAAATTCCTAAAAGTGTTTCGTAGTTCAAACGTCCTAAAACGTTGAACATTCTGTTGTATTCCTTAACAATGTAATCAAAAGAACGATGTTGTGAAAATTCATCCGATACACATAATATTCATGTGTAAACAAAAATCAATTATTAGAGCTTCACAAACAACCCTTAATTCCAAAGTTCAATGAATGTGGTTTGTTTTTACTCCTGTTCTTAAATTCTGTTTGCGAGAGAATATACTAGCGACTGGACCTATAAAGCTGCCGGTCTAATGCGTCAGTTTTTGTGGTTTCGCTTTTTTGCATATTTCGAAATTTGAGAGTAAAAACCGCATACCGTGACACAAGTCTTACTTTTGGATTTTGTAGATCAACTGTTTTTTGTTGTCAGGTCATTGGCCACTGAGGATTATATTATATTTGTTCACTAAAGCGCTTCTATTGCCACAATGTTATTGATCCCAACTGTCACGTTTTTTTTTTTTCTGGCTTCATTTTCCTATCCTCGTCAGGTCTAGTTCGTTTACAAAATAGATTACTTTTGTTACTTTTACTTTCGACGGGGCAAGAAAGAAATAACTGAGGGTTATGTCCCAAAAAAAGAACAACACGGTCCAAAGTTTCGCTAGAGGGTCGAACTTTGATTTGTCTATTTGGCAGATCAAGGAAGAATTTTAGTCCTCTTACATGGACTAGTGCAACATAATATCCTGCTTCAAAAGAGCTTTGTTTTCGATCCTGTTTTCTGGAAGAAATTATTTTTGAAGCATTGCATGCTTTTTAAACCGAGTAGCTTGTTTCATTAAGCTTTCAATAAACCTTTTCTCCCAATTCTCATTCTTTTCTCGTACTTGCTTTTCGGTCTTCATACTAAGAGGTGAGAAAAAGATGCAAAACCAGGTTTCTTATCCTCAAACTTGGCAATTTGGCCTTTAAATCAGGTGGTCGTTCAGCAGACTCGCACAGCTGTGCTTGGTCAAAGCATTTCCGGTGTTATTAATATATTTATGTAAAAAAAATAGTTTGAAGTGACAAAGGCCCCTTGTCTCGCTTCGTGCCTTCATTTCTAGGTCAAGGGTAAATAGATTTTGGCATCGTTTTATCCCTGAGAAGTGTATAATCGAAAACTGACCGTGAAACATTTCAGCAAAATTATTTTGCCTGAGGAACCGGAAAGTGTGGCTTTGGTGGACGGTGTCAAGTTATGTTTCGCGAAACGACCGCACGTTTTCCACTTGAATCTGATCTCTACCTCATAGCACTCATGATGAAACACGAATAACATGTTTTTATTTGTGATAAAAAGATTATTTTTTGTTAATTGGTAAAGTAGCTCCTTATACGACCACCTTACAGAGCTATGTTCATGTTTGTAAAACGCGATTCATGGCAAAACCAGACATTGAATAGCTGTAAATATATCTGTTATTTTAAAAGGAAAAAATCCCAGGCAATCTTCGTTTAGTCTAGACCATGTGCGAACGGAATTAGCGTCCTTGGCTTCATTACTTTCTCGGGTGACGAAACTAAAATCTTTTATGCTAAGAAAAACTGTAGTCACGACACAACTTATCCCTTTGAGTTTTCCGCAGTACATATCCAAGAACAGATCACCTTTTGACTGGAAACTGAATGACAAAATTATTTTTTTTCTCAGCTCAAAACTATACACCTAAATCACGCCATTATTCAGCCTACAAATACAGCCACCTCATATCACTTCCCTTCGGAGAACGTTTGGACGCGATGAGGATCGGCCGTATTCGTAAGCTAGTCATACTGAATTGTGCACTTTTACAACGTTACTTTTGGAGGTTTCGTCACGGGTAGAAACTTTTTTACGTCGAGAGTCGCAATACTTTTGATATATAAAAAAAAATTATAAGAAAATTCTCAACAGCAGTCATCCCCATTTCCGGGCAAATCCCCACCCAGCCATTCCCCGGCGGGCATTCCCGGGTACAATCATTACTTAAGAAAAACACTGTGAAGGTCAAAAAAGAAAAACAAGGGTTATTCATATTGGATACGTTTTGATTCGATGTGAAAGCATAATCTTTTTAAAATGCAGCGTTTCAGCAGATGTCCATATTTCTGGGCATGAAAACCAAGAAAACTCCGAATGCACTGGGTATAGGGGAAGAGGTATTGCCCCACCACTGACGGGCAGTTATGAAATTTGATTCTCTGATTCATAATTTCTACCTTAAAATTTGTTTGATCGCTCCCGAAGGAATTTTAGACCACTACTGTTTCGTTTGCCTCTTTTCCTTCACTTGTCTTTCAGACTTAAAAGTTCGACTTAAAGGTGTGCAGTCAAAAACTATTGCATGTCTCACGGCGGAAACTACGTGCTTATGTATAATCTATTTGCTCCTGGTGCTAATTGATAGACGAAAGATGACGTATCAGTTAGGATTTCTCTTCTTGTTAAACTTGTTTTAAGCTATTTTGATTTTAACTTAAACGGACGTAATGTGATACAAGGTCAAATTCAATTCCATCGAGCCCATATATGAAAGATATATCGAAAGATAAACCACTGATTTCACATAGTGTTGGAATCGGAAAGCTTAGGCTAATTTTTGAAATACCCACAAGTGAACTTCCCACAATGTCATAAAACTCGCCTTTAGAAAATGCTCCTAAATTATCTGAAATTAAATGACCGTGGGTTATACCAAATGCTCTACAAACTTACATCTGATCAGTCAAACTTCTGTGCTTTACCAGTTGGAGGGGAATCTGCAATCAAGAGAAAACCCCCTTTCTCACCCCCGAAATAATGGCTTAATCCGCGCGAACGCGCGCCAAACGCGCAACTTCCCTCCTTCCTCGATGTTTTTTTTTTGGGGGGAGGGGGGGGGGGGGGAGGGAGAGGGGGGACTTAAAAGATTCGTCAATTATGACCAAAACTGTACTTAAGGTTGCATACCAGCGGCAAAACAAATATCTTGGGAGGAGAGTTTTCTGGGCCGTTCCATTTTGTATTTTGTATCGAATGACTTAGACAACGGGAAACATCTGCTCCCAAAAATTAGCCAACGCCACAGTCAGCGAAGTTGGGTACCATAAATTGACTCAAAGGAAACCTCAAATAACAAAGAAGAAAAAATGAAAGAAATGGCAGGGGCAGAGAATTTCTCTTTTTACTCGCGTAAATAAAGCAACAATGTTCGATTTGTCTGACGAATTTTGTTTGGTATGTTTATTAGCATTCTTCCACTATTTCTGACATCATTCGAAAACACTTATCTTAGTCACAATTCACCAGAAAATGTTGTGTTTGCCCTTGATTTGGTGAGACCACCCATACTCGACATCTCATCCTTGCCAGTTCTTGCCCCGAATTCTTGCGGAAGTCTAGGTTTTTTCTTTCACTAGTCTTTAACCCTTTAAACCCTAAGATCAAAATTTGAATTCTCATTTGCTGCACCTATTCATTTCCTACAGAAGTAGTTGGGAGAAGTTGATAAAATATCAAGGAACTTCATCTTGTGTGATCATATCCGTAATTCTCATGACCACTCTGTTTTACAAAGCATTGATATTACAGGGAGAAATTCGGTGTTGATCTCTCTTAGGGCTTAAAGCGGTGTGGCTTATGGTGTCACGTAGGATTGTGTTCACAGGCCCATAAAAGAGGACATAGAATAAGAGAAATAAAAAACCGAATAAAATATGTCGTGTTTGTAAGACAATTTTTCCCGTTGGTACATCTGAAAAAGGATGGAGAAGAGAGAAGATGTTGTACCAAACCAGAACGCGAAATTTAATAACGTGGGTGTCTCCGCTAGTAAAAATATATGAAAGACTTGTGCAGGGCAGTCTTACGGCAGGCTGACAACTTAATGCAGCAGAATAATTTTGAAAATAGAAGTAAAAACTATCCAAATGCTAACTGTCACAAAACGAGAGCTTTTTAACTCAGTCAATTAAAAATCCAGCGGTATTCCTTTTAAACGCTGCGCCCGCGATTTGTGCGGTGACTCTTCTGGAAACGGTGTTTCGAAGAAAATTATTTGTGATTTAGAGGTAAAATGAGTTATTTTGATTTATATGATCCATATTTCAAAACAAGGGCAGTTGTTCTTTATCTTAAGTTAAATCTGAAGTAAAGTCGCCAAAGCTGCGCAAAGCTGAATTTCAGTCTCCAAGGATGTAGATTTATATCCAGTTGCATTGTGGACCGTTTTCGGCGCCAGCACCATGAAATTAAAGGATTTGGTCAACAAGTAAAAGAAATCTTGATTGTTTAACAAGTTCTTCTCATCATTTAATACTACAGGATAGATTTTAAGGGAAAAGCATAGTTCTAGAAAAGCCTACTTATACTTCTTTCTTTCTCTTCAGCTTGACACAGTTGAGCTCTGGGAAGCACAGAGCAAGAACCCCGGTCCCTTGAAATACCATGTATCTCGGGGATCAACAGCTTTTGCTGAAGAGCTTGAAGCTCAAGATCTTGTATTTAGAACCGACCGTGGTCGAATCACGGAGATCCTCGCCCATCCAGAGGAATCTGCTCATGTATTGAACATCAAGAGAGGCATACTCAGTGCGCTACAGGTGCAGTTCGTTAACGAGCATGCCGTATTGGAAGAGGTAAGAGATTGTTTTTTTGCCCCTTTACTCTGTAGGGGGTGATGCATGGGGTAGGTCTTGACTTTTTTGGGACCAAGGGCAGCCCAGGGGTGAGAGCACTCGCCTCTGGTTCTCTCCCGGGATGTTTTCTCCGGGTACTCCGGTTTTTGCCTCTCCTCAAAAACCAGCTTTTTCAAATTGCAATTCGACCAGGAATGGTAGACAGAAGAACCACTATGAAGGTGTGCTACCTCTCAATCGATAATTATTACCATTGTTATTATTTTTATTGAGGGGAGGGGGTACTCCAAGTAGCGAAGCGTAACGATACAAAGACCTCCCGTGTTTGAGACTTAAGTTTCCTTAGCTAGATTTTCGTTGGCAAGAAAAAATATACCATGTATTTGGAAAACTTGACAAGGGAGAACTGACTTTGAGCAGTGTTTTTACAAAACAGGAAAAATTTTTGAAAAACTTGCTCGTGTGAACGGTCTGGACAAACAAATTTGAAATAACCCCAGCCACTGTACTTTTTACAATCATTGTGGCCTTGCCTGACTTTGTTCTAATTCGCACATTTCAGGACGATGTTGTTGGCAAATGCAAAGTACAATACACCATCAAATCTCGTCACTTTAGCGGTCGACCCAAAGTAATCTACAAGACACGAAACCTGACGGAGTGCTCCGATCGCGCACAGACAGACATCGGAATTCACGTGCATTCTTACGAAGAGAAGGTATGGTTTTTTAAATCATGTAAAACAAGACAAGCACAATTCGAATTCTTGGCAGCCGGGAATTTGTGGAGAGACTCTTTAAAATAAAAAGGAAAAAATTGAAATGCTAAAAGTGTGACTGGCGAAGAATCGAGGCGAGTTCGTCGTCTCCATGTGCACAAGTAATTAATTGATGGCAAATGTTTCGACAAACTGCGAAGAAAACTGCTCTATGTAGTGATAAATAGTGTACCTTTTTTAAGTATCAGTGCAGTATACTCTGTTAAGGAATCCCAGCAAGTGATACTGGCTAAGAGTTGGCTTACGTCAAACAAAACGTTTTCAGAATTTTCATAAATAAGGCAATGTCGGAGAAAAAGGTTAGGCAAAGGGGCACCATGACGTAACCGCTTTGGTGTGGCTTGAGCAAGTAAAAGGGTAAAGAGTACTCATTTGCCGTCGGTAGTTTCAAGCACTTCTCCTTTTTACGGGTATTTAAAGCTACTTAAAGCAACACGGAATGGAAAGAAGTCAAAACAAGGATTTCAGGTGACAGCTGAGACTCGAACTCGGGACGTCCCGCGGGGCGGGACCTCCAGCACAGAAGACCGCCCACTAACCAATTGCGCTAATCCTTGCTGAAGTGCAAAAGACATCTCTAAGATTTTAATCACTGTTGCTTTTACAGCCACTGAGCTTGCTGAATTCTCACAGCACATGTAAGATGTACTTAACTGCCAAGACTCGAACACAGAAGGTGGTTTGTGAGGAACAACACATCTTTAGACCCTTCTCTGCAGGCTACAAAAATACATCTGGAGCTATTACCACCACCAGGTAAAACGTGAAAGCCAGTGTTTTTTCTCTCTTGACCTAGGGTGAAGCTCGATGTTTCTTAAGCAGAACAACACTCGCAGAATGATTTTGTATCTATGAACATTATCCAAGTCTTGGATACAATGACCATGGCTCGCACAGAAAATACTTTCCTTGACTAAGGATGGCCAGAAAGGAATAGACTTTAACAAGTTGGGCGGACGTTTTTGAAGTTTACATGTGGAAAGAGATTGATATAAGAACATTAGCGGTTTACGGAAACGTGGCTTGGACAAAGAATTGAGAGCCTTCTCTCTTCCTCTTATAAAGTCACCAAGTGAATACATGTTACAAATTAAGCGTAGAAGAATTTCTTATGAGACTGTCTCTTTACAGTTTTGCTGAATGAAATGGGATAATCACAGTTGGCAAAAGTTACCCTTCTTAGCGGTAAAGAAAAAACGTTACGTATTCCCTTTATCTCAGCGGCGTAGGTGTCTCAAGTCCTAGAATTTGTCACGTCACCCGAGTTCTATTAGCGTGATTTAATTTCTCCGTACGGGGGTAGAAGTTCGTGACTAAGGACTCCATCTATTAGTGGTATTTTTTCTGCGCCTTCCCGAGTTGTGCGTGTCTCGTTCTCCTCATTTGCTTCGCGTTTGCCTTCACTCGCCTGAAAAACATGCAGGCTACTATTGAGGGTGAGGCCTGGATTTCTTGGACTCTTAGAAGAGAAGAGTCCTCGACTTCTCGTGGAATAAATAGAGCGATTTTCGTATGACCTTGAAATGAAAACGCGCGAACAAAACAGAAACAACAAACGAATGGAAATAGAGCGATTTGATTGGTTTATCGAACGGATACAAACGCGGGTGGCTTTTGGTTGGTTAAGCGAACGTTCGCGTAAAAAAACTTCATGCCCGAGAACTTTCTAGAAGTCAATGGCTCCTTCGCTTTGACGTCATACTGCAACACGATTGGCCAATCGAACAATGCCTTCTCCATATTAGGGTTTTCTTTGGCGGGAAAACGAAGAGTCCATGTTTTGATCTTTTCATCCATTGGCTTATGAAACAGATGACGAACACTTACTGAAACCATTTTTCAAGGTCATACGAAAATCGTTCTATACAGTGGAACCTCGATACAACGAACCTCATAACGAAGTCCTCGGTATGACGAACGATTTTCTTTACCCCAGTAATAGCAAAATATATGAAAAAGAACCTCGATATAACGAAACCTTGATTTTGTGAACACATTTTGCCAGTCGCTTAGCCCTTCGTTATATCGAGGCTCCACACTGTAATTAATTATTCTTTTAATTTCACCACAGACAAGTCTTGGAACTGCAATCAGTCAAAACAACTGAACCTGAGCCAGTTGCTATCGGTATGTATTCAATTAATTTTGCAGTCTATTTTAAGATTTGGTAGAGGAATATTTTTCAGCAAGGGAGGTTAATATTAGCCTTTTTTAATGTAATGCACCTATCAATGTTAAGCCCCAGGGTGGGGGGGGGGGGGGGCGGGCTACCCACGGGAAATTGACTAAGCGTGCTTTCCCCTGGGTAGGGAGTTTGACATTTAAGCATTGCCCCGCGGGAATTCGACATGGCCGCCATCTTGGAAGACCGAGAGAAACTGGGAATGAGTGACCTGCCATCTTGGTAATACCCAGAAGTCGCCAGCGGTTAATTACCTCTGCTTTTCTTGAAAGTAACAAGACAACATGAGCGAAAGAAAGTTGAGGAATCTGTTTTATTTTTCGGTATATATGAACCATCACTTCTTTCATTGTATGATCGAATGTTTATAAATAGAAGAGTCTTCATTCCTTCTGTTTCTGTTTCTATGTGAGGTTGTAAAAGACATATCCTTTCCAACCTGTCAATTATTAAGTCCTGACTCTGTTAGAAAAAGTTATCCCAGAGGCGGGAAATTGACATTTAGTAGGTGCCTGGGGATGGGGAATTTGACTTTGGCTTCCATTAAAAGGTCAAATTTCCCTGGGTCTGCCCGCCCCCCGCTTGAGAGTGGATCCTTTTGGTGTCGAATTGCACTGTGGGATTGTATTGGGGACGAATTTGACCCAGCATCCTGTGCAACCTGTTAACATCCAATTGACGACGGCGACCGCAGGGAAAACTTCACTTTTAAAATGAATCCGCTTTTTTCAAACTTTGTCGCGCTTATTCCTATTCGCTGAAATTGCAAATGAAGGCGAATTTCCCTGGAGTTGATTTCTTGGGGACCATACTCAAGTTTTGAAAGAGGAAGAAAATTTCGTTGTCGCTTCTTTACGTCCTCCATAAAAAGTGAAATTAGGGATTTTCACTCCGCAGTCGTGAAGTGAAGGCAAAGAAATGTACAAAAAAGTGTGCTGCTCGTGCAAAGTTGTTGTGTTGTTAATCAAACCTATTGCCGTCGCCATCGTCGTTGCTAAAGCTCCCTAATACGAGAAGCGATAGCGTTCCCAAAAATTTCTCGTGATGCAATTAGACACAACACTGTGTAGCTGTGCCCGGGGTATTTTCTTGGCGGCTCGCGAGGCGAAAATCAATTTACCTTCCCCTCATCTACTCATTGCTGGAGGCTCCGCCGATAGAAACACCGGCCATGTAAAACTTAAATCAGACAATGTTTAAAATCATTTTACTGTGACGTTGCTAGAGCTTCTCTCTTCTCTTTTGGACTAAAAACACTCCAGGATTATCATTCCGGCAATAACAGTAGCGCAGATTACATGGCGCAAGAACTACGCTAACTGACTTTTTGACTTACAAAAGCCAACTATAGCTACTAGCTAAATAACGTAGGGATGAAGGTCATCAGTTTTTACATACATGGACATCAAGTAAAAGAAGATAATCCTGGTAATATATTTTTTTTCAGAGGAATTACGGTCTGTTTCACTGAAGTACGCCCATTCCATACCCGTGTCCAACGAAGATGCCATAATTAACGCGTATTATCTTGTCAGCCGTTTGACCCAGCAATCCCGCACGAGTACCAAACCAGACTCCGCACAGCACTTCTCGGAACTTGTGTTCAGTATCCGCAAACTTAACACTCCAGCCATGGAGAAACTGTGGCAGAAGGTACACCAAGAGGAAGACGAAAAGATGCAGTAAGTGTTAATAATGTCCCCTCACTCGACAGATATTCAGGCATTAGAGACTGGCATCCAAATAGAGTTAAATATAATAATAACCGCTTAAAATACCACCCAAACGTTTATTTGACAAATCATGGCAAATACACATGATGACACGAATGGCCTTAGTTAAGGATGATAAAAACGGTTAACAATTGGATTTAACCCTTTAAGCCCCAAGATCCACATATTAATTCTCCAGACTGATACCCGTACATTTCTTTTAAGAATAGTTGAGAAAATTTGATTTAACATCAAAGCATTTTCCCTCTGGTAATCAATTTAGTAATTCTCATAACCTTCACTCTTGATGATCTGCTGATGTTGTCAGGAGAAAATTAATGTTGGTCACTCTTGGGACCTAAAGGGTTACGAAAGGTGTTTCACGGGCCTAGAAGTCATTTGCAAACACGTGAAAGACGTATTACGTTATTTTAAAGGGTGATTCCTTCGCTATTGAACCCAAGGTAAAGTTTCATAGATGGCATTTGACGAACGTAAACAAAATGGGCTTAACTTTCGTGTAACAGTCCCTTAAGCGGCGGTCACCAACACCGTAAACCCTTGTGTTCTCGAGAAGGAAGAAAGGTTGTTAAGCGAAATAACTGTTTGATGTGCAAGATTCTTTTCATGCTTATTCGCTGTCTTTGGTGAATCTATAAACTCATAACGTTG
Organism: Porites divaricata; assembly: GCA_038088405.1. Classification (NCBI taxonomy): domain Eukaryota; kingdom Metazoa; phylum Cnidaria; class Anthozoa; order Scleractinia; family Poritidae; genus Porites; species Porites divaricata. The sequence continues at coordinate 883,143 of JBBMOI010000012.1, forward strand.
AATTAGATGTAAGACTGTGTGGTATGTCTTGATAAATACAACTACTTCCTTGAAAATCTTTTTTTTTTTTTAGTGAATATCTGTACGACGCTTTACCCCACTGTGGGACGGGGGGCTGTGCTAAAGTGATGAGTTATGCCATAAGGGAAAAGTTAGTTAGCCATGAGCGAGGCAATATGTTCCTGGCTGGTCTTGCTATGGCGGCAAACCCCACCAAGGAGACGGTTGAACACGTGTTGGAGCTTTGCGAAGAGAATCCTGGTAGAACGGCCATGTTGACTCTCGGAACACTCCTACACAAGGTCTGCGAGAGCAACCCTCAGGAGTGTGACGAAAAGGTTTGTTCATAAAAGTCTAAAAAAAAAGTATCTCGGTATAGACATCTACTAGGGAAGCTTATGTTTTCTTACAGCTATACTAGTCAAAACAATCATAAGAAATGCCCTTTGTAGGAATCTGCTACTAAACTAAGCACCAGCTCCAATGAAGGGTATGGCTACCGGCTGTCCCGGGTTGCCGTTACTGATTGAGCAAAGAATGTAAGCCGTTTAGCACCCGTGTGAAGCCAGTGAAATGAGTGATGGAAAGTGAGAACTCTACAATTTATTGCTTCTGAACTACAAGGCTTACAAAGGAAATTGACACAAACAAAGAACCCTAAGAAATTATTGTTGACCTCAACTCTCTAACTAATCAGTCAGCAGCGCGGTCAATCCGAAGGAGGATTAGGCTCGATTACCCGTTGCTGTTCGGGAACTGAGCCGGCGCTCCTTCCCGAGCGACCAGTGGAAATCGAGCTTAAAGCAGGATGCCCAAAAATAAAATTTGCAACGTAAACTAAAATACTTGTTCCACTCTCCCCCCTGCTAGGACGAAGGTAGCCCCATCACCAAAGCGGAAAGCTTCTTAAAATCACGTCTTGGCTTTGCATGCGAGGGTACAACACCAGAAGACTTCGAAAATAAACTCATCACTCTGAAAGCCATTGGAAATGCTGGTCGTCCTGCGTCTGCTGAACGCGTCCTGCTGAGATGCGCGCTCACCGTGGAAGCACCTGTCAACATGAGTATTGCCGCATTGGAGGCCCTCCGTCGCTTACCTTGCAACAACCAAACGACGGAGCAACTTCTTAAGATTTATGGCGAACCTCACCTTGATGTTGAAATCCGTATCGCTGCGTATCTCGCTCTTATGAAGTGCCCCAGTCCAAGCGTTTTCAAACAAGTCGCTAGAATCCTCAAGGACGAAGTCAGCAACCAGGTTGGATCGTTCGTATGGTCACATATGACGAACGCCATGGATTCAACAGAGCCAATACATGGTCTTCCTCAGGCCGAGATGATGAAGGACGCTCTGAATGGAATGAAACTGCGAGAGTTTAATCTCAACAGGTTAAAATTCTCACGTGCTTGGGAGGGATCATTTTATAGCGGTAGGTTTGTTACTTCTGGCCTTGCTCTTCAGCTATAACTTTCAACCATGCATAACGAATTTTTTTATTGAAAACGTCGGAACAGCAATTCGTGTTTCTTGTGACCGTTAAAAAAACATTTTAATTTAACGACTCTACCAACCTGTTGAGCGCTCTTCATAGTAAAGCATCACCGTTACTAGCAACATAACAAATCCATTAGAATAATCAGGTGCGAAAATTGTACTGCTTTATCCAGATGATAAGGCGGTCAAGTTCGTAATTGGTTATGAGTATCAACTGGAGATTATGGTCGTTGGTTGTTCTTCCCCCCGCCCCCTCCCCCCTATAATAAAAACGTAGCATTTTGTTAAATTAAGAGTGATGAATTAATCTAAATGTACCGTTAGTCTAGCAATCGAAGCTTTATTTTCAATTTTAGGTCTGTTTGTATCAAAGATAGACCCATTACCCTTACTTAAGGTTGGCTAATGGTTCCTTTTTCTGTTTTCATGCAGACGTTTTGAGATTTGGTGGATCGGCGCAGAGCCACATTATCTTCCATCCCAGCAGCTTCTTCCCACGTAGTGCCATGCTCAACCTTACGGTTGATGTCCTGGGAGCGTCCATTAACGTGCTTGAGACAGCCGCACGCTTCGAAGGTGTAGAAGTCCTGATCGAACAATTCTTTGGTGATGAGGGGTACCTCCCTGATGACCGCATTATGAAGATGTTCAACCTGAAACCGCACGAAGAGAGAGACAAGGAGGAGAGGACTGTCAATAAAGTGCAACGAAGACAGAGGAGTCTGAGTATTGAAGATGACATCCACAGAGTAGAGAATAATCTTCATAAACTTCACCGAACGGTCAGTATTTTTATCCCACAAGCAACATTTTCCCCCTAAACGTGCGCCGATGATGGAAATCCTTTACGGATTGTATCAAAATTAAATTGCAAACGTGTTAAACCTCTCTGTAGGGGATTCAGTTGACCGCTTTTTTTATCGTCATGCTATGAAACAAATCCGCATCCTTCACTTATTTTGACTTGCGCGTAGAAAAGGCTTTATCTCTCTTCACTACAATGAAACCACGAAGAAATGACCACCCGGCCAAGGCCCATAAATAGTAGTCTTAGTGACGAGATTTTACGATGAAAATAACGGAGTGCTCCATAGAATTAAAGCGACGACAACGCTGACTTCGCGATGAATAGGAAACGAAACTTTGGTATTTAGCCCGATGGACTGCTTTCGTGTGGGCGAGTTCAATAGGTTTTGTGTAACTCCTTTAGCATTGAATGAAGTCATCGAATGATCAACTTCCAGTTGTTATTTTTTACTTCCAGTCGCCAACGTTCCCTTCTGCTCTCGTTCTATAGTAAAACGGGGCGGTTGTGAGATGGGTTTCCACTGTGGCTCCAAGTCTATTTGGTGAAGTTAGTGAAAATGTTGTTACTCCAGAATAAACCTCTCTTAGTTATGTTTACCCATAACTTCGTGAGGTGACTCAATGAGGTTTTCGTTATCTCCTTTACAGATGGATAATCGAATGCATCACCCATCTGGCGCTCTCTCTGTGAAGATGTTTGGTAACGAGATCAGACTTGCCAGCTTCAACGATATTAGCTGGCTAAACGATGAGATCGACAAGGTGAACGTCATCGATTTCTTGCTCCTGATGGCAAAGGGTGGCAAGAAGACCTTCAGCAAGAGTATGATGTTTTTGGACGCCCAGACTACCATCCCTACTATTCTTGGTCTGCCGCTTAAACTAAGTGCTAAGGGAACCACCGTTGCTTCTGTGGAACTCGCTGGAAAGTTTGATATCAGGAATATGTTCTGGGGAAAAATGAAATTCGATATTCGAGGTCATGTCAAGCCAAGGTGAGAAAATAACATAAGCGGCTAATCATTTTTCGACACCCCACGTAATTATTTTTTTTATCAAATTCTTATTTCTAAAATGACAACAATGATGGTTGAACCGCCCCCTGGGTAGCTCAGTTGGGGGATCGTCGGCCTGCTGAACGGGAGGTCGCAGTTTAAAACCCCGGCCGGACCAAAACTCAGTGTCTTTAAATAACTGAGAAGAAAGTGCTGTCTTTGTAATGACATCTGCAAACGGTTAGACTTTTAGTCCTCTAGGATTAAGACGAAAAACCGTACGTCCCGTCTCGCAGCAATTTCACCATCTGGTTCTTGTGGGACGTAAAAGAAAGACTCCACATCACTGTTCGAAAAGAATAGGGGGACGTGGACCCCGGTGGTGCGGTCAACGTTTCCTGTGCTGGGTGGGTTATCTGTAAGGTGAGATCTTAATACAGTGATACTAACCAATGCAACAAAAACTACTCTGTAAACAGTAAAAATGAAGGGCTATTAACAATTGACTTCTTAACCGATTAAGGTTCCTTGTTTCAACTGACTTTAAGGTTTTCTTTGTTTCATACAGTGCTGTAGTCGATATCTCTGGTCGAATGGGCGTGAGCGCTGTGCACGCTGAGGCTGGTATCCTTGTCAACTCATCTGTGTACACTGTTACCCAAATTAAGGGAAACGCCACTTACTCTCAGGGCGAACTATTAAAGTTTGAAGTCGGTGTTCCTGAGGAACCTGTGCAGTTTTTTAACTTTTCGTAAGTACACGAATGATGATACTTACTCTAACTATGACATGTGAGCGAAAGCCCGCGTGGATGAAATTGATATAAAAATGAATGAAAGCATGTGTAAATAGGAACCAAAACGAAACCGTCTCTTGGATGTAATACTTAAAGGAACTGTGTCAAGGAAGTATCAAAATTAAAGCGGTGGGAACTTCTACCAAACTGAGTGAAAGTAACTGCTCAAGACATGAAATTCCCTCCCAGCAGAGGGCTCTTATCTCCCCCTGCGTGGGAGGTTATCTTTTCCCTGGTACATGGCCTTCTGTTAGCAGAGAGAACATGAAAAGAAGGTATAAGTAAAACAGCAAATACAAAAAAAGGCACGAATGAACAAACTTGGAGAAGATTGCAATTGTGGCTTTTTTGAAACTTGTCAGGCTAACAGTTTTTCAAAGTTCATTGTGGTTATTTCATACCGTAAAATTCGGAAAATAAGCCCCGGAGCTTATATTTTTCAAAGGCCCTTTTTTGAGGGGCTTATATTCGGAGGGGCTTATGTACGTAGGGAAATTTGCGTTTCAAAATCGATTGGGCTAGCTTGCATTGGGAAGGAAATTTACCGTTTTTGCTTTGTTTTACTCTGTGTTCGAGGGAAAATTCCAAGTACAAGCCCCCCGGGGGATTATATTCGGAGGGGCGATTTAACGGAGGGTTTTTTGCGTTACGATTTTGGGGGGCTTTTTTCGGAATTTTACGGTATAATGCTGGAAAGACAAGTTTGTTTGACACCATGCTGTGACTTTGTCTGTCATTTATAAGTAATTTCTAAAGTTCCATAACGAAAATACGCGTAAATACGCAAAATGAACTCGGGGTTCCACTATGTAGACAGCTGCGACACGGCCCTCTTAAACTAAACTATCTGCTTCTGTTACAGGTCCTCACTTTTCACTACCCTCAATGATGAGAAACAGGCTATTGAAGGAACACCAAGACGGTTTGAGGTAAAGAACTCAGTTTACTTAAAAGTGATAATAAATTATTTCCCTTTAATCTAGGTCCCTTAACAGTTTTGTAAAATTACTCTAAGAGCTTCCAAGATCTGTGGATAGGTTTTGAATTTAAAGGTGGCGAGGAGTTTTTAAGTGATCTTTGAAACTTGTTGAGTCTTTCACTGTTTTTGTGTTTTTTATACGTTTTTCCTTTTCTTCTAATAGCCATCGCCCTGCCTGAATATGACACGCCTCCTTGGACTGAGATTCTGCGGACAGCTGTCCTTGCCTCTGAGTTACCGGGACTTGCATTCGCCGTTTTATCCATTGTCTGGTCCAGCTTCCTACAGTATCTCAATGCAGCGCACCGATCCAAAACTCACCAAGTATCAACTGCTCGCCGAACGCTTGAGCACCGAGGATGAGAACAGATACGATGTCATTGCAACCATGTCAACTCCTGGAGCAACCTGGGAGCGAAACTTCGACGCCAACGTGACGTTGTGGCTCAAAGAAGACGGCAAACTATTCACCTTGTCCACAGCAGCACTTGGTACAAAGCTTGGCACCTTTGAAGCAATTTACAATAACAATACGCACGCAGTGAATCTTACGTATTCTGCCAAAGATGCAGTTTACGGACATCCAATCATCCTTAATGCTCAGTTCTTTAATAACACAAAGGACAGCCTTTCGCGAGAACTTGGTATCCAGTTGTCTGCCTCGTACAAGAACTATACCATCAAGCAGCTTACCAAGCTCTACAACAGATCTGGTGCGTATGGATTTGCAAATAACATCACATACTGGCCTGAGAAATATTTCTATGCTTCCGGCGAGCTAAACATCCCAAAGAGAAACGTCCGCTTCTTGGCTAATCATACATGCACAAAAACGGAAATCAGCTTCAATGGAAACCTTGGTGAAGAAGAAAATAGCTTCGTTTTCAGCTTTGACAACAAGCCAACCAAGGCAGGTATCGAACTTACTGGCAGACACCTGAAAGCAGAAAAGAAAGGCGTCATCCACTTATTTGCCCGCCCTTGTAACCAGTCATTTACTCTACGCGGTTCCTATGCCGAGAGTGGAAACGAGAAAGGCATCCGCTTTACAGCCAGCCATGACAACAGGAAGCGTTTAGTTGGATGGTACGCTGGTATTGTAAACTCAACCAAAGAGAAGTCTATCAAGGCAAACGCCACTGTCCTTGGAAGCAAAGCGGAGGCTGTATGGAGCTATTTTAACTTGACGCAGGAGAAAGGATTCAAGTTCAATGGACTTCTTCTGAACAAAACCTTCGATGCTGCTTGGTTATACTTCAACGCTGGCCAAGAGAAGGGATTGAAATTCAATGCCACAAGCTTCAACAAGACAATGCAAGCAGCATGGACCTTCCTGAATGTTACAACAGGAAAAAGCTTGAAGTTCAATGCATCTGTCATCAACAAGACCGTTGAAGCAGTGTGGTCATATGTCAGCATCGGACAGGAGAAGGGACTGCGATTGAACGCTTGGGCGCTGAATTACACCATGGATAGTACTCTGGTCTTCCGGAACGTGACCGGCACAAAAAGCATCAAAATTAACGCAACCGTTGTAAACAAAACTCTAGAGGCTGTGTGGTCATACGTAAACGCGGGAAAAGAGAAAGGATTGCGCTTCAATATCATAGGCTTTAACAGGACAGCTGACGCAATGTGGTCTTACTTCAACCACGGCGTGCAGAGAGGAATTCGCTTTAACGCTTCCGCCCTCAATAAGACTGTGGACGCCACCTGGACCTTCGTAAACCTCACAAACGAAAAGAGTCTGAAGTTCAAGGCCGTCGCCTTAAACCGAACAGTTAATGCAACATTGAGTTTCCTTAACCTGGCCAATGAGAAAAGTCTAAAGCTTAACATAAGCGCTCTCAACAAGACCTTAGATGCCAAATGGTCCTTACTTAATTTCACCAACGAAAAAGGACTGAAATTCCAAGCCAGCTGTATGAACAAGACTGTTGATGCAACATGGAGTTTCGTTAACTCGGCCAGAGAGACAAGCGTGAAGTTTAACGCCAGCGCCCTAAACACAACTTTGAATGCCAAGTGGTCCTTCCTTAACCACGCCCACGAGAAAGGATTGAAATTTCAAGCCGGCGCTCTCAACAAGACCATTGAAGCAGCATGGAGTTTCGTAAACTCGGCCAGTGAGAAGAGTCTCAAGTTCAATGCTAGTGCTTTGAACAAGACCATTGACGCCAAGTGGACTTTCCTCAATGTTACAAACGAGAAGGGGTTCAGATTCCAAGCCACTGCCTTCAACAAGACTATTGACGCGACATGGACTTTCCTAAACTCGGCCAGTGAGAAATGTCTGAAGTTTAATGCCAGCGCTCTAAACAAGACCTTTGATGCCAGGTGGTCCTTCCTTAACTTAACTGACGAGAAAGGATTGAAATTCCAGGCAATTGCTCTTAACAAGACTATTGACGCGACATTGAGTTTGATTAGCTTGCCTAAGGGAAAGAGTTTGAGGTTTAATGCTAGTGCACTTAACAAGACCATCAACGCCACTTGGAGTTTCATTAGCATGGAAAACGAGAAGAGCTTAGTTTTTAAATCCCAGCTTCTTAATAAGACTTTCAACGCCACTTGGACCATTCTCAACTTAGAAAAGGAGAAAGGCTTGCTATTTAAAGCCAGTGCCATTAACAAGACGCTTGAAACATCAATCACCTTCTTCAACCTAGGAAAGGAGAAGGGATTGAAGATTAGCGCAAAGGTACAAAACAAGACTATAGACGCAAGTTGGATTTTCCTTAACGTGACAAACGAGAAGAGTTTAAAGTTCAAAGCCAGCGCTTTCAATAGAACAGTTGAATCGGTTTGGTCCATCCTTAACTTCTCTACTGAGAAGGGCATCAGATTCAGTATGACTGGTTTTAACAAGACGATAGATGCAGCTTGGACCTACATTAACTTGACCAATGAAAAGACTGTAAAATTCAATGTTAGTGGGATGAAAAGAAATGTAGAAGCTACATGGAGTTACTTGAACACAGAAAACGAGAGATCAATCAAGGTTAATGCATCCGTTATGAATAAAACTGCTGAAGCTGTCTGGAGCTACTCGAAGAGTGAGGACGAGAGAGCTCTTAAATTTAAAGCCGCGTTGATGAACAAGACGATTGAAGCCAGCTGGAGTTACATGAAGAACGAGGAAGGAAGAGCCATCGTGTTTAACGCCTCCGCTTTGAACAAAACTGTTACAGCTGTCTGGGGCTTCGTGAGGAATGAGAATGAAAGCGCTCTGACGTTTAAGGTCTCCACAATGAACAGAACAGCTGAAACCGTCTTAAGCTACTTCTGTAATGAAAACGAAAGATCCGTGAATTTCAACGTCTCGGTAATGAACAAAACGGTGGAGGCTGTCTGGAGATACGCGAGGGGCGAAAACGAGAAATCTCTGCAGTTCAAGGCGTCCGCACTGAACAAATCTGTTGAAGCCGTCTGGAGTTACTCGGAAAACGAGAATGAGAGAGCCATCAAGGTTAATGTCTCCGCCCTTAACAAGACTTCAGAAGCCATATGGAGCTACATCAGGGAGGAAAAGGAAGCAACCCTTAAATTTAGGGCTACTGCAATGAACAGAACTATTCAAACAATCTGGAGCTACATGGTAGACGAAAACGGAAGATTAATCAAGTTTAATGCTTCTGCCTTAAACAAAACTGCAGAAGCCATCTGGAGTTATTCCAACAACGCACATGGACGATCCATTAAGTTCAAAGCTACAACCTCGAACAAAACCTTGGAGGCCGTATGGACTCTTTTGAACACTGATTCCAAGAAGGGACTCCAGTTCAAACTGGCAGTGATGAATAAGACCGCGAATGCCTCGTTGATTTATTTCTCAAGCCCATCGAACTTGGGAGTTCGTTTTAATGTCAGTTGCTGCAACAAATCGTTCGAGCTAGAGAGCAAGCTCGTTTTTCAGGAAAGGCAGAAGAAACTTGTGATCAACGCTTCCTACCAGAACTACACTGTCGCTCTGATTGGAATTTTCCAGAATTCAACAACTCAGAAGCGCGCTTGTCTGTTCCCTAAATATGTTGGTCGTTCTGACGGGGAAATCTGTGCCATTTTCACAAATAGCTCAGATGAGAAAAGCCTTTCCTTCAACTTTACCATCTTAAACAGAACAGCGGAATTGAAAACGCAGTGGGTTAAGAGTCGCGTCGAAATGGCAAACCGAGTAACTGTTAAGTTCAACAGAACCACCCTCCTTGAATCCTGGTTAAGCTTCCTTCACACGACCGAGAAGAAGAGTCTCAGCTTTAACACGACAGTAATCAACAGATCGGCCAGTGCTTCTCTTTACTTCCGCAACACAACAGTCAAAGCTATTGGATTTGAAGCCACAGTTTTAAAGAAACACGTTGGTGTGGAAGGCGTTTGGCTCAATGGCAAGACCTTGAAAGAGGCTGCTGTCCAACTCTTCTGGAACAAAACTGTCGTCGCCAAAACTACCTTAAAGCTCTTGAATAATAGCAACCGTAAGATGGTCGAGGTACGCTCACAAGTTGACCGCTTCGCTGCAGAATGGCAGTCGACGCTGATTAGCCAACCAGGAGGTGTAAAAGAGCTCATAATGACCCGCATGGCTAGAAATGGAAGTCAAAGCCTATTCTTTGATAGCTCCAAGCTGATGTGGTCAAAAACGAGCAAGAGCCTTTCACTAGCTTACCAGTACAATCTTAAACTGATGGGACGCTCTTATGAACACGGCTGGGTCGCAGCATACAACAACTATTCCAATGCCGAGGATTCCTATCACGAGGCCACTGTTTCTCTCGTTTACTCTAAAGACAAGGTTGTAACATTGACTGGTGTTTACAAAAACAACACGGAAGAGCTCTCCAACGTTCTCACCCTTAACTACCTGCCTGAGAAAACAATGACGCATTCCTTAACTTGGTTTAAGAAGAGCAATTCTGTAAAGTTGAGCTTGGAGCTACTTCCAAGAAGGCCTATTACCTGGACAACTACCTGGAACACAGAGCACGGTATCTCGATCAACAGCGCAGTCGAGTTTTTGAACAAGAAAATTGAAAACTGGTTTACTTACAGCAGAACTACTGGTGAGTACAGTGGACACTTCGAGATCTGCCCGGCGTACCCTGTGAAAGTAAGTGGTCTGCTGACTATCGAGAATGGCTTGTACTTCACGAGCGAAATTTCAGCGTTCAAAAGAACATGGAATCACATGATCAATTTCAGAAAGAATGATCAGCAACTTCTCATATCCGTTGAGGTGTTGCCTAATGTCCCCGTCGCCCTGGATGTTAACTGGAACACTAACCAAGGAATGCAAATTGCCATGCATTTGAAAGGTTTTAATAAATCACTTCAACTCTTCTCCTCCTACGACAACCTCACGAAGACGCTAGTTTCTGGCCTAACGGTTCTTAAGAAAACATTCACCTTCTCTGAGAAACTGGACATAGAAACGAAGACTCTGGTCCTGATGCTTGCTGCATTCAATCGTACTGTTGGTTTCACTGGCCGGTTTGACTGGAATAACTATGTTGCTAGCTCTTTTGTAAGGTACCAGAACAACCAAGCAGGATGGCTCTTAACAGTTAACCCAGCTTCAAGGAGCATTGTCTTCAATGTAACCGTTTCTCCAAGAATCTCGGGCCAGATTGTCGGCGAGATGCCAAATAACCGCAGTGTAACGGTGACTCTTCAGCGCAAACTCGGTGTGAATGTGGTTAACGAGTCTCGTCTTATGTATCTCTTAAACGCACAGGCAAGTCGCCTGACATTTACGTGGAATACGACTACCGTAAACACTCTTGTGGGAAAAGTTCAGGTCTTAAAGACTGTTATCAGAAGCACCATCATGAAGTACTATAATCTCACTCTCCGAAGAGCGAAGAACTATACCAATGAACTGGAGAGAATTGTGAAGACACTGGAAGCTAAAATCAGACCTGAGGTTCTGAAGCTGTACGCTTGGGTGAAGCGTTTCGATTACAATGGACTGGTGACGAATCTCACGGCAATTGCTCAGAACGCCACGCTCCGACTTATCAACGTCACATTTAACTTCCTGAATTTCACCGTAGAGCGTTTTTCAATTGTCATGCGCAATGCCAGTGTATATTACAAGGGGACCCTGGGTAATGTTACTGATCTTTTCAAGAGTATTAACCTAAATGTCACCGAAGCCTACAAACGATTCCGACGAGAAGTGCTGCCACCCATAGTTGGAAATGTAACCCTACATCTGAAAAGTATCACTCGAGATATCAAAGTTTGGGCGAATAACGTTTCCATTTTAGTGGGTTCCGTGACAGTTCGTGGGCAAAATCTTAAGCATATAGCCAAGAACGTCTCTGTCAAGGTTAAAGAAGTAACAGCAGCCCTTCTTAAAAAAGTTGAATTGAAAACACGAGAACTTATTGTCAAGATTCGAGAGGTTGAGATTCGCGGGGAAAAAGTTGGTCCTTTGTTCGACGAATATGTGTCTAAAGTTGAGGAATTCACATGTGGTTTTAATACCTCCTGTACACTTGAAAATTTAACCGTCATCGCCAAGAGCTTGGGAAACAGTATTCGTAATATCACAGTTCTCAACAAGACTGTTGAAGAACACGTCAAGCTTCTGAACAATACAATCCAGCAGCACCTCAAACAGTTCAACACCACGCTTCGCCAGCAGTTAAAAACCCTGCACAAGAAAGCCTGCTTTGTACATCAGATAGTGATGAATTTCACGAGGAATGCGACGAGAATTCTTCCTAGGCTAGTACGAAATGTTACCATCCAAGCCATTCGCCTGGCGAGAAACTTGAGCAAGGAAGTTCGGATCATAGCCGTGAAGGTCAGAAATGTCACACTTGCAACTTATACCAAGTTGACAACGATCAACAGCCCACTCATTAACTTCACAACCAAAGCTTACATTTCTATTAAAGGAAAAGTGTATCCTTTGATGTTAAAGGTTTTCCACCCCATTCGCAAGGTTGCTGTGGAGCTTAACAACAATATATCCGCTTATCTGAAGCCCATAGTTCCTTTGGCACTTGGCACTATGTACCAACTTAGAAACATCACTATCCGTGGTATCCCCATTGGCCACACGCTGGATAAAGCGGTTATCATTTCCTTGAAGTTAACATCGGAAACTTTAAAGTCTATCAATCACACGCTCGGCAGTAACATCTCCGCCGTTGTCAGCTTTATCCGCGAAAATGCAGCTAAGAAACCTGAAGAGATCATAGATTTGACCATCAGAAAGGGCATCCAGCTTTACAATTTCACCATGAAGGTCTTTAACCAGTCTCTACACCTCAACCTGAGTAAGCACGTTTCTCTGGCCTACAACAAATCTGTGGAAGTTTTCAACAAGACCCTGCAAAAGCTTCTGGAGTTTCGTCCTAAAGAGATTATTGAAATATCTACTAAGCGAATCGAATACTTTGCTAGGAACATCACCGCAGAGGTTTTAAACATCACTAAGCAACTACGTGGCCTGGACCTTATTCGTCGTTTGAAGACAGCATGGGCGGAAATGGATCTTAAAGGTAAAATTGAAGCTCTTGGACTTGAAGTGAGATGGCAAAACCTCGTGCAGCGCATTCGAGCGGTCAAAATAAAAGAACGAGCACTCCTGGTTAAATACTACATCAGTAACGTAACACTGAAAGTACAGAATGAATTACAGGACCTCATCAGACTTACCCAACATATCTTGAACTTAACGGGTTCTCTTATCCGCATGAATACTACCAAGGAGGTGTTGTTGAAAGAATTCATTTCCATTGCAAATGAGAGTAGCCGCATTTTCATCAAGTATGGCATCATGGCTAGGAACATCACCTCCGAGTGGAAAAGGAAGCTGCTCAATGCTTCTTATGAAACGATCAACTTCTACAAAAGTTTAACTCTTAACAAAACCATTGAAGCGTACATATTGTTGAAGAAGCGTGGGGAGGCGTTCTATGATGAACATCGTGACGACGCATTTGAGGTCTACAACTTTTACAAAAATGCAACGTGGGAGATGTACGAGGAACTGAAAGAAAAAGCCGTGGAGCAACTTCAGCTATATCGTGCCAATTTGACCATTAAGGTGAACGCATTGTTGGCAAAACTGAGACAATGTGAGAACATGACATACGAAGAGATCCTAATCAAGACCTATGAGTTCTCCAGAAAACATGGACTGGCTCTTTATAACAATGTCACTCTGCGTGCTATCAAGATCTACAGGAACGTTACCATCCGTGCGTTGAAACTGTACAAAAACATTTCTACCCGTAGACTGCAGTACTATAAGAACATCTCTCTGGAGGCAATTAGCCTCTACAGGAATGCTACGGTTCGCGTCCTCTCCCTGTATAAGAACATCAGCGCTCATGGAATTCAACTCTATAAGAATATCACTGTTCGTGGAATTCAACTTTACAAGAATGTAACCTTGGTTCTATCTCAACTCTACAAGAATGTTACCTTGCGTGCAAATCTGCTTTATAAGAATGTCACCTTACGCGCAATAGAACTCTTCAACGTCACCAAGAATGCCACTCTTAAAGCGTACAACCTCACACTGACCGTGGTCAATCGTACGAAGCTTCTGACCATTAAGTACCTGATTATCACTCGCAACCTAACCCTCCATTACTTCAATGCCACTCGAAACTACACTCTTCAATACTACAACTTGACTCGCAGTCTAGCTCTCAAGTATTATCAGAAGTACTACAACCTGAGCCGGAACTATACTCTCTACATATACAACGTGACGCGCAACATGACATTCCGTGGCCTTAACAACACACGTGGGTTTGCCCTCCGTGGAATACGATACCTGCAGTATCTAAACGAGACTTTGGTGCCCATCATGAAGAGACGATTCCTAACAGGAAAAGTCTTGGCTGAAAGGTACGTCAACGAGACTGTACTGTTTGTACGAGGAACTATGTATATGGTAAAAGTATGGTATCGCGAGAACAAAGAGAAGACCTTTGAGGAGCTGTATTATGAAGTGTACCAACTTGCAGAGCATTATTCCATCGTAGCAAAAGAATTCTTTGGGCGCAAGTACAGTGAAACTAAAGAACGCGTACAGAAAAGGATAAACCAGTTGCAGTCAAATTTGAACGTCAAGTTGGAAGGATGGAAAGATAAGCTTCATAAGCTGAACACAACGGTGGTAAACATGATGGCAGAAGCAATCTCCTTATACAACCAGACTGCTGACGTTACTTATATCGCTGCAAAAGAACTTGTTTCTATCGTCCATCCCTATGTCACGTCCTTGCACAATAAGACTGTTTTCTACTTTGTCCAGGCCAAGAACATCTCCCTGCCTCTCATTGGCAAGGCAAGAAACTTCACACTTTTGAAACTCGATGAGACACGAAAGCTAATTAACGAGACATACAAGAAGTTTATTGAATGTGAACACCTTCGGGACCTTATTCAGAAACTTCAGTTACAACAGCGTTACGCCGAAGCAGAAGTGCTCATTCGTAAGAAATATGAAGAACTTGAGGAATATGTCAAGGAGATAAGACCCAAAGTCCAGGCCAAAGTCCAAGAAACGATTGATTACTTGAACGTATCACTTCCACTCAGATTTAAGGAAAGGTATATCTTTATGCAGGAGAAGTACCAGATGATTACAGCTAATCCGCGAATTTTCATTGAGAGAGTTCTCAGGAACGCTCTGATGTATCTCAGAAATGCTTCAAGGGAGACCCCAATCGAGGAGTACCTTTATGAAGAAAGATGGATAGAGCTCATTCAACAAGCTAAGCAACATGAGCTGGTTGAAGTTGGCCGAAATCTTACGAACTACACTTCCGATTATATGCGACTAGCTGTAAAGTTGGCTTCAAAGAATCTAAAGCTGTTCACAGAGCAAGTCAAGAACCAAACTAAACTGATCAAGGAAAAGATAACAGCTAAGGTACAAGTGACGCGGCAGACACTGATTGAAAATCTTGAAGGTTTGAGGGCCACGAAACTCCGAGAAATCGTTGAGCATGAATATGTTTACAAGACCATCGAACTGGCGAAAAATGTTACTATGAGAGTTAAGGACACAGTTGAAGGAGCCCGTAATCTAACGCGCAAGATCATGGAAGTCGGACAGCTGTACTACAAAAACATCACTGCCAAAGTTGGAAACTACACCCTCCTTCTCAGGATGAAAGTTCACAATTACACGAAGTTTCTAAAGCAGCGCGTCCAAAACTTTTCCAGGATACTGAACGCGACCATTCGTAATTACACCAAGATTCTGAATGAGACAGTTTACAACTACACCAAGATGATAAAGACACACGTTAAGAATTACACCAACTTGATCAACGCCACAGTTCAGAACTACACTAGAATTCTGAACGCCTCCATACAGAACTACACAAAGTCCTTGAATGCGTCGATTAAGCACTACACAAAGATCTTAAACTCGTCGATTAAGCACTACGCAAAGATCCTGAATGCTTCGATTCAGAACTATAACAGTATTCTACAGGCTAGAGTTCAGAATTACACTAAGATTGTCAAAGTGCATTTCAAGAATTTCACCTTAGCATTGAGAGGCCATTATGAACGCATATACGAGAGCCACTTCCTTCCACTTTACAGAAATGGCACCATAATGGTTTACAAGTACAAAGCGATGGCTCAGCATTGCATCGGTCGATGTAGTAACGTGACATTTGGAGCAATTTTCATGGCTCGCAACTGGACAATATCTCAACTGAACCTGACGCGTGCTTGGATAAACCAGACTCTGGAGAAGGGTATCAAGTTTTATAGAGACGAATTAAAGCCACTGTATCACAGCAAAGTTCTTCCTTTCTATATTACACTCCAGCCTATGTACCACAACCTCAGTAAACTCGTAGCAGAACTTAAGAGGAACGTGACATTACGGGCAATCATCGTGAAAGAGCGCTCGATCAACTTGACGCAGCAACTCATCAATCTCACAATCAATAGTCATCCCTACGCTATGCTTCGAAAGGTGGGTAAAATGACCATCCGTGAGTCTGTTGTAGAGGGACGCACCATGTACATCCGGGCTTACAACTACACAATGAACCTTACCCGATTGGTTGTGAATGTAACGCTGACAAAGCTAAACATCACCAAGAACCGACTGGAACTCGCTATAAACAAGACTATGTTGATCATTAATACAACTATCGTGGAAACAAAACCAGTTATTGCCTTCTTGAATGCAACACGTGTAGAGATGATGGAGACGGCGATATACATCTGCAAGTACTATGGACTTGAGGACTCGGTAAAAGAGCGTGTACGAAGAAGCCTTGATATTACGAGAAATGTCACCATGGAAGCCGTCAACGCGGTTAAACGTTATGCTCCCGTGCTCCTAAAGACATCAACAGCAAAAGCACTTAGCATTTTTAACTACACCATTCCATACGCCCGCGGTTATCTCAATCGTACTATTGTCTATTTCAACGCAACTCTCGTCAATGCAAGGCATCTACTGAATGTCAGCATCCACAATGCCACAGTGCTCCTAAACCAGACCCTTTACAAGACAATTGAATTAACCAGGACTGCTTTCAATGAAACCGTTCCCAAGATTATTCGTCTTTTGAATGTCAGCATCCACAATGCCACAGTGCTCCTTAATCAAACCATTCACAAGACAATTCAAGTTACAAGGACTGCTTTCAACGGAACTGTTCACAAGATGATCCATCTACTGAATGTCAGCATCCACAATGCCACAGTGCTCCTTAACCAGACCATCCACAAGACAATTCAAGTTACAAGGACTGCTTTGAACGGAACTGTTCAAAAGATGATCCATCTACTGAATGGCAGCATCCACAATGCCACAGTGCTCCTTAACCAGACCATTCACAAGACAATTCAAGTTACACGGACTGCTTTCAACGAAACTGTTCACAAGACGATCCAGTATGCCCGGGTTGCGTTCAACAAAACCATTGACAAAACAGTCCAACTCGCCCAGGCTGTTCTCAACACGACGATCAACAAAGCCAAGTCAGTTTTCAACGACACTATCAGCAGAGCCCGTTTCTCTATCCAGAAATTCCGTGTTGCAATTAATGAAACCATTGACAAGACGCGTATTTCCGTAGAGAGAATTCGCTTAACCATCAATGAGACCATCTCTGATTTCCGTGCGGCTCTTCCAAAATATATCCAAGTGAGCGATGGCGAAATCACTCTTGTTGTACCACATCCAAGAGCCATTAAATTGAACATAACTTCTCTCGCTGTTGCCACGATGGGAAGACTCAAAAACTTGTCAATGGAAGCTCGTGGCATAATCGTTACCAAGATAGAGTCTTTGAAACAGGATGCAGTGCTTACGTTTGAGACCTTGAAAACCAACTTACAGTCCTTTAAAGTAAATGCACTTGATAAGATCAACACCTCGAAAGAAGAAGTCTTGAAAAAGATGGAAACGTTGAAACGCGAAGTTGTTGCCACGATGAATTCTTTAAAGAAAAACGCACTTTTAAAGATAGGGGAGTTAAAAGTTAACGCATTAGAGAAAGTAAGCGAGTTGAAGGTTAAAGCAGCGAATCTGACTAGGCGTATGAAGGCTGTAGGAAAAGCCTTGGTTGCTGTGGCCATGAACAAAACAGTGCTGTACCGCCAAAAGGCCTACGGACTTATAATGGAAGCTTACAACATCACTAGGCGTGTGAAGACTATAGGCAAAGCCTTGGTCGCTGTGGCTATGAACAGAACAGTGCTGTACCACCAAAAGGCGTATGGATATATAATGGAAGCATACAACATCAGCAAGAATTACCCTGCGACTGCAAGGTACATTAATGTTACTCTCCATTACATTAACATCACCAAGGACTTGGCTGATTTCTACCGCCAGAATGGCTACACATTTGTGATGAATGCTTACAACCTAACAAAGGACCATCCTGTCATCATGAAATTCCTGAACCTAACTGTTCGATATTTCGCCTTGACCAAAGAACTGGCTGTGAAGTACCACCAGAGGACAATCAGGCTGGCGACAAACTATTACAACCTGACAAGGAACCATGCAATTATACTGGAGTACACAAACAAGACTCTCCTGTATTTCGGCGTTGCCAAGAACTATGTCAGAGTCCTCAACTTGACCCAGTTTAAGAACACGACCTTGAAGTATCTTGCCCGCGTTTTAAATGTGTCTCGCCGATATTTCAACATACCACAGATCAGGAATATCACAGAGAAATATCTTGTCCAAGCCTTGAACATTTCGCGCCAATACCTGAACGTCACACAGATCGAGAACTTCAGCCGCATTTACTTAAACCAAATAAGAAACCTTAGCTACAAGTTGCTGAACATGTCGCGTCAGAGCCAATTCCTTAATCAAGTGAGGAACATGACGTACAAATTCCTAGACTTGTCTCAACGTTGTACTTTCTTTAAACAGATGAGAAACGCGACATACGAGTTCTTAGCGTTGTCTAAACGTTGTACCTTGTTTAAACAGATGAGAAACGCGACCTACAAGTTCCTTGACCTGGCACGCCGGTGTACCTTCTTCAAACAGATGAGAAACGCAACACACATGTTCCTCAATCTGTCACGTCGATGCACCTTCCTTAATCAACCAAAGAATGTAACGCTGAAGTACTTGTATCGAGCTGTGAACTTGTCACGCCACTGTTTAAACATCACACAAAAGTATCTGTCACAAGCCTTGAATCTGTCACGCCACTGGTACAGGATAGGAGTTAACGCAACACTGAACTACTCCATCCAAGTGTACAGAATCGTCGAGAATGTAACGCTGGACATCTATAACTCGAGCTGTCTTCAGGAAGCTTTTGCCAAGGCGACGAAATTCTCGACGATTGCTTTGAATGCCACTGTTAAGCTTTGCAGTAACTATTCCACCACTGCTTTGAACAAGACCATGATTTTATACAAGAACTATTCAACTGTAACCTTTAACAAGACCCTAGCCTTGTACCGAGAAACTTTAAATAGAGTCAAGAACTTCTCCGTGGTAGCAGTAAAGAAGACCATTAAACTATACAGACGCGTGCGCAACAGGGCATTGGTAATAATTTCCAACACGACGTTAGTGAAGCAGTACATCCCTATGGTCAAGAAATATGTGCCACTCGCTATCAACATCACCCGGAATTTCACTGTACAGACATACAGAGTAGCAGTAAATGTAACCTTGGATGTTTATAACTCCAGTTGTCTGGAAGAGGCCTTCAACAAAACAAGACGATACTCAAAGATAGCTTTCAACGCCACCATGAAAGTCTGCCAAGTGGCAGTGGTACGCGGTAAGAATGTTTCTGCCATGGCATTAAACAAGACCTTCGCATTGTGCAAGAATTATTCCGCCAGAGCTTTGAACAAGGCCATCGCCCTCTATAACAAGACGCTTGAACTGTACAAGAATTGCTCCAAGATAGCCTTGAACAAGACAGTCGCCTTCTACAACAAGACAGTTGAACTTTGTAGGAACTACCCTAGGATTGCTCTCAACAAGACTATCGCCTTCTATAATAGAACAGTCAAGTTATGCAGACGTCTGTACAATAGGACCATGACGGCCGTGTCCAACACAACTTTAATGAAGCACTACATTCCTATGGTCAAACAGTACGTGCCCCTTGCTGTCAATGCCACCCGAAACTTCACTGTGAGGGCCTACAAAGTGGTAGTAAATATAACAATGGACATCTACAATTCCAGTTGTTTAGGAGAGGCCTTCAACAAAGCAAGAAACTACTCGAAGATAGCTGTCAACAAAACCGTGAAACTCTACCAAGTAGCAGTGGTACACGCTAGAAATATCTCTGGTTTAGCTCTGAACAAGACCTTTGCACTGTACAAAAACTACTCAACGATAGCTATGAACAAGACCATCGCCATTTACAACAAGACCCTTGATTTGTACAGGAATTGTTCCAAGATAGTTTTGAACAAAACAATCGCTTGCTTTAACAAGACTCTAGGAGTGTACAAGAATTACTCCTCCATAGCTTTGAACAAAACCATCACCTTCTATAACAGCACAGTGAAGCTTTGTAGGCGTCTGTACAAGAAATCTATGGTAATCGTAGCCAACACCACATTGGCTAAGTATTATATTCCAATGGCGAAGGAATACCTGCCTATTGCTGTTCATACCGCACGAAACTTCACTCTGAAGGCGTACAGGCTAGTTGTGAATGTAACCTTGGACATCTACAATTCCAGTTGTCTCGGAGAAGCTTTCAACAAAACGAGAAACTACTCTAAGATGGCTTTCAACACAACCGTCAGACTGTACAAAATAGCAGCGATTAAAGCGAGGAATTACTCCGGAATGGTGTTAAATAAGACCCTCGGATTGTACAAGAACTATTCCACCATCGCATTCAACAAGACGTTAGAGTTGTATGGAGAAGCGCTAATTAAGGTGAAGAACTGTTCAGCTTTAAACAAGACCATTGCCTTCTGTCACGGTGTGTACATCAAAGGCGTAGAGGTAACGAAGAATTATCTTTCGATGACCTATAATCTCTCACGCCAGTGGTGCGGTGCTGGATTTAACACTACGCGCAGCTTTGTTCTTCAAACCTACAGGAGCGTCGTGAACGCAACTCTCGACATTTGTCAATCCGAGAACCTACCACAAGCCTTAGTGAAGTTCAGGAATTACTCCATTGGAGTCTTTGACCAGACCGTGGAGTTATGTCAGAGGTTCTATCGTCAGTTATACAACGCTACTCTTGAGAAATATCGCGATGTTTACAGCCGGTCCTTGGCGCTGTACAGGGAAGTATCTTATCATGAGATAACAGTGGAGTGTATCAACAGAGCCCGCAGCTACTTCCATCACACGAAACATATCGTCAAGATGCGAGTTAGGAACTTCCATCGAGCCAAGAGTCACTTGCAAAAGCGGGTAAACCATCATATAAACCGAGTGACACACCTGTTGAACCCAATTAATTGGATTCCACCTTTTAATAGTAAGTGTTGCTCGATGAATTTTGTTTTAATGGCCTTTGTAGAGAACTTCTGGGAACCTACGAGATAAATCGTTGTCCCGACACTCTCCAGGACGCCGATAGCCCCTCCATCACACTGCAAAATCTAGAGATCTGGCATTCTGGGCTTGATATCAAGGCACCTTTTTAATTTCTAAATCTTGTGTACTATCTTGTATATTACCACAGAAAAGTAAGGAACGTAAGGGTTGATCTATCTAAATGATCATATCCGAACGTTTGGCTTAAACCACTATTGTTGCAGAAAATTAACTATATTTTCGCTCTTATTTGCTCCAGGCACTGCCATGATCTTTGGAGGACCTCATGTGTACACGTTTGACGGCACCTATTACACTTTCCCTGGTTATAAGAAGCCTGATTGCATGTATGTGCTGGCAAGGGACGTTCGTGATAATAAGTTTACCATCATGAGTCAAGAGACCGCTATCATAGTTGTCACGAAGGACTCCAGTGTGAAGATACACCAGGATGGAAGAGTGGAGACCATTGTCAAGGTTAGCATAGAAAAGCTTGGTATTTTAAGAGATTGATCAACTGGAACTTTTTGTCTTTCCAACTCGATCCATGCCAAATCCAAGATTCAACTAAATATGTACCTAATGTTATAAGTTATTCGTGCGTGATACTGGGAAACACATACTATGGACAAAAGGCACACCATCGCAAGCTCACGACATTGTGAAGGATTTTGTGTAGTGCGGATAGATAAGTACAGATCCATTAAGATTCGACGAGAAACTTAGTTTAGGAAGAAAAAGGATGCAGCAAGTTCTTATCTGTACTACGTAGTCAGTATCTCCACCCTTTAACCTCAAGAGTTACCCAACATTCAATTTTTCCCCATACTTACATTGCTCAATAAAATACAAAGGTAGTAAGAAAATAGAAGTGATCACCAACCGAAAAAGTTTTTGATTGTTAATTAATTTATCCTCATAAATACTATAGGAAATGTTTTAGGAAGAGGGTGGAAAATACGTATATTATCTACCGTTTTCAGATTACCACGTCTGGAAAGAAAATAAGTGACGGTTACCACAGTGAACTCCCGGTGGAAACGCTCAACACCACAGTTCAGCGGGAAGGTTCCTTCATTATCCTTCGACATGATATTGGCTTGGAGATTGTTTGTGACGTTGAACATTATCTGTGCACCTTTAACATTGCCAAATGGTACCACGGCAGGATGGCAGGTAACACTTGCTTCTCACGTAGGGCAAAATGTTGGCTTAGTGGAGGGGTAGGTGGGCAGTTTCTCCGAAACTTCAATTGATCAAATGTTAACACTTCTTTTACAAATACAAGTGGAAATATAAGCCCAACCAAACGAAGCAATATGTCTATTACGACCTCGTAATTTAGAGAGTTTAGTTTTTTTTTATTAATACAGTCGAAAAATAATAAAAAAAACGTTTCTTATGGAGCACCTCTTTTCATTTTTGCCCTTCGCGTTTCCCCCTTCCCTCGTTCAACTCTATTACGTTTGCCACGCTGGCTACGAAGATACCGACTGATATATCCCATATTTCATCCTTTGTTGTAATACAGACTCTTAGCCTACAGTCTTGGACAAAATAAATGGAGCCCCCTCTCCCCCCCAAATCAAAGATGGGAAGATGGCGCGTTTTGGCTTTTGCGCGACGTCATCCTTGATTTGGGGGGGGGGGGGGGTGGGGGTTTGCTGTTCCATCTTATTTCGTCCAAGTTTGTAGCTTTATGGGATCTATGAAGCCTGACATGGGAGGGAGAGGGAAGGGCGGGTTAGACAGATGTACGTACATAGCTGGAACCTTACGGCTTCTTGTAATCATGCTGTTAAGCTTCGTAAGACTGTTGCCAAACCAACATCGTTTTATCTCTTTTTAGGTCTCCTCGGAACCAACAATAACGAGTTCCACGATGAGTTTATGACAAGTTCCAACAAGCTAACTAAGAAACTGACCGACTTCGTCAATTCTTGGGAGATCACCCGTGATCCAGAATGCAAAATCTATTCTATTGTCCCTGAAAAACCCAAGTGTAAGAAGACCAGCTACATTCAACGTTGCCGCGCTCTGTTCAAGGACAAGGAGTCGCCTCTCCATCGGTACTTTTCCGTTGTTAATCCTGAGCCTTTCGTCAAGGCCTGTGAAATAGATTACAAGGATTGTGAGACCAGTACACCCAAGGACATGAAGCACTGCAATACTACTGCCGCCTACATCGAGCTGGTTAGAATGCGAGGAGAATGGGCCGACTATCTGCCAGAATGTGGTAAGTTTAAGTGGTCATACAATTGACCAAATGACTTAGTCACCTTTGGGCAGGCACTAATTGTCTCTATTAGAGTTTTGTCCGTCTTATAGAGAGTCAAATAAAGGAAGTAAAGAAAGGCAGGAACCACTTGTAGGGATCCGTTTTACCGAGGTGTCTGTATTATAGAAGTGTCTATTTTTGATACGAATAATTATAGGCACCGTGGTTTTTTGTTTTCAGTGACTCACAATAAGAGATGACAGATCATAGAATATAATACATTTCATAGCGCTTTCGAGCAGGTAACTCGTATCAAGTAAATTACGTTTTATATGGAAGCCAGGAATTAATCAACTATATTATTGTATTTTTGTAGGTCGTTGCGGATCAAACCAGATGGGTAAGAGATGGCTTCAACGAGCAAACAACATGGTTGATGTTGTAGTGTTAGTGCATGAGACATCAGTTCTAAAGGCTTACGCAGAGAAAATACCATCTCTACTGAGTAGCATCACCGAGGCTCTAGACTCTTACAAGTATTCTTTCAGGTTCGGCGTTATGGCTTTTGGAGGTCGCTTGTCACATGAGCGCCCGAATGCAATCACTCTTGATGGTCAGCTGATGAATGACTTAGACAGTTTGGAGAGCGCTTTTGAACATCTGAAATTCGCTGGCGAGGAGTCTGAGAACGACACTGGAGATGCCTTGCAGGCCATGGCAAAGGCAGCATATGTGTATCCATTCAGACCTGGTAAGGTCAAAAACCACGCATGACTGTTGTAGGGGAATACATTAGGACAGATAACAGCTTCAATCAACCAGCCATCAATATAAGTGAAATACAAAATCACCACTTACAACAGTAAAGGGATATTAAAGTATAAAAGGAAAGAATGGACAATAATTTACTAAGAATTAAACACATTGCAGTTGTGGTTTTGGAAAACTGTTTAGATTAACAGTTGTTCCCAATTTTAAATCTGTTGTATATAACTTGTGAATTATGAAACTTTGATTTTGTAGTTTAGAAGTAATCTCTGATCTCTTGTCAAGTTTCACTGCAAGTAATTGGCAGGCGAATAAATTTAGCGAACTGCCTTAACACAGTCTCTTACATCCTAAAGGCCTGAAATAATCTAGCTGAAAGGGGACACTCGGATTATGATAGAGCCTGTATTGTTGGTTTTCACATGACGTCACTAAAATTCAAACTAAAAAACTATCCATCCTACCGAGATTTTACTTTCACGATACATTAGAGCAGCTAAAAACTAATTGTCAAACAAATTTTCGCTTCAAAAGGGCTCTTGGTTTTATGATAGAATACGCTTGAATTTCTAAGCTTTTGCGTGACGCGGCATTTACATGACGGCCAAGAGAGCTGTCATGTAGGTTAAAAAAAAATGACTTATTTCAAGAAATTTTGCCATCTAAACAGTTCATGTACTGGAAAAAGTATTATCTTAATGTTTATGAGTTTCTCGAAGAATAAATTCACGCTTTTGTAGCAAAACTCGGTGACAGATGTTTCTGTTGGTTTCCGTCCGCCATGTTGGAGCTCATCCAGGTGAGCACCAGCATGGCGTCTCCATACAAATCTCTATAAATTTGGGTAAAACATTTCTTCGGATATCTCGTATACGAAATATTCCTCTGACCTGAATCTTGGCGAGGGTCTTTACATATGTACCTCCTTTCATTTTCCAGATTCTGGATTTTATCTATTGAATGGTTTTGATTTTTATTTTCATCTATTTTGAATGGCGTGACACTGAAAACCAGCAATAAATGCCATTCCCTTCCCAGCTCCCAGCTCCTTCCTCCCTCCTGTCTTTCAGTGTATTAAGTAATGTGGTTTGTGTTTTTAGCTGCAACCAAGATCTTCTTACTGCTGACCAGCAAAGAACACAACGCATTGGCTAACGCCGTTACTGTAGACAGTATGGGCAAACTGTTGGAGGCAAAAGACATCACTCTGAACGTTATTGGCAAGTACAGGAAGTACAGTGGCGAGGTGGTTGGACAAGACTACAGAGGAAGAGTGTTCTACAGAAAGAAGCCGGAAACGGGTACTGGCGCAGCTCCTCTCCCAGATGGCGAATACGTATCACTCATGAAAGGAACGCATGGTTCTGTATTTGGATTGCCATTCTTGGGCTCCAAGAATAAGAACAAATTTGGAGCATTGCAATTAGCCAGTTTGAGCACGTGGCGAGAGCAGATTAAACGAGATCAGTTCAGTTGTAAGGAATGCTTCTGCGCCCGTGGTGATTCTGGCCAGGGTAAGACCATCTGTAAGGTGAACTCCTTCCACCAGAAGTGCTGAGGACAGCAAAATTGGTAAGAAGAAAATGTTCTAAATCTTGCGCATTCTAAGAGCGAAATATGGATAAAAAAATTAGTATTTTTGTAAATTGTTGTTGATTTACAAATATCTTCAGGTTAAAGTACTACGAAAGAGGCTCCATTTCCTTTTTTGAAAGTATTTTTGTCGAGGTTTACCCCAAGAGTAACAATGCAAATCCAAAGGTTTTTTTTTAAATGGTCGCACCACAGAATTCCCCCATAGATAAGCTTACATAACAGGCGTTGTATTTCCGCGTGTTTCAGGTGAGCAAAGGCAGAGGCGAGGCGCGCGTGGAGCGCGAGACACACGCGACTTCTGGCGCTCTTTGCTCGACAATAGAGTGTTTTCACTCACGTGGCCAGCATCTATGCAAATTTATTAGAACAAAATAAATCATTTGCATAAGAAAAGAGTACAACTCCCAGAGGATTGGTTTGGGACACCAACATGGCCGCCGTTTCATTGTTTTGGGACACCAATATGGCCGCCGTGACGTCATGTGAAAACACTATTTTTTGGAAACTGCTCGTATTTCGAGCAACTTTTTTTTGTTTCGAGCAACTGTTTGTATTCTGAGCAATTTCTCTAGTTATCTTTTAATTCTGAGATCGAAACAGCTTTCAGAGCTTGAATTGACCTTTCTTTCATATTTCACAATGTTTTAGTAGACAATTTAATATGCATTTTGGGGAAGATCATGGGTGCAAGTTGAAAGTATCCGGGCTGCTAGGTCAGCGGTTTTTAGAGGAAATTCAAATTGGTGGAAGAAGAATCGCACTCCACTGAGTGAAGAAGGCCATTCAACAATTTTATTAGCTCATTAGATTTTTTTGATTTTATTGAGGGCAAAATTATTTAGCAACGCTGGCTACGCCGCAAAATTGCACAAAAAATACTTAGAAATCGTACTTTTGTTGTACAATTTGCATAATTTAGCATCAGACGAAAAAAATGTTTTCTAGTAACTTATGAACAACTTTTGTTCCAAAAGCAACTGTTGCGCAACTTTTTGAGAAATTACGGGAAACTTTTTGGAAAATCTTGAGCAACTTGTGGAAAGCCCTTTCTGTTGTGCAGGCTATCAATAGATTCAAGAACTACCTGTCTATCTCATGTTGTAAACGTTGTCTCTGAAAGTTAAGGGTTTAATGCTATAGGCTTAAAACAAAGAGACAGAGAATTGGTAGATAATTGAAAACTTACACTTCTTTCTTTCTTCATATTGCAGACAATTCCAGAGACGCCAGTAGAGCAATCACCCAGTTTTGCCCACAGAACTGTACAAAAATTATATTTGTTTTGTAGTTATTAGTTGCTAAATAAAAAATATTGTTATAAGGCCATTGAAATTATCATACGAAGTATTTTAAATTAATTTATACCAGAAACGTTAATTTTATTAGACATTTATTCAGATTAAGTAGATTCCATTCGTCAAAAGAACTTTAAAAAAGTTAATGGCAGGGCTCATGTGGGTTAGTTGTTGTACTGGCTGATTCCTGGCAAGGTATACGCATTGGAATCCAAGCATATTATTTAACTTAATTGTCTGGGAGAATAGATTCCAGCAGACAATACGAAATTGATTATTTGTTTTAAGCCCAATAGGACTTCGAAAGCCAAAGGGCGCGAAAATATTTTTTGATTGATAGTTTCAGTTGTTGTTTTTCTTTATTTTTTTTTTTTCGTTCTTTATGTTCTTGGCATTCGCAAATGAAGATTGCAGAGAAAGGCGTCGGGCGAGTCTGCTTTTCTGATGTAGTGAATGTAGCCAGAATATTATTAAACTTGTTAACTTACACATTTTTATAGTTTTGGGGTTAAGGTTTCAATAAAATATCATGAATTATGAGACTGAGTGTGTAACTTGTATCTTTCTTCAATATTTGAAGGTTCATTATGTTAGACTGGAGTTTCTCTTGCTGCGATGTTTTTGGGATTTTTGTTATTACAATTTTTCGATCTTTTTGCAGGGGTCACGGCCGACGCGCGATTGACGTAAATATTTCGCCGCCAAGATAGCCGTTTCTGTAAACTTGCGAGGGGGAAAACTTTGGTATAACGCATCAAACTTTTAGCGCGTTCAAAATGACAACAATTTCGTAGATATAATTCACCTCAAAATCACTGCTAGCTGAAAACGCATGAAAACAAATAGGTTGTGCAAAAGCGCTTATAGCCCTTATAGCCCATCTTCCAATTCAACCACAAAAACGCTTAATTGGTATTCTCATAGTTTCTATTCTTTGGGTCCGAATCCTCTTAATTTTATCTTTTTCAAATTTAGGCAAAAACTCTCGCGTCTTTTAAACCAGAGGGTAGGTAAATCGCAATTTAAAACCCTAGACTGGAAACCTTCGGGTAACGAAATGGAATCATTTTGTCCGTTATTACCGTAAATCCTCTAGTAAGCCCCCCCTCTAAAATAAGCCCCCTCCCTCTAATAAGCCCCCCCTTTTCAGGGGAAGAAAGTTAATAAGCCCCCCCTCCCCACCCCCAATTATTCTTCACTAATAAATGGTAGGCTGTATTAATCAATCACGACCGCAAAACTTCGTGTGGACTGATCCATGGATGGTTTAATACCAACTGGAAGTTCGGATTTCATTCTGATCCTCGGCTGCATGACTTAAAACTTCTTGTACTTGAGCTTTTCCACTTTGTATTCTAGTTCTTTATGGAGAACTGATACCATCATCGTTTCTAAATTAAATAAGCCCCCCGTCTCTATTAAGCCCCCCCTCAAATGGGCTTGAAATAAATAAGCCCCCCCGGGGGCTTAATAGAGGATTTACGGTATATTAAAAACTGAAACACACATTGCTTTCTGCACCTCAAATTTTGGTTAATAGGCCACTTCCGAGTTCCAAAAACAGGCCAAGTGCACAACCTTTCGTATGGAAATGAGGTTTATTTGCATGAAAATGAAGAACCAGTTTTATAGAGCGATTTTCGTCTGACCTTGAAATGAAAACGCGCGAACAAAACAGAAACAACAAAAGAATGGAAATAGAGCGATTTGATTGGTTTATCGAACGGATACAAACGTGCGTGGCTTTTGGTTGGTTAAGCGAACGCTCGCGTAAAAAAACTTCATGCCTGAGAACTTTCTAGAAATCAATGGATCCTTCGCTTTGACGACATACTGCAACACGATTGGCCAATCGAACAATGCCTTCTCCATATTAGGGTTTTCTTTGGTGGGAAAACGAAGAGTCCATGTCTTGATCTTTTCATCCATTGGCTTATGAAACAGATGACGAACACTTATCGAAACCATTTTTCAAGGTCATACGAAAATCGCTCTATCAAAGGCTGAGCACTGAATTCCTTTTGACACAGAGGCCCGTGGTCTATATTGACCAGTTGCCATTTTTAACAGAGACGACCGAAGGAAATAGGACAGGCAGACCAATAATAAGGGCTGCTGCTCGCATGCTAATCTCTGGTCCGGTTGCGCGTCGCAGGAGTCGAGGACAAAGGTGTCCCTATTCATTGGGCCATGCATATATGCCCTCTAACATCCTAGAATGCTTCCCGCTTCGAAGCTTTTGGGGGGAAATACTTTCATATTTCGATGTCATGTGATTTCCAAGTAGCCAATTGAAAGAATGAGATTGTGTTATACAATAGCTCGAGACGCCTTATTTGTAAAAGTTAGCCTCTCTGGAGTAGATATGAGGCCCGGGGCGGGGGTGGTCTCGTATATGGGCTTTTATCGGTATGTGCCCCCGATACGGTATGATTTTTGTAGGGTCGCGATCCTTAGGTAGGGTATCATTTTCCCGTTTGTAGGCATTTTGGTCCATGTGTGAACCTCAGATAAGATACCTATGCCCAGCTATAGCTAAGCAAGAAACAAATAATCTGCTAAATCTAAACTATCTCTTAACTATAAAGGAAGGTTGGTGGGTTGCGGGTCTGGACCTTAGATGGGATATAACTTTCAGTCATTCTCATCCTTAATTCAACTCAATTCAATTTTATTCACACTTTTATAAAATATTTACATTATATATAGTAATGTAAATTAGTAATGTATGAATTACCTGGGCGGAATTTATGAAAGAACCCCCGCTTCCCTTGCCCTCCCCCCCCCCCCCCCCCCCACCCTGTCAAGATATGAACGAAACTTCAAAGTAAAAACATTTTCTAGCGGGTGAATAGTCTCCCCGTTTTGGAGGATGGTTGTCTGTTTTAACTTTTTTTTAACGCTTTTGTTTTGCGTTCTGATTGGTGCTAACATTCGGGGTTGATTTTGATTGGTTTTCAGACGCGTCAGTCGTATAACAAAACTTTGCTCGTGACTGGAATGGACTTTGCACCAAAATTTAAATCACTCACTCTTTTTCCTTAGACTGTGCACTAAATTTTGTGTTTTCCTCGCCAAAGTAATAATTTGATAGGTACGCTAGAATTTTTACACCACGAAATCTAATTCCATCATATTTTTTTAGCCGCTCGGTACGGATTATTTTAGTTTAGGTGACAAAGTGAATTCTATATTTCAATTTTTTTATTACTGTTTTATTTAAAGGGGTCAGATCAAATAAGAAAGTAAAAAAGTAGCCACTTATTTGGAGAAAGAACTCTTTGTTTACTAGTTCGTCACAGTCCTCTCAAACCACGTGTGCCTTAAGTTGTCGAAAAACATATCCGAAAATTTCTTTATTCTTCCAAAAGAGAAAATAAATACAGAATTGTCCAGGGGAGTTTCCCGCTGTTATATATTTATAGGATGAATAGGTGTAAATTTTTATACAAAGCTGTGTTTTAGGGATCTTTTGTCAGTCAAGCGCGCGAAATTGAGTTATATGCAAATATTGGAGTTGTTTACCTGACATTTGCATGAAGTGTGCATTCAACCGAAACACCGAGTCTGAGGTTGTCACTGGGGCAGATTAGTTTACGATGCTCACCACACTGTATAAAATTTTTGGGTGAGCGGTCTTGCGTGAATCAAAGGCTTTTAGATTCTACCGTTTTTTTCAGCTTTAGTGTTTGTTTTGGGGACTGTTAACCTAAATCTCCTGCATTCCCAAAGATAACGGCCGGCGGACGTGGGGAGTGATGCCACCACTGAAACACGAGTTGAAAAATCGACAAAGTGAGCTTATGGACGCAGCAAGCAGCGAAAATACTGAGCGCGACACCGGTGAAAGCCCCGCGAATTCTTCAGGCATAAATCTACTGAACTCAATTAAAACTTTCCTTTGGTCGCCGTCAAGGGATAGCGAGAATGATCGTCCTTCGAAACGCAAACGATCCGACTCCGAAAGTGAAGACGAAGAAGATGCAATCATAACATCAAACCTGCTCAAGAAGCGAAAATTTACTACCGAGAC
Organism: Porites divaricata; assembly: GCA_038088405.1. Lineage (NCBI taxonomy): Eukaryota > Metazoa > Cnidaria > Anthozoa > Scleractinia > Poritidae > Porites > Porites divaricata. Next base: position 914,136 of record JBBMOI010000012.1, read on the forward strand.
AACGGTTGTAAATTCGGTTACTACGAAGCGCCTTCCCGATGGGGAGCAATCGAAACGTAAATCTCTTTTGGGAACTTTGTTTTCGCCGGTTTTTACGTTGTTCGGGAAGAACGGCCACATTCAACCAGTAGGTAAAGAAGCTTCGCCTTCATCAAACGGGTCTCGGATTTGTGGCGCGAGCAATGGCGGTGTAAACGAAGAGAAGGCTGGCTCTTCTATCGTTAACAGAGGCGCTTTAGCTGCCACCAATGGAGATGTCAACGGCAATGTTGATGATGATGTCCCTGAGTCTGCAGATGCTGAGTGGGAAATTTACGATCCGTTTTATTTCATCCGCAACCTTCCCCCACCTGAAGAAGGTGAAGACGCGAAAAGCCGTGGGCCAGTTTTACCGTTACAGACTCGAAGCACTCCAGAATTCTGTCTCGTTCTTGATCTCGACGAAACTTTGGTTCACTGTAGCCTTAACAAGCTAGAGGATGCCAATTTGACTTTTCCTGTGCTCTATCAAGATATATGTTATCAAGTGTTTGTGCGTACAAGACCACATTTAAAGCGCTTTCTCGAAAGAGTGGCCAGCATGTTCGAGGTTATCCTCTTCACGGCTTCCAAAAAAGTTTATGCAGACAAGCTACTGAACATTTTGGATCCTACACGAAAATATTTTCGACATCGCCTCTTTCGTGAACATTGCGTTTGTGTTCAAGGTAACTACATCAAAGATTTGAACATTCTTGGCCGGGATTTGGCCAAAACCATGATTGTAGACAATTCCCCACAGGCGTTCGCCTACCAAATTTTCAATGGCATTCCAATTGAAAGTTGGTTTGTCGATCAGACCGACAGAGAGCTGCTAGAACTTCTACCTTTCTTGGAAATGATCGCCAACCGTAAAGATGATGTTAGGCCACATATAAGAGACAGGTTTAGAATGCACGAGTTGGCTGGGTTTAGGTAAGGCTTGAAATTAAAAAATGACTTAAAAGTAAACCATTTAAACAGTTTCGAAGTCTTCTGATATTGACAAGCAAGTGTAATCGCTGGATAATTTTTAACCTCAATTCGATTTCATCGCCGGGGAACGTTTTTACATAGTTGTTGCTACTTCATTGCAATTAACACAGATTTTTATTCGTCAATGAAAGATGTTTAGTACTATCAAAATAATCTTCCTCTGATATGTGACCGCGAGTTGTTATGTTATGGATACGGTTTAGGACGGGCATACAGCTCTAAGATAAAACAGCAAAAGTTAGTCATCACATCCCGTCGATGCAAGTTGACTTAAAAATCATTCTTTTTAATTCAGGAGTGTGTTTGATGTGTGTGTCGATTCGACGACGAACATTTCTGAAAATGTAGTATTTTATTCGCGTTGAGACTTTATAAGCTCTACGTGTTTTACTGTGTTATTTAAAATACGTTAAAACAATACTCCAAGTACAAAAAGATTTATATCAAATGTATGTAAACTATACAAGTTTTATGGAAATTGGTATAAATAGGCTTTTCTCTCGATTTTTACCTGTACACTTTTAGCCAGGCTTGTTTATATAAAAGGTGCTGTGTTTTAGACAACATTTCAATACTTTTGGAAAAGAAATATTATGTTGTACATGATGGTCAGTGAGGATACACTCCTCTTGAAAATTTTGATTTCCTGAAAATGTTATGAACGTCTGGTCATATCCATGGTATGTGGGCACCATAGACAAGACAAATATTGTAACGAATTGAAGTTTTTTCAGGGATATGTTTTTCTGAATAATTGTTAGGCATGGCATAATTTGTAGATAGAGTACAGAAGTGACTTTATGGGCTTTGTCTTTTAGAGGTTGTGTACGTTATATTTTTAGTAAATAGTTTATTTGTAAGAGAATATTTACTATGTACTGGACTTTTTAGATGCATGTTTAGCATTGACAATCACGGTATTAAGAAGCCGTAGTATCGACATTTGTATTCTACACAAGTTTTCCATGTGTTTCTTATGGACTAGTTCAGAGGATGCCTTGAAGTATCAAGACATTTTATCTTATCTTTGGTGGTTATTCTGTAGATTCCTAGACACTTAAATTATTGGAAATTAGTTGCTTGTCACTCTTGGAGTTTGTTTCTTCTGTAAGCACTAAACAACTCTCACCAAGTACTTGTATGAAGGGGTGTCAGGGCTTACTGAAACCCCCCAAACAGCAAACATTTGGCAAAAACGGTGAAACCAAACTAAAAAATCAATGAAAACTGAAAAAGTTCAGAATATGGTAATCAAAGAGAACAAACTGATCTTGCAGATTTTAAAGAACCAATGGTCATCTTTGCAACTTATTTTACATGTAAACTGTGCAGAAATTGCACCTTTTTCAGGAATTGGCTTTTAAAGAAAAACCAGAAAAAGATGCCAATATGAAATGTATGGCAAGATGAAAAAACACTTTCATTTGGAAAAAAACTGAAAACCTTGAACTTTCATAGAAGCAGAAGGGAAAACATTTTGAGATATGTGTAAACTGCTATAAGTATCATTTTTTGATCAAATGAATAAGGAACTTATTGTTTGCCTGAAATTCCTTTCATACAATTATTTAGATATCTTCTATTCATAACACAAGATGCAACACCCTAACCTACTGTATAATATTATTACAAGCACGGAATTCTGGGGTGTCTTTATCTATTTTATTTTTCGTACAGACCTGATAGAGCCATAACTGTCAATTACAATATTTAGATCAATGATGGTGCAGTTCGCATTAGTTTGGATCACGAAGGGTTTAAAGCTATTATTCCCAAGAGTAAGTCAATTAAAATAAGTTTCAAAGAAAATTGTAATATTGTTAACTAATAGTATCACATGAAAGTATCACAAAAGAGGTTTTATTTGAATTGTCACACCATAGGATTTAATTTGCTTGCTCAAAAGTTAACTCTAAGATACCTGTTGCTGTAATCTGCTCTGTTTTCAGAAATGTTTTTGATTCATTTGAGGAATAATATTATTTTGACTAGGTGGGACTTTCACCTAATATATGGTACTGAATTACAAGCATAAGTACACATATAGTCATAATAATATGGGATTTCATCCATGCACTGTAATGATGTTGAATCATATTGTAATCAAAGCCTCCCTAGTGGTTTGTAAAAAGGAGTTGTGGTATTTACCTTAATTCATGACAGTGCATGTTGGATTGGCTTCAGGCTATGTCAGCAGAATGGCCAGCAAAAACAGATATATTTCTATAAGACTTTAATGTATGATATCTATAAATATTGTGAAATTTTTCAAAGCAATAAAACTGGACAATTTTTTTCATTTCATTTTCATTTCTTTTTGTGGGCTATGCCTGGTCAAAAATCACTATTTGGATGTAAACCATGCACGTCTCTGGCCTTCAAACAAGCTCTCCATTTTATGTAGTGAGCGAAGTGAGCTGTGCAATGCATGCAAGCAAGTAGTGAAGCCTCAAGGGAGGGGCATCTTCATTCATGCACCTCTCTCGCATGCGACTCCTCTTGACATCCCCTAAACGAAGAGCATGTTGGTAGGCATGTCTGAGCAGCTGGCTACACCTCCACTCACAAAAATTGCATAGCATCCTTGATGAACTGTTTTATTCTGTGGTTCATGAATCTGGACTTGTAATCTGGGTGAAGGAGGCTTTTTCATGGCTGAGTATCTCAGTTATGAATCTAATAACTTACAAAAAATTTTCACGTGTTTAGGTGTTACTCACTAAAACTTAAACCATTCATCTTAAAACTGTCAGTGCACCCTGCAAATTAAACCTAACTGGAACTTGTTAGGGTCACTCATGACTTTACCTGTCAGAAAACCCCAAACCCAGTGTCAAACCTACTGTTGTCTTTACTTGTCAGAAAACCCTAAACCCAGTTAAAAACCTTACCATAACAATCCCAAAGAATCTGAGACCAGAATGGCGAATGTCATATTTTTACCAGTTAGGATACAATATTAACATACCTCTGATTTTCAGGCTCAAACTATCAAACATCTGTTTAGGCCACGCAAAGCACCTTTTGTATACAGCTATTTCGAGAAAGGTTGTCGGAAAAAGTGCATGCGATAATCCCGAAAGGCATTGTGGGTGGTTTTGAGTTCACTGTTCTTCAGAGAAATTTGAAAGAATTGGCTCGAAAGGCCATGAAAATGCGTTTGCGAGTGCTAACGGAAGGCAACAAAGTAGGTTCGACAGCTACAGTCGTCAGAAACAGTGTATCGATCATATATATCCCATATTACCTTTCGGGATTGTCGCGTGCACATTTTTCCGAGAACCTTTCTCGAAATAGCTGTATGAATACAGGTGCTGGTCTGCTTCCTACCTACCCTCCCCCACCACCCACGAAATCGGAGGTACTCCCCTAACTAAGCTATCAATTATGTGCAGCATTTTCCAAAGGGTACGTTTTTTGAAAAATTTAGTCTGAAATTTGGAATGCTTTTAGTCATTTGGGCCTGAAGGGTATTCTAATTCTTGTAGTTTGTGTCTTCTAGTTTGTGGAGAATGAATGATGGTCCACTAAAAAAGTCACTTGGTGGACCCACCGACACCCATCCCTGGCAAACTGTCTGCAGTTTTAAAGCTTTGCTTTTTAAATTAGCGGAACGGACGAAGCCATGGTGCCCAGAAAAACAAGTCTTCTCCGGCCTGTCTTTTTCACGAAGCTTCAATTCTTTTGTTCAGCGGAATTTCAATTATAATCTGCGCGATACAACTGAAGATGGCGGCAAAAATTTGACAGAAGGGGTCTCGAAGAACAAGAGATCTTTCTGGTCATGGAGTACGGTTAAACTACGATACCTATGACGAAAAGTTATTCTTAAATTGTAGGAGGATGAACTTTAACGAGGAGGAGCTTCAGTCTTTATCGTTTCAATGCGAACAGGTTAGCAGTCGTTGTCACGGTGTGCCGGAAGTGTTTTTCAATGCCAAAGTCAGAATAGTAACCTTATTCAAGTAAATTTAATTCTTTATGTAGAGAATTAAAAAAACACCAAATGTTTTCATTTAAGCTATATTCGTAAACATCAGGGGTCTCATTGTGTTGTTTTAATTTATAATAATTTCCAGAATTTTTGAGCGGGCATGCAGTGTAAAATGAAGACTGCGGACTACTGTTTTTAGGGTTAGAAGACAATGGAACTATTGTTGTCACGTACTCATTTGCATGGTGAAAACAGTAGTCTGCAGTCTGCGTTTTACACTGACCGATTTTTGAGCACTGATCTCCATCAAGCTTAAGTTATATCACTGTGCATGTTAAGGTCTTGGGGCCTGTTACAGTTATAGATTTGTCGAAGCTATGGCAGTGGACAACCCAGCTTTTGCTCCTAGCGTTGTAAAATTTTGCTTATGTTTGACCAAATAAACAACGAAAAACTTAAACATGTCTGAAAATCCACACATGTCCTTATTCCTTGGGGGTGGGCTTGGGCGGGGGGGGGGGGGGGGGGGCGAAGAAGCTACTCCCACATGTAGGCAGATAAGTATGTACCCCCCCATAAGGCGTGGTTTTTGAGGGTATCATTTTTGCCCTTGTTAGCGTTGTAATCCTGGTGTTATTTCACTTAAAATTATTTTTATTATTATTTTGCCATGCAGAATAAATTACAAGTAGGATAGAAAAGATAATAAATAGTTAATATTAAATTTAAAATGAGCATAGAACTTTGAATGAGTGACTGTGGCAGGGGGAAATCTTTGAGAAGCAGAGCTTATGAGAAAGGAAGTGCATTGATGCCCAGCTACACGAGAAACAAATGATCTGTTAAAACTGAACTTTACCTTTAAGTATAAGGAAAGCGATTTAAGGAAGATATGTGTGTTTCTTTTAAATTCTTACGTTTTTGTTTTTCCCTTAAATTGGGTCTCTTTTTTTCAGATTATATTAGGGCCTCAAACAAGGTACAAGGTTTTGTCTTTCTTGTCGTTAAATAGGGTCAGGGTTTGAGACCCTGGGTAGTACAGACCTACCCAAAATTTTTGGGAGTACCCCACCCCCCCGCCCCAGGTGTGTACTGTACACACCATTCATTACCTCTTGCAGGCATTGTTGACATTGTACAGTGGGCAAAATCAGGCTGACAGAGATGCTGCCCATAAGTGGTTGTTGGCAACACAGAAGTCACAACATGCATGGCAACTGTGCTGGAGGCTAATGCACAGAGAAAAGGTTTGAAAGCCTTAGAAACATTTTACTGAGTACAGTTGATACACTGTTGATTGTCTGTTGGCTAACAACTAGCTTAGGTAACTGTTGGCCACTGTTCGTCATTTGTTGGTCATCTGTTGTCTAATTGGTGGTTAAAATAAAATTATTGTTTTGACTAACATCTAGTTTGGCCAATAGGCTGTTGTAAGAAGTAGTTCTTCCCAATTTCCCATAAAAGAGAGGGGAATGTGGTCAAGAAAAGTTTTTTTTCCACTTTAACTTTTGTGTCTAATTCAAGATTGCAGAAATTCAATTTTTTGGTGCATCCATGCTCCACTTCAAGATTTCCAAAAACTGGTAGGTAGATTTTTACTTTCATATGTTTTACACTGTAATTAAGTAGTCAAATGTAGTATCTAAACCTTTTTCAGGGTTTGTTTGTTAATAACGTTGCATAATGTAACAGAGATAACTAGCATATTTTCTGTTTTGCGGAATTTTTACCGACAGTTTTTTTTTTCTTTCAGGAACGAACTTCAAGAGGAACATTACAATGACTTACGATCAGAACTTTTCAACCACATTCTTGTTTTTTCGACTGGACCACGTATTGTTCTTACAAGACTCTGCATTGCAGTAAGTGTTTTTATATAAATTTATGTAATTATGCTGTGCTCAAAGAAGAACTGAAGGGAGCTAGGAGTGGATCCAGAAAATCCTGACAGGACTTGTTGAGATACTTGCCAACTATATAGATACTATTTTATTGACAATTCTTCAACAACAATGCAAAATTTCCAACAAAAGTGGTGCTTCTCAGACTACACTAAACTGCCCATAGCTGAGCCCAGAAGCACAGACACTGTGACAGTACATCTTGAGTACTCAACATGGTATTTTACACAGTGTGGCTTTTGAGCTAAAATTTTTCTGGTCCAAGTCACCACGTCTTTTCAGGTGCTGCCGGAGTCAGTATAACCTTAGTTATTTGGGATGTAATAAATTGAGAGAAATGGTTGACAATGTTTTTGTTTTATAATAATTATTGTTTAAATTTGTTTTCAACAGCTGGCTGCCTTTGCTCTCAATACTATGCCTGAACACTGGAGTAATGCAGTCACCGACATTATCACTACATTTCAAAATGCCCCAACAAGCTCATCACAGGTGAAATCCTTACCTAGAAGAGCAGTTAAGTAGTTGTACTGTTACATTTGTTTAAATTAGTAATTTACCAGATTAGATGCAAACCCAACTTCTGATCTGATTAACCCCTTGATTGAAGATGTACAATATCTGTCATCTCACATACTTGGAACAAGGAAAAAAAATTCACATTATCCTGGAGATTAGCACTTTTCAAAAGACAGTCTGAAAAAAATTAAGACTTGAACAGGATTCAAACCCATGACCTTCTGTGATAGTGATGCAGTACTTTTACCACATAGCTTTTGCCACTGCATAATTTGCACATATATTTATCACTGTGAGGATCTCTCATGTGTAAAATCTTTCCTCTGCAGTTCAATATGTTAATTTTTGTACATTCAGTTTCGTTTCACTACCCACAGGATTAGAACTGAGTTCATCATCTTACTACTTGTGTAACTTTTTCTGCAGGGCGGTGTTTGGCCCATTTCAATGCTTGAAATCCTTACTGTTTTGCCAGAAGAGGTTTGTTTACGAAATAGTGTATTATCAACTCATTAAATCTAGGCCTCTTGACAGGATCAAGGCCCTTAAGACTGCCGTCATGTATGAAGCTGTTATCCTTTCATAATTTGGCTGTAACTACAGTTGTAGGCAGTTGTGTTGTCATAGAATGGCTTAAAAAGTTGCAAAAGTTTTCCCTTGTGGTTTTATAGCAGATAAAAATTGCTTCATGGCTGAGCTGAGTAAAGGTTTGGGAAATTACTCGCATTGCTATGGAACCTTTTTGTGCCTGCTATCCGACAAAATTGAAATAGCTGTGTCTTTTTTTGTCTTTCATTTTCCCCTATTAGTTTCACTCAAGTGACTTTGCACCTGGAAGAAAAGTTACCCTGAGAGGTGAATTAAATTCTGGTGTACTCCAAGGTATGACACAATAAAAACTGTCTTGTATTTTTTTCTTGACCTTCTAACAAAAGCATACTTTAACTATGATTTTGTTGTGGCTCATTCAGTTTCCTTACCTTTGACTGAGACACTC
>JBBMOI010000012.1:927500-1140000 GCA_038088405.1 Porites divaricata
CACCAACCCCTCCCCTAAACCAACATTTTGCCCTACGTGAGAAGTGTGTGAAAATGTTGGCTTAGGGGAGGGGTAGGTGGGCAGTTTCTGAGAAACGTGTAATGATTCGGTTTCATTCCACACATTGTTAACTGAATTAACCGAGTTTTGCATTTTACTGGTAGAGTTCACAAATCTACGTTTTGGTGGCCGGCTGAATTTGTAGACATGGCTAATAGTATTGAAGAAGAGTAATACCGTAAAATTCTGAAAATAAGCCCCGGGGCTTATTTTTGGAGGGGCTTATCTACGGAGGGAAATTTTTGTTTCGAAATCGATTGGGCTAGGCTTATAGTTGAAAGTAAATTTACGTTTTTGCTTTGTTTTACTTTGTACTTGAGGGCAATTTTCCAAGTACAAGTGCCTGGGGGGGGGGGGGGGGGGCTTATATTTGGAGGGGCGATTTAATGGAGGGTTTTTAGCGTTACAACTTTGAGGGGCTTATACATGGAGGGGCTTATTTTCGGAATTTTACGGTATCTCATTTTCTCCACCAATTCAATAGTGACTATTGGACGTGAAAACTGTAAATCTTGATGATACAAGCAGTGACTTTTTCTCAAATAGTCACCACGTTACCAAGTTGTGTTGTTTTTTTTTCAGATGTATGTTTACTGTTTATTGAGAGGACACTGTTTACAACACCTGCATCACATGTTATCAACACTTTTATCTGGTGAAACAGAGGGTAGTTGGCAGGTAAGTGCTTCTTCACTGCTACATAGCAGTCGCTTTTAGGACCTATTGCCCCTAGCTAACTTACCCAATTATTTCCCTGTCAAACATTTATCCTACAAATGCATTATTTAGTTTTTTAGCAGTTTACTGTTCTGCATGTGGTGAAACAGGAATCGTAGCCTGGTGGTGTGTTTTGGCGGCTTCACCGCAGTTAAACAGCACTGCAACAACTAAAACTGCCAACTATGAAGACAGTAGGATTCACTGGTCTCTTACAACCTGTTCAGGCGTTCAGATAGAGGAGTGCAGGGCGAAGTCAGAAAGTGACCAAAAAAAAGAGGAAAGTAGGAAGAGAGAGAGAGGAGGGAGCATATTACTTCGCTTTCACCACCTACCCCACCCCCTTGCTGTTTTTCTTACATTCTGAACTTCTGGAACAGACTGGTTTTCTCATTGTGTTGACCATAAAATAATCATTCTGGTACAGTAACCATAACTCAACAAAGTGTTGCTTATTAAGAAAACAGGCTGTAAAAACACCAACTGTATGTTTCTAGTCCCTAGATGCAACACTTTATCTGATTCAAGCAGTGGCGGAATATGTTGACCCTTTTGAGGAAACCTTTATCCCTGCAATTCTGTCACTGTTGCCAAGGCTACCCGCTCATTCATACGTGTCTCAGACAGCCTTGCTGATGGTCGGTAGGTGTGCATGAGGCATACTTGATATACTGAATACTATATTCACTTACATTTTGGCCCAAATGTCCAGTAAAAGTGTTGAATTCTGCACCTGTTAGCACCTTGTACAGCAGTGTTGACGGTACCACAGGTACATTTGAATTGTGACACTTTCGCGGGATTTCATGTACAGAGTCAAAAGCCAGAACCACCTTTTAAAACATAAACAATACCAGTCCTGCTCAGCAGCTTTCAGAATTTTTCAGCGTATTGCTTTCTTGTGCAAATTAGGGCTTTTGCTATATAAACTTCACTGGGATTTCTAAATTCAAATATGAAGGAAAAAGAAAATAAATTCTGGTCTTAGTTGTTAAAAGACGTCATCGTGCAAACAGCTTTTTGTAGAGACATTGAAAATGTTGCGCAATGTTTAACAGATACGTTGCTCTGTCGGTAAAGTGGGACTTGGAGAAGAAGGGAAATTAAATGATAACAATTTGATTCTCGTGTCTTCAGTTTGCTTGGCTAGGAGAGCTGAATTTGTCTTACAGCAAAAGAGTTTTTCAATAGTATTCCATGATTCACTACTCTTTTCAGTCTTGTAAGTCGATGATTTTTACAGATTTTGATTTTTAAATCTTAGATTTCTTAGTGTTATTTTATTTTATTTTCCTTTTTTCGATTTCCTTTTTTATTTTCTAGCTGTTTCTGAGATAATTACAGAACCCTGCTGATAACAGGTCTTTTTTAGAACTGATAGGTTATCCTTTATAAATATTCGCGTTATTATTATTGTGAAAGGTTTGAACCCAGGAGTCATTTCAAAAGTAGGTTGAGTTTGATCGTCCGGGTGAACGTAGTCCTGAATAGGACTGTTGTTGTTGACAGTGACTGACGTTTCGACAACCTGTGCGGTAGTCATCTTCAGAGTCAAAGTGAGTGATACAACTCACTTTGACTCTGAAGATGACTACCGCACAGGTTGTCGAAACGTCAGTCACTGTCAACAACAACAGTCCTATTCAGGACTACGTTCACCCGGACGATCAAACTCAACCTACTTTTGTTGTTATTATTATTATTATTATTATTATTATTATTATTAGCTAACACGTTTCTCCGATCTCAAATCATTTAACCAGGTTCTTATTCCGAGTGGCTAAAATGTCACCCTGATCACCTTCGTTCTGTACTTCCGGTTCTACTGGGTGGTCTGTCTCAAGAACACCTGGCGTCTGCTTCAACCCAGGCCCTACGCGGCATCTGCGAGGAGTGTGTTCAAGATTTAGAGTCTGGGTCTCTAATGGAGATTCTTACCCATTGTCAGGTAAAGCTAATTTAGTTTTGTGCGTCTACGCTTTGTGACTGGCGTTAAAATCTCGCGTCACTTTCGCGATCATTCAAAAGGAAAGTTAAGCCAAATGGTGACAGAACTTAGTCTTACGTTTTTCATACAAAAAAGGTTTTCTTATTTTACATGACAATTTTTTTATCTGCTCTTCAGGCGGCTCTTTCAGGTGGAGTTATGAAGGTAAGTTGCTTGATAATTCTCACTATCATTTGCCACTTAAGAGCCGAGAAGGAAACTGGGTCCAGTTAACTTTCGCAAAGATTTCTGGGACTGTTACTAGAAAGAGGAAAAACTAAATGCAAGGCTGCAACCTCGTCCCCAGGACGAGGTTGGCAAGGCTGGCCACGGGGGAGAAATGAATGCGTGACCGAACGAACCCCAAAGGACGTCTGCGGGGAGACTAAGGCTGGCAATACCGCAAAGGACTGATATATTTGAGGGCAATATTTCGGCTAACAAAATAAGCCTTCTTCAGAGCCAGAGCTACACTGAAAGAGAATTCTATAAAGGCTCCTAAAATTTGAATTTGAATTTACATGAGGGGTTAATGATATACTAAAAATGAGAACAATAGACAGCATGATAGATAGGTAAATAATTATACAATAAAGTGATTAAAAGGTACAGTTTAACGTTCGTCCTTTCGGCTTAAACCATCTGGTGAAAGAGTTTTGCGTCTATTTATGATGAGGTAGGCTTCTCTTGCTTTACCGCGTGACATACTAAATGTAGGTGGAAGTTCAAGTGTGATCGAGTGGCCAGGTTGATTGGGGGCGTGTCCGTAGTAACGCACCCTGAAACAATTTCCGGAGACATTTCGGCTCCAGTTCCCTTCTCGCCTAGCCTTCTCCAGTAATGGTTCAAAACTTACTTTTCGACAGGAGCGTGAACGTATTCGCTGCGTTGAATGCATTGGACATGTGCTATCTGTGCAAGATACAGCTGATGCTATAGAAAAAGTTCGAGTTGTATTTGATCCTTATGTGAAAGGCTTGGCCCAGCTTGTACAACATCAGGTATTGTGTCATGTAAAACTTGTAACTGAGCTACTATGAAAAATGTACTGTTTGTTATACCAGTTAACTCATAGAAAACTGAACCGTAAACTTTATAAAAGCAACAAGCCGAATTTTCTATTATATTACTGGCGTAAACTAATCTGAAAATCCACTTGATATGTCGCGGGTAGAACACGAGAAAAGCTTGTAAATTACGAGCGGAGGAGTAAGTTTGCGTTGTTGTTTAGATACACAGGTAACTTTCAACAACTATTTTGGTTAAGAAATGGTTAAGAAATTCTTTCATGTCTATAACAGTTTCAAAGACTTTATAGTCTCTCCGAGGTCCCGTGTTCTTTCTGCAACGACCGATGCTTTGCTCAACGAGGACCAATTTCTATTAATTCTTTGAGAATGTGTTTTAATTAATTGTTGTAGTTGATGTTTCAATGAATTGGGTTCTTCTCTCTACAGCCTGCTCCAGAGCTCAACAGAAACCTCCAGTTTCACCTGCAAGTTTTTATTTTGTTGTTTAAATGTCTGGACCCTGACAATATTGAAAATCATCCCCACCCGGTGAGTACTGGATATGATTAACAAGTTACATCTACTGGTATCGAGTTTTCAGATGGGTGCGTGAAACCAAAGCTGAAGATTTTGAAAGTGCTCAAAGTCATCACATGTGCATATAACTAGCACTAAGGGCTGAAAAACGTTCACCTGGTGCCAACTCACTCAAAATTTGCAACTGCATTGCAGGTCACAGTAATGGCTCGTTATTATGCTAGAGATATTAAAGTCATCTTCAGGCGACTTTGACGTCTAGTATATAACGGTAAATATGACAGACGCAATCAACGTTAACATTAGCGTTTTCTGTTAAGTGCGCTGTTAACAGACGACTTTAACGCCTCAGACGTTAATTGCTTCTAGTATTAAAACGGGACGCCGTAAACTGGAACGTATGCCCAGAAACGACTGGAAAAGATCGGTGTTTGTGTCTATTATTCAGATACCTCGTTTTTTCAATGCTTTCGTCAGCTTTTGTGCGTCCTGTTTTTACACCAGTCGGCTTAAACGTCCCTAGCAGAAAAACGGCCACTGAACTTAGGAGTCAAACAACCTCGTTCCCGGGGGTTCTCTTGACCCCGGCAACGAGGCTCTCTTGGAGGTGAAGCAGGGTTAGATTTTAGTCTGTTTTCTCCTTTACCTTGCAGGCAGCTGTTGTATTAAATGATATTCTGCCTTCCTTGAGGTCCATGAGTCACTGGTTAGACGATACCCACATGCAGCAAGTATGAATTGTGAAATTTCATCACAAAACAGTTTAAAAGTTTGTGGAATTTAGCATTTTGTTAATATGTATGGGCATTCCTATTCAGTTGCGCCCGTGGTTTTTGCAAATGTGCTCGTGTAGAGTAAAATTACTTATACATTCTGTTGTTGTTGGAGCATCTTACGGTAATTTTACTCCGGTTATCTTCTGACGTGGTTAATGCTGTAGTGTTTCATGAAATGACCCTGTCACCCCTCTTTGAGCCTATACCAGGGGCTCCAATTTTTCTTGGGTCTGGTAGAGTGAGCACACGTCTCGTGGAAGGCGGGGTTTAGAAAATAAGCGACGTTAGCATCCTTTCTTCGCCTCTGCTTGAATGGAGCTATTTTTGCTCTAGCTCACTCGACCACCCACGTGAATTTCTCCAAGAGGGATCCTAGAGGGATAAGAGACCATCCTGAATTACGAAAAGTTTCCGGAAAATCCGGTTGGAAAGTAACTGGAACACGAACTTTCCGGGAGAAACGGAACGTCTGATAAGGTAGTCCTGTTTTTCCGGACCGAATTTCCCCAACGGAAATTCGTTTTTTATTTCTTCAAAGCTATCTTTGATACCAGTTTTAGGCCTTCGCGGCCGTTTTTTGGTAAATGCATCTCCTTTGTACAAATGGCAAAGGCGATTCCGGGACAAAATTGACCAGTCCTGAAGTTTGCTTAATAATAATGATAATTAATAATGATTAAAAATTTATAACGCGCCTTTTCCATGCAAATATGGTCAAAAGCGCATTACCATTTGAAAAAGCCGTGAACAGACCGGTTTGTCCGTTTAAAGTGGGAAACGACCATGTCTTCCTGATAGAGGTTAACGATAACTTTTTTGTTTCTCCACTCTTCTCTAGACGTTTTGCCTTTGTTTGGAGAGAGCAATGGGCACAATAAGAGATCACATGGGAACGCTGGTGTCAGCGCTTTCTGAGCTGGTCGTCGGCTATTTCACTGTCTCGCCACGCAGCGGTATTCTGGATGTAGCAGCCACAGTAAGGATCAAACGTTTATGGTGTAGTTATACCAACTGAACTTGCAAATAGCTACAGTGCATGCATTGTAATTGGTAAATGGATGGAAGCTTTGAAATTGTACAATAAATTGAAGCCTTTATCAGAGCTAGTTATTTGTTTTGAAATCAACCAAGCTTTCTTCAGCGGGTGCGTCACTACGCATGAGCAGTGACGTGCGTCACTACGCATTAGCAGTGACCTCTTTATAAGCCTGGATTAAAATTGACGTAGCCTGTGGCGAAACTGTTGCGGAAAATTTTGATGGAGCTGATAAAACAAAATCTCGGAAAATTTGAGCCCGATATACCGAATAATAGTAGAAATTCTCTTTGAAAACCCCCAAATTTTACTAAGTATGTTCGAGCTCATTAACGTCACCAAACAATTTGGCAGTTTTTGATTGCCTATATTTCCTTTTTATTGATTGCAACGAGCTGAAAATTGCTTAAACTACTCAAATTAACTAGCTCTTGCAACTTTTGAGCCTAATTTTTACATACGGCGACGTCCTCTATGAGTTAACTTATATGCTAATGAGCAAAAATGTAAACAATGACGTCAGCAAGGATTCACCCATACCACATGTAAGTTTGACTCGAGGCACGGGACCAATGCCTTAACAGTTCACCAGCTTAGCTGATGATATTTTGGTGTTTCAGCTGGTAGGAATGTATGGGATGGTGGACGAACATTATCAGACAATCCTGCTGGTCTTTCAAAAACTCACAGCGTCATCACTTCACCTTTTACAAAGTAGTAAGTTGTTTTTTTCTTCTCGTTTTTAGTTGTAGTTGTCATAACTAAGTCATCCACCTTTAACAGGCGGCTTTTTGACCGTATGATGCATTGTTCAACGTTGCAACTTGATTGGTTAGTTCTTGAAGTGGCGGAGCACGGCTTTCATACCAGGTGATCTGTGACGTCATTGCGGGGGCCTGGGGAAAGAAATTTTAATGCCGTATCCCATAAACAAACGCGCGCACCAATTCAATCTGTTCCCGTCAGCTTTGGTTTATTGGATACGGCATTAAAATTTCTTTCCCCAGGCCCCCGCAATGACGTCACAGATCACCTGGTATAGCTTAGGTAGAAATGAATTGTTTCTTAGGACGCCATGCTTCTATGTTGAACTGTAGTTAACCCTTTAAACCCTAAGATCAAAATTTGAATTCTCATTTGTTGCGTCTACTCATTTTCTACAGAAGTAGTGGGGAGAAGCTGATAAAATATCAAACAAATTCATCTTATGTGATCATGTCCGCAATTCTCATGACCACTCTGTTTTACAAAGCATTGATATTACAAGGAGAAATTTAATGCTGATCACTCTTAGGGCTTAAAGGGTTAATGGTTGAACTGGTCCTCCACCAGCTGTTGATATTTTTCACGTGGTTTGTGAACAGCACCATAATATGATTTTCGTCAGCGTTGCTTCAAGTTCAGTATGTTGTCGGAAGAGCCGAGCTTCATACTCCTCGCTACAAAATTGGCCAGGGATCTTCAGACACCGCGTACGAAATCTGTAAGTATCAAGCAGGAATGTTAAGGGAATTTCCTGAATCTTCCTGCAAACATAAGGAACGTAGGATCAGTTCTTATATCTCCAAATCTCTTGTTAAATTGATACTAATCCTTTTTTTTTTCTCCCTGGAATTTAGATCTGCGTGAATATCCAGACATTCTTCAGTCGTTTATGCAGTTCGTCAACCGCGTAAGTGAACTGGGCACTCCAATCCTGTTTTAAACGATATACTGGATTCAAAGTACTATCGTATCTGTTAGAATACATGGACGGAATATTCTTTTGTACACCAGCTTGGCTCGCAGTTTTGTCAGTAGCCTGTGTAGCAATCGTTTCTGTGCGGTTTAGGAGCAAAGAACGAGGAACGGGAGTCAAAGACCGCGCAACAAATGGCGCAAGTAAAAGGGCTTTCGTTTTATTTCTCGCGCGGTCAAAACCGAAAATCCCGTTCCTCGGTCTTTCTTTGCTCCGAAATTTAACGGAAACGTTTGCTACGCAGGCTATCTTGGTAGAGTTTACGAGATTATATTCCGAACTGAGGAAGTAAGACCTCCAAAAAAACACGTTAGCAAAAGCTGTTTATATATATATATATATATAAAAAGAATAATAATAAGCTTAAATAAACTGAGGCTAAAATATTTGTTAACATTTGCCAGTCTCATGAAATGCAAAGAATTAAATGAATTATTCTTTAGTTCAGAAATGAAGTCATTGCGATTCATCTGCAAAGAAATCACTGAGTATTGAACATCAAACACTATGTATAGTTTGTATTCACCTTGCAGGCACTAAAAAGTAACGCCAAATTGGTTTTCGAAGGGGACAGTTGCCGAAACATTTTTCAATGTGGTTAGTAATGTTCCAGGTAGCAGATTAATAAGGTCCTTTTCATCTAATCTGGAAATTTTGAGGCGATATTAATATTGATTAATAAGTAGTAGACTTGACGTTTTATCGTCTATTTTTTCCTTTGCCTTATTCGTGTCCTCTGTGACCTGTGCGTCATGGTACTATTTTCAAATTTTCAAATTAGTTATATTTTGACTTTTGTCACATTTAGAAGTGAAACTGGTGTTAAGTAGGAAGATGCTGCTTGAAAAGTGTCGCTTGAACGGTTCAGTTGATTGAACGATCAATTGGCATTTTTTTGCAGGTTTGGCAATCCTTGATGTTCAAGAAAGTCATTCAGTCAGAGCCGCTTGCTCCTTCTTTGTAAGTTTTTGCATTAATCCCTTCTATCAAAGAGTATGTTAACAACACTGTTCTCCATATATTTCTTAGTATGGAAAGCTGTTAAAAAAAGGAATGTTCTGCAAGACCCGTTCACACCCCATGCTTAAACATGTTTAAACGCACCTTAGTTAAACACAGTTTAAAATTGTTTGTTTCATAAAGCTGCTTACTGACTTAACTTAACTACAAATTTAGTGCAAATTACAAAACATGTTGAAGATCATTTGAATTCTGTGTAAACCTGGTTAATGAAACATGTTTAGTTGGTGTGAATGGGTTTTGTCCGATTTTAAAACAGTGCTATTTTATCGAGAAACTGAATGTTGGTCATTCAGGCTTAGCGCTCAGTGAAGTCTTTATATCTAACTTATTTCCTGAAAACGTTATAAAGCGTATATTTGGCTTGTTTATTGTTTTACCCATTACTTTTTGTCAGTCAACATTCATCGCTACCTCTGAGAATCAAGAAAAGGCGAAGAAAACGCTGTTAGAATATGGATCATACCTTGTCAGTCAAGTAATCAAGGTATGCCGTATGCACCGATGAGAATGATCAATGATATTGTAAGTGAACAGTGTTGGCATCGACCAATCAAAAGAAAGTAAAGAAGACAGTAACCAGCCATTGGCCCTTTGTCATAAGGAAAATATATATGTGGCGCGAAGCGCGGGAAACACGGGACCAAAGACCAATTTCAAGCGCGGGAAAAAATGACAGTCGTTGACAAAGGCGGGAAAACAGATGGATGAGAGAAAGCGCAGGAAAACGTGACACTTGTGCTGTGTAGTTAATAGTAGCGTTTGTTAGTTTGGTTTCGTTTCTGATGTTTCATTTCATTTCTTTCACTTTCGTTGTTTCTTTTCTTTCCTTTGTATTTATTAGGGAATAGGTGGAGGGGTACCCAGGCAATGCACTGATTACATGGCGGAAATACTGCTCGCGTTAAACAAGCTCGATGTGTCTCAGCTGTCTCGGTGGATGCAGGTGAGATAACTAGACAATAAAAAATATGGATGAATTTAGATTTCCAGGAAACTCCCACCTACCCCTCCCCTAAGCCAACATTTTGCCTTCGGTGAGAAGTAAATGAGTTAGGGGAGGGGTAGGTGGGCAGTTTCCCAGAAACCTAAATTTACTGTTTTACATCTTGTGAAATTTCACATTGGGGTGATTTTAATAAAGCATGGAGGTGAACTCTTTGTGTTTGCAGGACGTTATGCAGATTGAAGGGTTTCCTTCCAAACTGGTTACATTGACGCAAAAACAACAATTCACCAGTGCCGTGTTGCGGTGAGTTTTACACTGAATTGTTTCAATACTCTACGTAGTAAACTTCTTTATCCAAGAGAGTTTTAAATACACCTCTTCAAGCAGACGTCACTTCGAAAGATATTGATCGCTGTTTATAGTAGAGGGCCAAAATGGTTGGCAAAAAACGGGCTCTTCGACGAGAACCTTCACCATTTTTAGGACAATTTTTCATCCAGGGACACTATTAGACGTGTAAGTTAAACAAGAAAAGGTGTATTTATATCAATGGAATTAATCAGCTTCCAGGTGAACTGTGACGTCACTGCGGGGGCCTGGGGAAAGAAATTTTAATGCCGTATCCCATAAACCAAAGCTGACGGGAACAGATTGAATTGAATAGAATTGGCGCGCGCGTTGGTTTATGGGATACGGCATTAAAATTTCTTTCCCCAGGCCCCCGCAATGACGTCACAGATCACGTGGTTGTGGCGTTATTGTCAATAAAGATGTTCACTACTACTGAGCCTACACTGCAACATGCGTTACCATGTGTCCGTTTCTGATTGGCTTAAATCCCCGGGCTTATTCTTCATAACCTAATCCAGGTTTGAAAAGCTTTCAGGTCATATTTGTTATTTTCTTACGTTTTACAGAGACAGGGCACATCGGAGGCGGGTCAAAGATTCCGTAAAGGAGTTCTCTTTGCTTTGCCGAGGGCTTCATGGAACTGCTTATGCTAGTTAATCTGGTGGCTACTGTACATGACCTCCAGTACAGCGGAACTAAGTTAAATGGGAAAAACAGGCGTGATTCCACAGAGAGCTTTATCCAGACCTCAACAAAACCTGTATGGTCTTAAATAGCCAACTGAAATAGAACTTTTCATAAGAAACCAAGAAAAAGCAACGAGAATTGAGCGGCCTGGACAACCTTCTGATTATAGCAGCTCTCCTATCGATTTCCTAAATGATACAGCAGTTCTGAAATAGACTTCCTTGAAATGTCGGCTTTATATAGTTGTAAAATTGCCATGTAAGGAAGCTAACTGTGCAAGTTTTTTTTAAGTTGTTGCTATTGTGGTTTCTCATTTTCCTATCCAATGTAATTAGAAAAACAACTACATGTATTGAACAAATTCTTTGTGCTTAAAGGCGTTTTGAATTGTCTGTACAATAGGTCGTTTCCGAGTTGAAAAACCTTCACTTTCGAAACGAAACCAGGTGCAAAACCTTTCATGTAAGAATGAGTTTGATTTGCATGACAATAAAACACTGTTTTCATGTCAGCCGTCGCACCTAGCCTCGTTGTGAAAGAGCTGCAAAAGGACAGCAAAAGAAACTTTAAAACGTGTCTGGGAAGGGAACCTCAATTTGAAACAGTTTTGCGTCCGTTTTCAAGTTCCATTCTTTCATTTTTCTCCTGCCAACCTCGTTCCCAGTGTCTCGCTGTTTCCCGTGTTCCATGGGGCAGAGGGATGAAACACCCATGGGAACGAGGCCGGCTGATTTGCCGAAGAATAGAGGGGAGAAGTGTGACGTCACGTTACCATGGTAGCAAAATTTTTGGATCACAACAAAATGGAGCTTGGGCAAAAGCGACGGCGAAGGGAACGAGAACGGCGAAAAAAGCAATAAGTTTATATTATTAGTAAAACAACAACATGGCACGTGCATCACGCTTTTTTGCACGTTTTTTAGCGATCGTTGCACGACTGCGACATGAAACTTCCCAACTTCACTGAGCAGGTGAACGCAATAAAAAAAGTTTCTTTGTCTTTTTCTTAACTCAGATACGGTCCTTTCGGATTCAATCCAGAAAATTTCGCCAATGTTTGACAAATTAAATGAAATTGAATAAGATCGATGAAGTTTGAAACATTGCGAATTTACTTTTTAAGTGAATTTTCAGTTTGTTTTCATCCAATTTTGCTACCATGGCAACGTGACTTAACGACCTCTCTCTATTCCCAACTCTGTAAAGTTTTCAATTAATCCATTGTCTAAAAGTTAATTGGATCAAAACCGTGTGTGATCTACCAGTTTATTATAGATAACTTTATTGTTCAAATCTGACCTGTTTGCTTTGAAAACAGAGATTTTAAAGGACGGATTTAGCGGCTGAAATGGTCATCATCTCACAGGCATAGATAACTAAACACCAATTTCGGGTTGTCGCGTGAAAATCCATAGACACTAATGTTTCTCATGTTTCTCGACTGTTAGCTTCAGTATTATATAAAAGGCGACTATATGGGCCTATTAGCTAGTTTAGGTAAATAAAATCCATGCGTGGCTTGATTTATTTTAGTACCTGTCTATTAAAGCAAACATTTCACATGTTTTGGTATCTAAACATGCACTAACTTCAACAAGTTTAGAAACCTTCATCAGAATTACGCCATTTAAAAGCAATTTTCGCAGCCTTGGCTAGAAGGTGAAGAGGCTTTTCGTCGGAGGTAAAGTCAAGGAAAACGCGAAGACGTTCTGCTTATACCACCTTTTCGATTTGTGCCGGATTATTCAACATGCCCAAAAAGTTGAGGGAGAAAGACAAATCAGCGTCAACAGCTTTGCTCGAGGCGATCGTCATGTTACTTTTCACCGTTGTTACTTTCATGTTTTTTCTTTAAGGACATCTGCACGAAGTTGTTTCATCGCAAGCTTATTCGTTTCACTTCTAAAGCTAATTTGGGTGTGGTTCTTATGGCTGACAGAGACTTTGAAAGATACAAATGCTTATATCAAGACTACATGGATTAATAATGGTACTGACAACGTTTTGGGGAACAGACTGCCGTGTGATAATCGCATGTATTTCTCGAGAAGAAAATGAAGACCCGAAAAGGCCGTGTATATACAAGCGTTTTTGTAACAAGACAGCGTTAAATATGAACTTTTTAAGTAATAAAACTCACACGGTTTTATGACCCTTCATCTCCTTGGAGAAAGCCGGATCGGCGCAGACTTACTGTTTTAAGATTGTTAGTTGACTTCTGCAGCTAAAAAGATGTTTTGATTGCATTACTTTAAAAAATAAAAGGACAGGTGAATTTTTTAATTGTTATTCTTCCTTCTGGCAAAGGAAAGGCATAAAATATGAATAAATAAGATAAATCTCATCAAGTTCCGTTTTTCCGACTGAAGTTATTTCTATTTTATTGCGTTCAACTCAACCAGCCATTTCCAAACATAGGGAGAGTCTACGTTCCCTACTTAAAACGGTCCTGCTATTGTACGTGCTCATGCAAGCAAAGAAGTGTAGCCGTTTGCAGCACAGTAATTTTAAGACCATGAGTGCTAAATGGGCCACGGGGATTGAACCCAATATGTCCCTGTTATAGTTCATTGTCGTTTTTCTAGTCTCAGCGAGTCCCTCCTGCGGCCTTGTTTATAAGGCATTTAAATTAGTTCAGTTGCCTCAATTGTTGGATCTCCTTGGGTACTCATGATGGAGGAAAAAATATTCGTATTCAACAAAGAGATAAACACGAGTCAACACGCCATGCGCTATGCTTTTTTCTTAAAACCGGGATAACATCCAGGAACTTTTATTTCCATTTAAGAACTTAGCACAGGAAGCCCACAGGCAATTACTATGAGATATGAGATAACTTCTAACATAAATTCCAAATTTCCCCTCTTCTGTCCTCCTTTCGTTCCCAGGTGATCTGTGACGTCATTGCGGGGGCCTGGGGAAAGATATTTTAATGACGTATCCCATAAACCAACGCGCGCACCAATTCAATTCAATTCAATCTGTTCCCGTCAGCTTTGGTTTATGGGATACGGCATTAAAATTTCTTTCCCCAGGCCCCCGCAGTGATGTCACAGATCACCTGGGAGGTCCTCGACAGCCTCATAGAAAACCCCGATTCCGTCACATGTTAGCAACAAATACATATTGTTTTAGCAGCCATGGTGACCATGCTCATCCCCCACTCGATCCAGGAAAATCGTATTCCAGATTTACCCTCTGTTTCTTGCGTTGCACAAAAAGCTCTTCCTCCCCAGTCTCTTGCGTAATGCATTGCATGAGAGAGAGGGTGCGAAAACGGTGAAAGGCGACACTTGCCTACTCCCTAGGCCTCATTTTTCCTCGCGGCCAAAGCGTTTCAGGTCACGTGGTCCATGCGAAAATGCGTTCCCCGCCCGTTCGTCTCGGATACGTCACTGAAACGAATTGACCGAGAGGGACTGGGAAAACGCCGTACAGGGACTAGGCAAAGGCGACACTACATCAAAACAAATGAAATGCAACCAAACGAAAATGAAAAACCGAAAATCTGCATTTCTTTTTCACACACAAAAAAAGAGAGTGGTTTCGAATGTACTGACCAAGAGTGTTGTTCAAGGTTTTTGGATGGGACATGATAAAAATATAAAGGGGTTTCCACAGTAACAATGTTGATCATTTGGTTGATTGAGGCATCTTGCTGTTGTGGAAAACTGGATCACTGGACTGGATCACCTGCGCGAGTGCGTCAGGAATGGATCAGTAAATTGTGTTTCCCGAGGAACTTGGGAACACTCATTTCCTTTTATTGTCATTGTACCCAATTAATTTTGATGACAGTAAGTTAGTAATATTTTATCCAGAAAATGATTAAAATCGCGCGCGGTCGTTTTAGTTCTGCCCGACCACACCCACACGATCGATGTTGTTTTTTTTATCTTTCAGTTAGAAATCAGGTTATAAAAGATGTTTTGCTATGCATGTGAGAATTATAGTTGGTCGAGAAGAAATACTTTCAGAGGGAAATTCAGGGCAAGTGGGAATAAGGACTACAGACGCATTTGCTCGCCGCGCGCAATCGCGAAAGTAACTCAAGACGACTCCTTTGTCATGGTAGTGTTTTCTGTTTAACAATAAATTGCAAGTGACGTGTCAAGTTATTAATAATCAGTGATCAATAAACAGCATTCCTTTACAACATCATCGGGTCGCCTCAAGTTGGTTTAACAACAAATGCGTTGTTTTTCCCTGTGAATACCAAGTTTCAAGCAAACTCTGGTTAAAGGGGTGTTTCCTGAGCACTGTTTTTGATCGCTGTTTTCGTTATTTGGTAAGTAAAACTGCTGGAAATGATCTCTTGATACATCTTTTTCATATGATTAGGTGCGAGTTAAAGCCATTTGCATTTGAAAAGCTTGATGCCCGTTTAGTTGAATTCGTTTGGGAATGGAGAGTTTATTCTACCTAATTTACGCATTCGTAACTAAATCATTTATTCGAACTCCTTCGACTTGTACCAAATCGTGGTGTTATACAAAGATATTTTACCTGCTTAATTATTTCGCTTTCGATTACACATTATGTTAATTGCTCCAGTGCTTGTCTTTTAAATGTTCACAATTACTGCGTCTCCTCTTCTCGTTTGCTCAAATCGGCGCCAATCCTCGCCAATAAAAGGGACCATAAATAGAAAAATGCCAATTCTCACAACAGTTTTCTCAAATTTTTCAAATCTGCTTGAGTTACAAAAAACTTAAGATGTCTTCCGGAACATTCTTTGGCACGTCTTCTGACGTCACGCTCTCCTGTTGCCAGGTAAAGACGATTCAAATAAGTGCATATTTTTGTTTCACTATGCTACCTGTAAGTAATCTGTGAAAATGGAGCATACCTCATCATTCTCATGGCGATAAAACAATTTTTGTGCTTTTAAGGTAAAACTCGATTAAATCAAGACATTTTGCGTGATGTTTATTCCAACCAAAGGAAGAAAAGCTATTTAAAACGTCACGCATTGCATCAAGTTACAGTATTGATGCGGGAAGTAATTAACTTTTTGTGCAGTTGTTGGCCCTATGACAGGAATAGTTATACCTGGACTTATTCACTAGAGAAGAAAATCTATAGAAATTTTCATCTATTATTTCCACGTGAAAAATTTGGTTCTTTTTACTCGGTTGATACCGAATTTTGCCGGCTTCTTGTATAAGAAGATTAGTTGACCTATTAAGCTTTCGTAAGAGCCTTACCCGAAAACGCGTCTGATGAAAATTGATCGGACCGGATTCTAACAGCGAAGGCAGGAACTGTTGAAGGTCATCAGTATCTGTCTGACGTTATACTTACAAACATAAGGAGGTCCTGTAAAGTTTCCGCTAAAAAGCTGGAGACAGTTCCTGATTTGAGTTGCCGTTTGATATGGACCTTGCACTGAATTTTTCGCCAGAAGGGAGAGCTCGAGATCTGCCATCATAATTGTCTAAATTACACGCCTATGTTATACATAGTTGATTCGTGTATGACACTGTCGTTTTGACTCATTTTCTTCTGTTATTCTTAAAAGTTTGGCTTGGAGTGAAATTGGTCAACGAAAGAGCGTTATAGAAGGCAATCACTACTGCTCTTTTGCAGTGTTTGGTACTTGTGATGAACTGGGCAGAGATGCAAGGATAACTTGAGAATTATGCATTACTTTCAAATTTTCATTGCTCTAAGGCCGAATTACAGAGTCTTTAATTCTTTTTTATTTTATCACGTACCGGTATTTAAACAGACGCAGTTTTCTTTATGACGGAATAGCCTCTGCATGAAAACTGGAAAAAAGAAGAGGATTTTTTTTGTATAACTTAAAAAAATTTGAAATACATTTTATCAATATGCCCGCTTAGCCTGTTTACACCAGTCGTCCAAAAATTACGGAAAGGGGATTCATCAGCTAACATTACATAAACTAGACAAATTCCGTAGTTCTATAGTGATCAAATTGATTTTGATTTTAACTTTGTGTGTCGACAAAATTCTTTGCCTGAGTACGTTAACATTTAACGTCAGAGTGAGTGCTATGATTTATTTATTCATGGTGCAAGCAGGTGTTTCGGGGTGTTTTGCCTTTTAAACGTCAAATAATAAACCAAGCGTCGTTTTTGGTGATTTTTGCATATTATTATGCATAATGAGCCGTCATCTTTTTTGCTACTGCGTCTTTGCAGTTCTCCTTTAGGACCAGTAACTCAGATGTGTGAAGGAAAATACAAAGATCTGACAGAAACTTTTTTTTGGCAGATCTCAGGAATGGGAAACGCACAGTCGGCAAAGAAAAAACATCAGCAAAAGACGATACCACATTCAAGCGCGCCATCAACTCAAGGAAAAACCTTGAACGACACGAAGAAAATCCTACTTCTACACAAATCGGATGCGGAGCAAATAAAAGTTGTGAGAAATTTTCGCGATGCTCTCACAAGCAAGGCCAGTGGAAGCATTCGTGTGACAGATTTCGTAAACGTTGCTGAGGGAAGTGAATTTGCAAAAAGTCTGCCTTGGTTGGAAGAGCTAAATAACGTTGTTCTCATATGTTTAACGTCCGAAGCCATCGCCCAGCTTGAAAAGATTGTTCGTGACAAAAGATTCGCTGATGAAAATGGCCATCTTCATGGAAAGGTGTTTAGTGTGTCTTTCGGAGAGAATTTATCTTCGGAATGGCCTCCTCAAGGCTTACAAAACGGATCATTAGATGCACGGGATTTTCACTTTGGGTTTAAGGATGTGGGGAATTTGCGACCGCAAGATTTCGAGAGATCGGACAAAATGAATGCTCTTGTTGCAGCGATTAAAGGTACAAACTAACTGAGCAGAATTCTAAATTGATAAAACAGTGACGTTGTGGACATTTTGTCGCCTAGAGCGGTCAACGGATCTGGATAGAACTGATCTGGGAGACGTTGTTTGTTCACTGATATTTAATACACTGTCAAGTGACTGTTGGGTATATTTTCATAGTTTACAACATATATTTGTAGGGCTCTCGTAAATGTTATACAATTCGATGTTAAATTTCAGTAATATCGGCGGAAATGTTTTGTTCTTCTTGCAAAAAATTGAAATGCGTTGCCTAGATTTTTCATAAAATATTTTAATTTATTTATTCTAACCAAGTAGTTTTGTTAGTAGAAATTCACGCGCGTCAGTTTGAAAGATATACTCCTGGTCAAGTTGTATTTGAAATTTCTGGAACTGTGTACACACAAGTTCAAATCGAAGATCAGGCTTGCAATAAAGGCTTCAAAACAGTTTTGTCACGTTTTGTTGGGTTGTTAATGAAAGTTAGACTCATTTCTCTGACCTTTTTATGGTAAAATCGGATTTTGCGGAGAAATGATTGTCCAAGTATGTGAAAGCGGATTTTGGCGTTTTTGCCGTTTCCTTATTGGGTAACAACTGTGTGGAAAGCCGATTTTTGAAAGGCTTACAGGATGTTGTGATAGTACATCCGGTTTTAGCCTTGCAACCAATCAAATAACAGGGAGATTTGTCAAACGAGCGGCTTGTGACAAAGGTGTAGAAAGCGTGATGGCGGAATAATCAAACCTAGATTTCCTATAAATTTAGCTTCTCAACATGACGAAGACAGATAATACATATACAACCGTCCAAATGGAAGAGAGGAAATCAAGGACAGGAGAAGAACATGATCTGGAAGAGCCATTTGATGAAGATTTTTGGTTAAAGGTAAGATGTTTGTTATCATTCGAATGCAAATATTTCTACGCTTCTGATTGTCTAATCCATAAAAGTTGCCCTCGTTTTATTTCAACTATCTCACTTTTCTTACTTACATATTTATATATACTGCTTAGATGAGGACGCAACTCTTACACTGGGTTGATGTCAGGGCAATGAAGTTATACTTCGAATTCAAATAGTTGGCAGCTACGTTAACCATATCGTTACATATTTTGAAGAATCTAGAATGCAACGTACAGTAGCCTACAATCGTGGATGATTGTCTAAATGAAATTTTCATTCCCCAGACTTGGTAATGTCAAATTTTGTCCCTTTTTTTATCTTAAGACTCAAAGGAGACTATAAATTTTGCTTTGAGTTGAAGTTGCCTTCATGTATGTCATGTCAGCTATCATTCATTCGGGATATGGTCGTGGTTAATCAAATATTTACTCTTATTTAGCCTCTTCTCTAACGCTGTATCTCTGGAACACTAATTTATTGATATTGATCATGCCAACAAAACTGCTCAACATCATGCTAATAATAGTATTGTCCCTTCCTGGCTGACTGTTTGAGTCTAACCTCCTCTACTAATGCATACATGGGTGTTCCACTGGGATACCCCTGTGGTGATAATATTTTCCAAATTAACATGCACAGCAAAGTAGAAGATACTCTACAGTGTACTATACTCTGTTATTATACATTGTACTCACTATCTGTTTTCTCACTGGTTAACCCTTTAAGCCCCAGTATCCACATACAAATTCTCCAAACTGATCTCCATACATTTCCTTAAAGAATTAGTTGAGAGAATTTTTGTTCTCAAAGATCAAAATACTTTCTCTTGGGTGATCATTTTATTGATTCTCATAACTTATCTCTTTACAGTGTATGGATACCTGTAAGGAGCAGGGGGTTCATTAAGGGCCGGGCACCGGGCAAATTGACCGGCTGTGAACACAACTTTGCCCGGCTGCTTTACATCTCAAAGAACTTCTTTTTACTACAGGGAGCGATCAAAAACAGTTTTAAGTTACAATCGTGCCCTTTTCTTGATGAGTCTCGAGTGTAAAACATACTTTGCCGTGCAATTTCCACTGTATTACACGCGGCAGGAAATCCCCTCGTTCGTTACGTGTTAAAAACAAGAATCGCCCCATAACACATTGCGAAAAGAACTGTGCTTCATAAACGACCCCCTGAAATGTATCAGTATTGCGAGTACGTGAGCATGACCGCCCAATAGAACGCATTCAATAGCGGATTATGTTTCGGCTTCACCCAAAGGGCCTCCAGTAGAGAAAAGGCCAAGAGGTAGTAGACTTCTTTGTGATTTAACCTTTTACTTGCCTGTATATAGTGAATGGCTTAATCATCATGTTCAACAAAGCGAAGGGTGACTTTTTATTCGTCTTATGGTTTAATACGCCAATGAATTAATTTTCGGTGCATTCACGTTAAAACAGTGGTGGGTATTGGTATCAAATCATGATTAAATTGTTTAGAAAAGTTATCTTTTTTTGGTTGTTGAAAGTCATTGTCTACAGCTTCAAAATGCAGGAAAACACATCCCTGCGACTATAGAATTTCAAAATTTTCCGGGGGAGCATGCCCCCAGACCCCCCTAGGTGGTAAGGCCCGGAGGGCCTTGCAAATTCTTTGCCCAGGTGTCAAACTCAGTTGCCCTCCTGTTCAAAACCTTAATGAACCCCCTGAAGGAGAAAATTGATCTTGGACACTATTGGGACTTAAAGGGTTAAGAGTGTAAAGAGTGTACAGTTAATTTTGGAAGTCATCGCAACGTACAGATTAGTTAATTAGTTATCTGCTAGCAGATTTGTGACTATGATCTGTAGCCTGTGTACACAATGAAGGATTTCCAAGGGCATTGATGTCAAACTGTGTTCCATGTGATGCTGTGTTTGACTTTATTTTCTTCAAAACAATGCATAATCAGTTTTTGTGACATCCTAAATAATCAAGATCTTGGTAAGTGTGATCAGCCTTGGCCTTTGGCTCGAGTGATAACACTTACCTTGACCTTGACCGTGTTCAGCTTCGCGCATTGTTGTCGGCTGGGTTGGGCTCTCCCTTGGCGGGGGGGCTATTCCATAGCATTTTACAAATCATTTTAAAATATCTTTGAATTTATAATATTTATGTATATGTATATATCGGTAGAGTTTTTATATTTATTTGTTAGATTTATATTGTATTTAGTTATTTCATTTAATGTTAATTTTCAAAAGTAGATTGAGTTTGATCGTCCGGGTGAACGTAGTCCTGAATAGGACTGTTGTTGTTGACAGTGACTGACGTTTCGACAACCTGTGCGGTAGTCATCTTCAGGGTCAAAGTGAGTTGTGTCACGTCAGTAGATGGTATTATATACTCTGGTTATTGATCTGATTGGTCAATAAAGTCAAGATGTTATTGGTCGTCTCAACCTACTTTTGAAATGACTCCTGGGTTCAAACCTTTCACAGTTTTAATGTTAATTTTGTTTTCATGTTCACGTTTTAACGAGCTTTTTAGCTCCTAAGCGACACGTGCCTAAATAAAGTATTCTTCTTCTTCTTCTTGATTATTCCAGATATCACAAAAACCTCATCCAATTATTGTTTATTATCTACTGTATTAAAATCCCAGTTATAAGCCCCTGATGAATCACCCTCTGGTTACAGGCTTTAATCTATTCAGGCCTTTTGATCATTGTTGCCAGTCTCTATTCCTTGATTGTTACTAGTATTTATATAAATACCCTCATTCCAAAAATGTATCAAACCGTCTTGGACATAAGTTCAGCTAACTCCCCTATGAGTGGTATAAGCCCATAGCTGGAATTTTATGGTATCAGCTGGACAGTTGTAGTTGTAAATATGGCAGTTCCAGTATACTTATAAACAGACATAGGAGTTTCCTTCTGAGGAAATAAAGCTCATGTATCTTACCAGGTGCGGATCTACACTGGTTTCCACCATTTTACAGAAATCAGTCAGATCTGTCACAATAAATATATTCTTTATAATAATAAAAAGCTTTTCAAGTTGAAATTGAGAGATAAAATAATCCACTGATTTGTAAGGCTTCACCCAAGGAGAATGGCCAACATCCTGTCTGAATGACTTAGAAACCCAGGAAAGGGGACTTAAGGGGAATGAAAATCAAAAGCATTTCAATGGGGATCGTGTCCCAGTCCCCCCCTAGAAGCTTACATGTACGCCTTTAGTGCTCGTTTAGGAAATTGGTCAGTATTTACCCTAGATCCGTGCCTGCTTATGGAGTATAATAAATTTAATGTACTTGGGATTAAAATTTGGTTCTTGGGATTTATTAACTTGCAGCTAGTTTTGTCCTTAATCTTTTATCTGGCAAAAAAGGAACAGATCCCCCTGTATTTGTTCAAAAATTAAATATAGTCTTGTAAATTAAAGGTACAAGAAAAGTTTGACACAAAAAAGGTATCATGGAACAGAGCAATGGATGAAGTCAGGACAGACCGACTGTTAGAAAAGCATGGCAAAGACACTATTCTGATTTTGATTCATGACTGGCCTAACAGTGAGAAGTATAAAGGAAAACCAGAGCTAGTGGTCAGCTTAGAATACTTGGTGAGTATGCTAAGACATCTTGATTTACATAGCGGTTTTAAAACATTTCACATTTCGCATCTAAATGTCATGTTTAAAACCCTGTTAATGGTTATAGTGAAGTAGTTTTAAATAGAAAAGAAACATCACTCCACGATATCTTTGTCCACCTACTGTACATGGATAAATGAGGGGTAATATATGTGAGACTTTGAGTTTGTTAAAAATTTTAGTCATCTCATATCTCTGCCCGGCACCTGACTTTAAACTGCAAGTTTCTTTTAATATTTTCCGGCCTCATCATTTATTTTAATTCTTGGTGGACCATTCTTTATCCCTTTGTTAAATTCCTTAGGTATAATGATATGTAAGGTCATGTTAAGGAGATTAAGCTCATTGACTCAAAATCATGAAGTCTGTTCAGAACAGACAGGCCAAACACCTTAATTACCATGTCCAAAGGCATACACGGTACATGTATGTCCTTTAATTTATAGACAACACTAAAACATTGCTCCCCTTGAGGTTACTCTGTAGTATGTCAGTAAGTTCACCATGTGATGGATGAGCTTCGATTCCCATTCAGGGAGTTTTAAATATATGAATACCCATAGTGTACATAGACCAGTTTATTCTTTGGTAGACTAGTCGTTTAAGTGTAGTGCCTCCCCTGCACCCCTGGACTCCCATTGGTACAGCCATACATAGGTTAGGAGCATTCCCATCTGATAGTGTGGGGCTAGCCACTGTTAGTTGTACTTTTCTTTCATTTCCCTTGCCCCCATTTGAAAACTTAAGTACCGGTACATTTAGATGCATAAACTTCCTGTTTCTTATTAGTATCAAGCGTTGACTAAAACTACCATTACAGTACTGTGTTAATTTGTTTTGCAGATAAGTAGATTCACAGAAATCATTTTAGAACAGGATAGCGAGGAAGAGTACAAGTATTTCCGAGTCGAAGGAGACCCTGCTCGTCCAACGCTCCTCCATCTTGCTGCAGAGCAGAATTTCCTGCATGTGGCAAAATTACTCACTGAAACGTATCCCTCACTTTTATATTTGGAAACTGAGGAAGTTTCTGAAGAGAGGGCTTATTTGCCTGTGGAAAAGGCTCTTTTGTCATATCAAGATGAAACAGCGGCATATCTTATATCACAGATGAAACATGACTGGTGGGTGAAAACTGCTTTTATGAGCAGAGTTTATCACACGCACTTTTTATCATTGCATGGAAAAGGCGTGTTATAAATTTTTAATAATTAAATAATATTAATGGTTGTTATTAATTATTAGTTTCAAGCTTACTTTGTGATAGAAATGGAAGGTTTCTAAATGGACAATCATGATTGCCATTCTCATAATGTGTTTAATATTCTGCAAATAATTTTTGCTTATTAGTCTCACTTGCTTTACCAGGGAAACTCTAAAAATGCTAGCATTTCTTTTTTCTGGTGTGTGTGCCAAGGGGGGTAGTGGAGACCATGGAAACTGGAGATAAGAATAGTGACATGTCACAGCACCATGCTTTATTTTGTGAAGAAGGCTTAGGAAAGATTGATCTGAAAGACATTGCGCTTTTCCGAAACAGGCCGGTCCATGAATTCTATCACTTGAAAGCGTTGATTACTTTGGAACAAGTGAATACTTAAGTGAAAACCTCGATGGTGGAGATATAAACTGGTCGGGTGTTGTGCACTTTATTTTATGCAAATGAGTCTTGCGATGAGCATACAGTTTATTTTTTTGATGATTGAAATGACGCACCATGTTCATCACATTTTTGGTCTCTGGCAATGATGTAATTTGTCTCGAATTGATTTTTGTGTTTTTATAGAAGTGTACTCAATCATCAATATCATATAAAAAGTAAATATGCTGAAGAATACTCTAGCTGCCATTTATAAAGTAGGAAGTGAAAAACTTTTCTTGGAAATCTTGTTTTGTGTAGAATTTATCGCCTCCTCATTTCTTATCCTATCTCCAAACAAGCAAGACTTCATGCTTTTTTTGAGCATTCTTGTTTCACAAGTGTTCTGGGCATTTTTGGTTGGTCATCACACTTGCTGGATGGTCATGCAATGGTATTTTGTTGAGGCGATAAGTGGTAATTTGAATAAAACAATAAATGCTTAATCATCCTCCCCTTATTGGGCTTTCCATGGATAACAAATACCTCAAGTGGATCGTAACAAGGTTAATTTGGTAGAAGTTGGACCAGCTGGCTATTTACAAGCGTGGTCGAGGATTTGAACTTAGGACTACCAAGAACAAATCCAGCTAGCGGTCAGAGCGGGACTTGAACCTGGGACCTATGGATTACAAGTCCAGCACTATGACCACTCAGCAACACTGCCTCCATGATATTGATTTTTTTTTTCCTACTAGGGTTCATGAGCTGTTCTTGTACAATGATGAGTTGAAGAAATCAAAGTTTAGTTTTGGACACTTCATCAGTCATAAAAATTCTGGAACAAATGAATATGACATGAAGGTGAGATATATGCCGGTATTATATACATGCATTAAATGTACATGTATAAATGAATATCTATTTATTCAATCAACTAGGAACTAAGCACTCTAAAACTGTCCGGTTCTCCAAATCCTGACCCTGTTTCAGACCAAAAAATGTAATTTTCCACACCCGTTTCCCAACCAGACCACTAAAATCCATACCCATTTTCAGACCTGGCCACTAGGCAGAAATTATGTGATCATTACTTAGATTAGAGTGCAAACAAAAAAATTCTTCAAATCCATTTTGAATTCTCATGTTTCTCTTTCTTTCTAACTGATTTGGAATTGACACGATAAATACGTTCATACACCCCGTAGTTCCCTCAAAAACCATACCCGATTCCAGTCCAAAATGGGCAAAGTGTATGCCCGTTTTCAGACTAAAACGGCGTAAAAACGCTACCCGACGGGGTGACACATACCTATATAGCTTACATAATGCAGTATCCCCCTCCGGGCCCTGGGTGGCTTAAGGAGGGTGAATTGCCTACTCAACCTACCCTGGGCGAGCCAACGTTTCCTACATTTCCTTACTAAACTTGGTGAACCATTTTCGTAAATATAAGCGCTTGCTCAAGTTGACCTTTCTCTTTCCCAGGACAACTATTCTATATTATTTAAATGGAGGCCTAAATTTCATGTAGGACTTTGATAATTCCACTACTTTTGAGGTTAACACACTCTTCATTAATATTTAATAATGTGAGTTACTGTACAGCCCTTGAAATGCATTTGTGGCCTAGATGGTGGTCTTGGAGAAAACGGGTAAAGTTCATGCACTTGAAACAATATTTTTAGTGAAAAGTTTTGGAGTCAGTGTTAGTGAAGAATGATAAAGAATAAACTGTTATCTTATCGAGATAGTAAAAGTCTTACGGTAGTGTTTTCTTTAAAAACAACAGAAAATTACTATGTTACAAAATTCGAAAGCAAATACAGTAGAAGCCCGGTAACTCTAACTTTTAAGGGAAACGAAACAGTTCGAGTTAGTGGGGAATTCGAGTTGTCGAGGTAAATTTCAGTGAAATTTTGATCAAAGGAAAGCAAATTTAGTTCGAGTTAGCGCGGAATTCGAGTTATCCGAGTTCGAGTTATCGAGGTTCTACTGTAGCTATCTTTGAACCGTTCACGGCTTTTAAAGACGGTTGCTCGGCATTTATGAAAAACTATTCGCTTCTCTGCTGCCACGCATACTTAAAATACTTAAAGAACCAATCGAACTTATACAGCATGAGGACTTTTGTAGACCATAGCTCTTGCCTGGCAAGCGCGCGATAATTAATAACTCAGTTATTCTTAAATGTGTTTTTGTCCACTAGAAAACAGTGGTAGCAGTGTTGGATCGACTTGTCAACCCTCACTGGCCTTACTTACCAGAGAAAAGTCGAGAGCTAGGAGAGAACAGTACACGCATTGAACGAGCTTGGAGCAGTGTTCCTGATGACCCAATGAACTATGATTTCTTCTACCATATTTTGGAAGCTGATGAAGAAGGGAGGCAACCAAAAATTGATGAGCAAACCTTGAATGAGCTTTTTAAAAAGAAATCCATGTCTTGTCTTCGCCGCATTGCTGAGAGTGATGATAAGGTGCGGAGTATTTTGAGTGTCGTGTAAAACTATACACTGTGCACTCATAAAATGCTTGTTCTGGAGCCTGCTTTTCACATGGTTTCTGTTTCTTTTTGACGATCTCTGCACGATCCCAGTAAGGTTGTAAGAAAGCGTGATGCACGTGCAGTTATTGTTTTCTCATTAAACCTATTGAATAGGATTAATGAGCAAAACAACAACTCTGCAAGTGCATCACACTTTTTGTCAACTTCTGCTCCCAACAAGGTGAAAAATTTCTACTAAATCTTTCTGAACTCGGACGTGGCCCTCCTTCTTTAGCCCTAGCATAATTTTGCACCTTTTTTAAAGACTAAACCAGTTGGAATTATCCAGCAAAAGTTTGAAAGGACGGTAAGCCAGTTTCACTGGTGTCGCCGTTGTCAGATCGTAGCGACCATGCAGCCTGGCGTTCTCGCGCGCCTATAAAAAATTCCTGCTTTTTCTTCTCTTTTGAACGTGGTGATCATGTGGAAAGCAGGCGTTTGTCACGTGACGCCGTCAATGCAATTTCTCGACAGGTAAGCGGAGAGTAGGAGGGGGGAGGGGTGGTGCTTCGATTACACATTGCTAACATCTGCACACGTGAGAAGATTGAGGCTACATTCACAAGTTACCGGTCGAATGTTCACACTAACCGTACAAACGTTTAAACGCCTAGCCATTAAAAAATTTGAACGCTAAAATCGAGGTTAAAATTTTGACCTGTAAGGTCGAAAATTTGAACGGCAAGATGTGAACACCATGACAGGCTAAATTTTTGCGCGGCAAAGGCGTGGTTGCATGGATGCGTGTCTACTGAGCTGGAAAAAGAGAAGAAAATTTCAAACAGATACTGTGAGCATGGATTTATGATGTCATTAATCGCTTTGCATGGAAAATTTTCAACCGGTCAATATTTCGACCCGTACACTGTGAACATAGCCTGGGAAGGACCTTGACGTTTACTTTTTGTCTAGTTCCCACGTGACCCGAAAAATTGCTAGGAACTGGTGTTTTTGAGTGTTGTTTGTTTGTTATGAATCGTGTCTGTCTGTCTGTATATCTTAGGCTTCTCTCTTTCGTCGATTTTTAAACAACATTAACGAAAAGCTCCGTCCAGACAAAACAAGAAAGACCGATACGCGAGATTAGGAACAAGCGTCTCAATCAGAGGAAACTGGTCAAGTTAATGTTTTTCTTGCTGGGAATAAATCATGTGGAAATGTATAAAATTATGATGTCTGTGGCTGAGATAAGAGGATCCTCTCTTGATGTTCCGAAGTTCAAGGAGGCTTGTTTTGAGCAACATTTGTAAATAGAATGCTTGAAATGGAGATAATGACACAACGCGGGAAAAAGAAGAAAAATTTAAATAGACGTTAACTAGGGAATTTTAAAGACGGTTTGCTTTTTTTAAGTATAATAGCAGTCATGTATCAGATATATTTTAAGACTGAAAGAAACTCTGTATGTATAGCTTTTTATTTAAATATTTAATTTGAAATTTGTAAGCACAAAGAATGTAAAATAAAATTTTTTAACGCCGTCAGTTTTTAAGATGTCATTTAGTTATTGGAAGGAATGTTATGCACAATTTCCTTTATGTATTAGTTGAGAAAAGGTTAATTAGTGTCAAGAGCCATTATGGCTCTTGTTAGTGTAAAGTAAAAAAAGGTTGGCTTTCTCGTTATGAACCCAGCGTTTATGTCCTGCCTGTTAAGTGAAAACTCTGATATAATCATGCATTGCGCAGAGGCAATAAATCAGGAAAATGCTGCATTTCAATACACAGCCCAACCTCGTTCCCAGGGTTCTCTCCTACCCGTCCCTATGGAGCGAACCTGGGAACGAGGTTGCACACAGCACTGTCTGAAGTTATTTTGAAATGTTAAACGAGTCTAATGCACGGACTGTAAGTACTTCTCTGCGCAGGTCACCCAAGCTCCAGCTGGCAATGTATTGGTGTGGTTTTATCTTGAGGCTTTCATGATAAGACGTGGTTACACATGGTGCTCTTTGCCATTTAAAAAATAGGCTTATCTTATAATGGTCAAATTTTCGGATTTCATCCACAGACTTAAAAGTAAGAGTCACCTTGAATGTGTGTATTCTTGCTAAGGAGGCACTTGTGTTCACTGTTGATCTGTATAGTTGCCCGTATAGTTGCCTGTAATTTTTGCATAATAATAATTAATAATTTAAAAATTAATATAAAAAAACCTTGTAATGATGCATGGGACTTCAGGTCCCGTTCGTACCTTACCTTTTGGTCTTTTTCACTCTCTCTTTTTCTTTTTTTCCTTTTTTTGTTCCTTATTCGGTTTGTATCACTTATTAAGAGATGGATTTAGCCCAATAAAGCTGACGGTAATAAACAGTACCACAGGAAAGTATACTGCTCAGTAGCTTTCATATGAATGGTCACACGTTATTAGGATTTCATCTTGACGCGGTGGAAATTTTCCCTGACCTGCATGTTACACTCCGGCTGCACAGGGAATGAATTTGATGACAGGCTAAAAATAAAAGCTAATAAGTATCTAAGCAGTTTGACAAGTATGTTGGTATTTAATAGTAGATTTTCCATGAATTATAAGACAGGAATTTATCAAAAATGACGACATGCCTCCGGAGGGATTCGAACCCTCGATCACTGGTTTAAAAGACCATCGCTCTTGCCGCTAAGCTACGGAGGCAGTTGATACATTCTCTCATTGATTTAATGTACTGTATAGTAAGAGTATTTCAGTCAAGTTACTTTCGAAACCTAAAAGATTGATTGTTGATAGGTTTGATCGTTTGCATCCGAGAGGAAGTGAAATTTCAATTATAATGTAATTGATTTAGAGGGTCTTAAATTTGCTTTTCTGTCTTTACACGTCCAGGAATGTACTATATACTGGGCGGATTTAGTCAAGGGAACGTTTCCAGCAATTAAAAAGTTTATTTGGTTGTGAATTGGGTAGTTCATTGTACTCTGCGTGTCCCGTGTCCCGTCCCTTACTCGTCCCGTAAATGAGCTCAATTTATGATAGAGCTGTTGTGTTTATTCAGTAGCACTTTCATTATTTATAGTCATCTTCGCCCAAATGACGTGTTGTAATTTATTTGAAGACGCTTAGACGGAGGTGTTTAGACACTTTATTCTCTTTACATTCGGTAAGAATTGGCGATAAGAATCAAGCGATTAATCGGTCGTTGGCACATGCTGCACTGTGATTTTTCATGTTAAACCGATTTCAAACGTAGTGAAAAGGATAGTGTTTTGATCCAAGAAGCACATTCTATGGCAAATGAAAAATAATGAAGGCTATTTTAGGACAGTGTAACTTCGGAAATATATTCGCTAATGAGGGCTTATGATGTCACTAAGAGTAGGTTATCGTTCCTTATGTTAGTTGTTTTCTCGAAAGTCACTTGATTTTGTGTTATTGGGGGTCTAAAGAAATCCATATATGAAAAAGGCGTCAGAATTTTGTTTTAGCAACTTTTTGCAAAAGAACGTCATAATATTCGTATTATCATAGAAATATTTAGAATCAGGTTCACCGCGAACGACAGACGTCAGATTCAAATTAACAGTTTCACAGATAAAAGATGAAACGAGGATATTAAAACCGTCTAAAACTTAATTCTTTTGAATAAGACCGGAATGAAATTGTTTTTTATGTTCGGGTAGATTTAAAGAACGGGACGTAAGAAGTAAAGGGAGAACTTGGTCATATCTGAGTACAAATTGAGGTTGCTGATTGCCGTATCTGTGCTGCTTTTTTTAAAAATGTTTTTTTCTTTAATTTATCCCTTTTATTATGACCATCACACTTGCGCTGATGTTCGGTGTAAGATTTAAATGTTAATCGTTGAACTTTTTGTTTTGTACCGTCAGGAGGCCATTCAACACCCTGTAGTAAGAATGTTGGTCATGAGGAAATGGAACAAATTTGGCCATTGGTGGTTTTGGTAAGTTTTGCTGGTGTCCAGCATTTCATCAACATTGTTTTGACTAATAACAAAGCAGCAAAGACAAAAGCTATCATAGCCTATGATAAAAAAAGCGTCGTCCACTACAATTCTGTTGTCAGTTGTCGTAAAGCTGTTCCTCAGCTCTTCTCTTAGCCTGAGCCTGAAACTGCCGACAATTTGAGACGCTACCACTGGTTTCTCCGCGAAATGTCGTCTTAGAAACGAGCGCAGAAATTCCATACTGATGAGGTGTCATTACTCAGATCAGAGCAGTGCTTCTGGTAGAGAGGAGAAGTCCTTACGTCACGTTGCCATGATAGCAAAATGTTTCGATGACAACAAACCGATAAAGTCACTTAAAAGTCTATCCGCACTATTTCAAACTTCACCGATCTTATTCAGCTTCATTTAATTTGGCAAATCTTGGCGAAATTTTCTTTGGGACCGTATCTATCGTTATATAAGATTAGAAAAAGAAAGCGACAATTTTCTCCGCTTGTTCCCGTGGGACCTCATTTCGTGTGGAAACTAGTGGCGGCGTTACGAAATGTCGGTTGTTTTCGCAGGTTACACTTCACTTCTTACTGTTTTCACCGTGTTTTTTAAAGTCCTTGGGCTTAGGTGGCAAGATTGAGCTTGTAAC
This sequence comes from Porites divaricata, assembly GCA_038088405.1. Lineage (NCBI taxonomy): Eukaryota > Metazoa > Cnidaria > Anthozoa > Scleractinia > Poritidae > Porites > Porites divaricata. The sequence continues at coordinate 958,363 of JBBMOI010000012.1, forward strand.
TAGGTAATACTTCCCTATTTTTTTCCGTTGCAGCGTTCAGGCGGCTTTCTACCTACTGTTTCTACTAGTGCTGTCTTACGCGCTTATTTACGGCTCAACAAGAGAAGATCCGACTCAATACAGTGGAAAAGCAGACGGTCTTCGACTGTTTTGCGAAATTCTCACCATCATTTTTCTAATGTTCTACTTTTTCGAGGAAGTCAATCAAGCGCAACGGTGAGTTCTCAAACTTGTAAGCTTACCCCCATTTTCGATTCCAAATCACGAAAGCATTAAACTATATTAATATGTGGAAGAAAAAAATTAAAGAGAAGGGTTATTAAATTACAGTCGAACTTCAGCGAGCGGACACCTCAGAAGGGCGAGTGACACCTCCCTGAAACGGACGACACTTGTTGATGTTCCCAACCGTTTACAAACAAAGCTGTGGCTTTATTTGTATCCCCCAAGCGGATGCCCGTCATAAATGCGCACATGTTCATGGTCCCAGCCACTATACGCACTATTTTCTAAACTTCCTTAAGGGGACACCTCCCCTGAGCGAACACTTTTTCAGGGCCCGGAGGGTGACTACTTACCGGGGGTTCGACCGTAAATTTTCTTCAGTTTTGGTAGGAAGGGTGTAACGTAAAAAACCGTCATCACGTTTTAGTGTATTGTGCCCGGGCTTTTCCGCTTGAATTCCCCATTTTCTAAGGGACAAACAATTTTGAACTTTGCTCTTTATAATGAAGTGCGAAAGACAATATGACTTCTAGTGACCTCTGTAAATAACGAGACATTTGTTGTAATTGGCTTAAGTGTTAACTTGGCTTTTGTCTAGGGCACACTACGCCACGGAGACACCCTTAGCTGATAAAAGTATTGACTGACTTTTGTGTTTCCTTTGTCCAGAGAATGGAACTCCTATTTCAAGGATCCCTACAACTATTTTGATTGGCTGGGGCTTGTGTTGACGTTCCTTGTCATTCCTCTACGGTTTGATGAAGTCCAGTCTCAATGGAGTGTCGCTGGTCTCGGCTACTTGTTCAATTTTCTCAGGCTCTTCAAGTTCTCCTGTGTTTCAAGGTAATGGATTTTGTTGCGACAGCTTATTCAAACGCGCACTAATACATACTGCAGCAATACTCTTTTGATGCTTTGTGACACAGGAAGCAGGGTAGGTTCTGCCAACGTGGTATTCCTGTGATTTACATTCCTCGAAGTAGTAAACTGTTACTTTTTTTGGCAGAACCACGGGCCTTTACACGAAGACTCTCGCCAAGGTAATTTACAGAGACATCACTCGCTTCAGTGTGGTATTCCTTATCGTGTTTCTTGGATTCTGTGGAGCTGTGTTTATGGCACTGAAAGCCACAGACAAACAAGATCTGTTCACGTAAGATGCTTCTTTATTGTAATCTCAACATCATACGCCCATTTATTCCGTTGATGGAGCTATAGTGTCGTTGGTCGTTGACGTGACGTCCTTCTGCCATGGAGATCATTTCTGGCTTGACGTTTATGTCTGCAGGTGGACTAATCTTGCGTTTTATTTTTCTTACCTTTTCAAGAAATTACTTCTGGTTGATGCTGGCTGCTGTAAGAGCTCTTGTCGAACAGCAACCCATAGAAGAAGACTATTCTAAGTTCAGGTATACATGTACAATAGGAGGGAGTCCACCTTCCAGTACATTTTAAATTTTATGTAGAATATACGCTCGTTATCTAGCTTAACTTTATTCGTACGAACACGTTAATACACAGACGAGAAACAACAGTGCACGGCTTTGAGATTCGAGAGAGATTTTTGTGTTATTGTAACGCCCACTGTAATATTTTCTGTTTTTTCTTTTTTTCTCACAGCTGGCTGGCAATCCTTATTCTTCTTGCCTACATGGCCATGGTTGTTGTCATTCTTCTCAATGTTCTCATCGCTCAGCTTAGTTTCACTTACAGTGAAGCTAAGAAGAACGCCAAGCTGCAGTACGCTGTCGATAGAATGATCATCATCACTCGCTTAGAGCATAGCAGATTTGCTAGATTCGTAAGTGTTTACATCCTCAAGGGTAATAAAGGGCTTATAAGTTTTTTTATACCGTTCTTGTATAAACTACAGTAACCGGCGCTCTTTAAAAACTAACCGCCCAGTGAATAACGACGCGCAGCCTTTTCTAAACATCCCTATCGCTCTTTTTCTGTGTTAATTTTATTGTATCGCAGCGTTGCTCAATCTCGTTTGCCCCGAACCGAAGAACATCGTAAAGGCAGGGTATAAATTGACTACTTTGTCTGTCCTCTTTTTACTGTAGAATCTCCGTGTCAAATATTACCAAGAAGGCGATCGAGTTAGCGAAACTATGCTTGCTAAAGGTAGGTTATAATTAACAGATCGCTCATCTTTCGCCTTGTTTAACACCAGTGTAATTTCGATATAAAGTTGGAAAAAGAACTTTCGGAAAAAGCGTAGTATGAAAAAGTGCTATGTATGTTATTACTAATCGCGTGGGAGAGTAATCAAAATGTATTTATGAATGGATAGAACTGAAATAAAGTAAGAAGAAACAGTTGTTTTAACTCCGCTTGTGAGGTGAGAGGCACCATTAGAAAACGAGAGGCCCTTTCAGGAGGGCGATCCCGCACCTATTTGAAAGATTGTTTTAACTTTTTGATTAGCTGGGAAAACAATAGTGATTGTCACATAACAATGCTCCTATCCCTGAAAACAATGGAAGTGCAGACTAAAGGGGACCAGTGATATAAGAGGTTTAGAACGGTACAGGTCTACTATTTCAGTAAGCAGTCGAATTCATTGAAGCAAAAACCAAAAGGGGGCCCGCGTACAGGCAGGATAAGAGACACCCATCTTACCTCGCTCACTTTCTTTTCCGCTCTTTTCAACGCCCGCGCGTCTTATGGGTAATAACACGAAACGGGCGCTGAGAAGGAGCGTACAGGTATATGGGACTTGGCGTCATTATGAGTGACATTTATTTTTTTGCTTTATTTTTTATATGTGTAGAGATGCTCGAGTATAGTGATGAGCGAAGTCCATGGGAATCAATGGAGGACAAACTTACTTTAATCAGGTACGCACACAAACAAGAGGGTTCAGTGAAATGTGCTTTTGGTTACTGTTACACCTTTTCCTCTCAGCCTCGGACGTTCGTGAAGGAGAACTGAAGTCAAACGCGTGACAAATATCCAAAAGCCTTTACCTAGGAGACCAGAGAATCTCAGGTTTATAGTTGAAAAAATCGTGTTTCATAATACAATATTATTTTTGGCGCCGTGGAAAGCGTTGCTTCTGCGAGAACTACTGAATTGAAAAAGAAAATTGGGACAACCACATCCTAGCAAGCGTAGAGGCAGCCGGCTGTCAGCAAACTGCTGAATTGTTACCAGCTGGCATTTGTATCCGTTTAACTTTTTTTTGCTATTTATTTTCAGGGACCTGATGCGAAAAGTGGTCCGAAAAGTGGCGGAAAAGAGCGAGTGAAACTTAGTCCAGCTTAAACTAATGGAGACTAAAATACGGACATTTTTTTTAATGTGCAGCTTTCCTTCTGTAAATGTTTAATATCACACAAGCATTGGAAGAATGAAAAATATTGGCGGGTAACAGCGAAAAGAGGGGTAAGTTACAAAACCCCTAGTCTTTTCGCCTTTGTAAGTCATTTTTAACTCTAAGATCTAATATGGTGTTAGATCTGTCCGTACAGTTATTTGAGTAGTTTCTTATTTTCCCTCCAGATTCTGTAACATCCGTCTACCGAGTTAAATGTACTGTTTTTAAGTAAAATAATATCGGAAGTTTTTACTTCTCCGTTAGGACCAACTGGTATTTATTATTTCAGCGTTTTGAAATGTACTCTTTCACTCGCTAAAAGGTATTAGCAACAAATATTTAAGACTCTCTTTTAAAATAATCAAGCATTATTATTCTAGTCTCCTTCGAAGCAAAATAGTTCCGAGGGACGTCTTTCCATCTAAGTTAGGGGGGAGGAGGAGGATAAAAAGGGCGGAGGAGGAAAAATGAAAAACCCGATGGGTTAAGGTTGGTTTTAAATACCACGTCTTATATGTTTTTATTGTTCATTTCTGGTTGCAGTTTTAACATTTTAGAAATAATTGAATCAATAAAATTACAACAACGATTGTCATTGTGTAATATAATAAAGCTTAGTAACCACGTATCACGTGGTAAGGCAAACTATTTACTCGCCGTCTATGTTGTCATGTTTCTGGATCTTCTTGTATCCTGGTCTTGTTTCTGCAGAGGACACCAAAACTGAACGTTACAATCTTTTACTTAAGAAATTTTTTTTGGGCAGTGAATCATGGATGACAACTTAAACCGCGGCGTAGAAATATATTCAAAGGAATCTCATCGACTAATAAAACCTAAATGTAATCATAATGGTATTTTAAGGAATCATTCGGTATATACAAGTTGCTCCCGGACTTAAACGAGTATGGGGACCTCCCGTTCTTATTTCAACATTTCCGGTTCTAGAACATAAACAACCAGTCGGTAAAGTTTGTCAAAAATCTACCTGCAGGTTCTATTTCAGAGAATGAACTTAACGTCTGTTAGGTGTTAGCACGCTGCGTTACGTACCTTAGACAGTTAACATCCGTGTGTTCCCTCCACTAGGTTTCTGGAGTAGGACGTGAATTGTATGTATGCTAGGTAACTCCCAAGGTGCTCATGAAAGCATGCTTTGTACCTTGAAGGGGCAGAACGGAACCATTATTATGGATCATTATACGTTTTTGGGAAACTGCCCACCTACCCCTCCCCTAGGTGGGCAGTTTCCCAGAATTATTTTGACCATTTATTGGCTGGTCAATATCTGGCCTCTCGTTTTCTGCCACAAATTGCAAACAAATACCCAGGCTCTGTCTCGGCCTCTTTTTTCCGCTGTACAGTGACTAATATATCTCCCAAACTGGCCATGTGATCTGTGACGTCACTGCGGGGGCCTGGGGAAAGAAATTTTAATGCCGTATCCCATAAACCAAAGCTGAAGGGAACAGATTGAATTGAATTGAATTGGTGCGCGCGTTGGTTTATGGGATACGACATTAAAATTTCTTTTCCCAGGCCCCCGCAGTGACGTCACAGATCACCTGGGGGACAATATTGTATTGCAGTAGCCTGCTTAGCACATGGTGGTTTGGTCGGGTGCAATACTGAGCGGCGAAGCCGCAAAAACCCGCGCAAACGAGCGGCGAAGCCGCGAGAAAAGTAAAACCCTTCTCCCGTTGCTCCCGTCCCAATCTCCTCGCACTTTCACTGGCCTCGCCCACCTTGGCTTGTTTGTGCGCTCGACCAAAACCGCAATGCTTCGCAGGCTAGTATTGCACTGGTAGCACTAGCGCGGGGTCTGTCTCCGCTTTCTTTGTCCGTACCCTTTACGCCACCCACAACTTTTTTGCTGCTTTTTCAAGAGAAGTGGGAGCATCAAAACAAGGACGGAGCTAAAGATAATTGAAGATGGATAAAAAGGAATCAAAAGGAAAATTAAGGTCGCGTTTCTTTCTTTCGTTGAAAGAGGTCTTTCTTACCTTTTTTCTTCGGCTTTGGAGTATACAAAAACTTGCTTCAAATACATCCCTGTACCCTGGAACTGCACCTCGATGGAACGCAATTTTCCAATGCTACGAGACGATGAAAGAACAAAACTTTCTTTTCCAAATTCAACCTCTCTGAAAAAGATGTTGAAACATACTGAGAGAATCGTATACATGTATATCTTACCTAAGATCATAGCCACTAAGGAATGCTTCTTTACGCGTCATTCCGCTCCCGCCAGTTAACATCAAATATGCTGTCCCAATCGTTAAATTATGTTGAATGCATCTGAATAGCCTCAAACGTTAAAACATCCAACATCAGCCAAAAATTTTTTATATATGATGAATTGCAGCTACCAATGTTAGATGAAGTTGGACCAGTATGCTGAGTGTTTTAAAAACGAGTTAACAGACCGTTACGCGCGCTGTTGCATGTGCAATTCTCGTCGCACTGGTTTTTTCTCAGTCATGTCTTTTTAACTAGAACAACTAACAGATTGTAGGGACGCAACATCGTGATGCGCTTTCTTACGCGAGACGAAGTTCTAGGACTTCTAGAACGAATTGTAGGAGATATAATTTTTCTACGATCGAGACGCATAACTCTTCTCTTTCCTGTTTCCGTGGTCCACAAACTACAACTTGTCTGCCCAAGTTCATCTTAGAGGATGGCAGTCACAATGTACGCGTGCGTGGCTATTGCTTCAGTTATTGGACTGAAACCATTACTCTTTCTCACCTTGCCTCATCTGTCTCCACCGTTCCACTAATTCCCGTTAACTTGATTTTAATTTTGTTGTCCAAAATGTCAAAGATGAAACGCTTAGTTCTGTCTTCAAAAAATAAGGTGATTCGAAAATAGTTGTTTACTGCAAAACAATCAGAGAGAAAAACGTCTTCAGAATGATGCTGGAAAAATTACCTACGATCTAACACGGATAGAGCTAAAGAGCGTTTTCAATCACGTGGCCAGCATCTATGCACATTTATTGAACAAAAGAAAGCGTTTGCATAAGAAAAGAGTTCAACTCCCACAGGATTGGTTTGGAACACCAACATGGCCGTCGTTTCATTGTTTTGGTACACCAACATGGCCACCGTGACGTCATGTGAAAACGCTCTATAGACACAAGTTCTGCAATAATAGCTTTCAATGTGGTATACCGTGAAATATCCCATGAAAACACACATATTCGTTTAGGCGAGTATGTAACGTAGGCTACTTATCACATGACGAAGTAAAATGGATGAACCTTATCATAAAAAGTACTGGAAGCAAGTCACTTTTCAAGCTCTAGTTATACCATTTTAATGTAGACCAACTACTTTCAACTGACGACCGCAGAAAATTGCAAAATATGAAATGGTATAGCCCTCTGATTGGCTGTATTCTTAAATATCAGATTTACAAGCTTAGATCAGAACTACTCTTCAATAATGTGCTACAACATACCACAGAATGGCTCGTTTTCGTCTGTTGTCAGAAATGCTAATATGGTCTTGTTAGTACGATATTGGTCAACATTATATCCCATTCTTGGGCAAGCGCCTTCACAAGACAAGCATTTTCCTTTTTGGAAGTCTCGCCAACTACCACATGGGAAGGCCGTCATTGTGCACACGTTACTGATTGAGGTAGTGAAATAAGCCACTGACTTCATGTGATTGCAGGCGACAATCCCTGGCAAAGAGACTTGGGCATTGTCCCAGAAGGAACCCACTGCACCTGGGAAACAGATCAAATATGAAATAGCTTTTAATCTACATTTTCATTTAAGAGGATAGTTGGCTGACTTGCCTGGGAAGGTGCGTTTCAGCACTTGTGAACTGTAGCAATGTGGCTACACTATTTTCATATAGCCACGAATCAACTTTTATGTTGTACAAGGCTTGTTGTTACGAACCCTTCAATGCACACCCTTATATATGATCAGGAATGCTGGTGCTTCGGAACTTCCGGTTCTACTGCGCATGAGCACTCTAAGCTGTTGTAGGCATAGAACTCCCTGGCCTTTTGCTCCGAACGACAGGTTGTCGGACCAAATAAAAGTTTCATTCTTAGACAAATTGTATAAAAAAGATAGCTATATACACAACGAGTTAACTCATAAGCCTTGCATTCTATTTGTTGTCATTCTAGAGCCATCGACCCACTATTTTGATCTCAGTTGACGAGATATATTGAAGATCAAACTCCCAAAATCTCATCACAACCAAATGCTTCCTATTGTTACCTCTTATGACGTCTGATGTGTCACATCCAGGCTGGTGTTTCCCGCCATTAGGGTAAAAGTCCATGTGACCACAAGGCCGCTGTAATCCTAGAGCTTTACTGAGGGCGCTATCTCTTACGTCACTATGAATGACATCAACAAACATTGCATCACTCGGGTCAAGTCTGATGGCTGCGTCATTGAAATCAAATCCTGGGGCGGCAGGATCTAGACCTGTGTGTTGATTTAAGAAAAATTGAACTCTCTTTTCACTCCCTTTAACAGCCAATGAAGTATAAGAACAATAAAAATTGCGGCTAAAGATACTAACACTAACTTGAGGGATTTAACCAAAATAGCTTAAAAACATTGTCCCTTTGAACCACCTTATACAGTATAATAAACAGTAAACAAGAAAATGCTGCTCATTAGGTCTCATTTCATCCAATCCAGAGACTCAAAAGTGTCAGAACCACCGTGTACAGCATAATAAACATTCCCCCAAGAAAGTGCTGCTCAATAGATTTCGTTTAAATGGTCACACTTTAGGATTTCATCCACAGTCTTACCGTCTTGAATAGTATAATAACCATACCATAGGAAAGTACTACTCCGGCAGTAGCTTTCACTTGAATGGTGTAGTTTTAGAATTCTACCCAAACTCAAAGAGTTGAAGAAAATCGTGCAATATAAGTTAAACGGCACCTTTTGGAAAGTACTGCTTAGTAAAATTTACTTGCATAGTCACGATATAATATTATTTGGCACTTGCGTGCTAGAAAAAGAAGGGTAAGAAGATTTCTTGGTGAAAACATGCTAACACCGTACCAGAACAAACCAATCAGAAGTGAGTGTAGTGTTATAGAACTGTACCTGTTATTCGTCCTATCACTTTCCCACTTTGTCTCAGTTTTTCACCTGCGAATCCAGCTATTTGTGCACCCAAGCTGTGTCCAATGATGTGAAACTTCTTAAATGCCACCCCCAACGTCCGGTTCAGCGCGTCAATCAATTCAGCCAATTGTACTCCAACAAGGCGAGTATTTCCGGCCGCGATGTCGTACAGGTTCAAGACACTGGATCCTAGTCCCCAGTCTACCACAATAACGTTCATTGGTTCCTTTTTGAGAAATTCAAGGACCATTTTCTTGACCCATTCACTCTGGCCGCTTTGAGTAAATCCATGGATAACAAACTTGACTTTTCTTGAGGGTTCAAAAGTAGAGTTGATAATTGAGGAGTTGCTATCAACGCTAAGAAATTCCTTTTTCTTAAGGGCGTTTGTCCTTGTGTATAAAATAAATTTTGTGCCGATGGTTTCCGGGTGTGACGGTAAGGCGATTAGGGAACTGTCGAATGGATGATTGTCGGAGAAGCAGCCATATTTACCATAACAAACGGTAGCTGCTGCAAGAAAAGAAAAAAAACGTGTTAACAGTGATATTCATTTAGTTTATATGCTGCCATGTACTCATATCCGAGTTAATATTTTGATAACTACTTGAAAGGAATGGTCATTCAAAAAATTGGTCCTCAGTAGTAACAGGCACATTTGCAGAACCATGTCACTTGGTTGCCACGGCAACTGTCTCATCCCTAAAGGACTTGCAGGCGTGGCATACAGCGGTCACGCTTGCCTTCGAACACGACTTTTTGGGTTCCCCCATAAAAGTTCCCTGCTGGCAGAGGCCTCTTTTCACGGTATTCCCGCCCACCGAATACCGTGAAACGAGGCCTCTGTTGACATGGAACCATAAAAGTGGCATTTTGCTTCGCGGCAGCAGAGCACTGGTGAACCCACATTCCTTAGGGGACTGGGGCCCATTTCCAGAGCTTCGATCCTTTTGGTCAGCGTCGCGGATCGATCAGAGCTCTCGGAACGAGAATGACGGGCGCCATAAAGACACCCAACTGTTCGCCCAAGATGGCCGCAACTGCAATTCAAAACGCGGAAGAGAATCAGAAAGTTCTTTGCGATAAGCCTTTTAAGGAAGAGTTGCTTGATAAGCTAAATGAACTTAGAAAAGACAATACTCTCTGCGATGTGACGCTTCAAATCGAGGGGCAAAACTTTTCTGCTCACCGATGTGTTCTCTCAGCTGCAAGCCCGTACTTCCGTTCACTTTTTACCAGTGGGTTTAAAGAAAACAAAGACTCCGTTATTGTGTTAGAAGACACTAAACCTGCGGTATTAAGCGAGGTCCTTCGGTTCATTTACACAGGTGAGGCACTGGTGAACGCCACTAACGCCCATGATTTGGTCAAGATAGCAGACTACCTTATTATTCCACGCTTGAAAATGGAGGTGTCGGAATATTTAGAAGAATGCATTGATGCAACAAACTGCCTTGCACTCGAATCATTTGCAGATCAGTTTGGCTGCGAGTCGTTGAAACAGGCAGCGTCTGAGTTTAAAATTAAAAACTTTATTTCTGTAGTGAAATCAGAGGATTTTAAGACGTTGAACTTTGATAAAGTCAAAGAACTGATATCCCGCAACGAAATAATTGTTTCAAAGGAAGAAGAAGTGTACGAAGCAATTGTTTCATGGGTGCAGCACGATACTCTGTCAAGGGAATGTTTGTTTTCCGAGTTATTAAAATGCCTGGGATTATTCTCAATAACAAAGCACAGTTTGCAGCAGATGCTTAAGGAAGAATTGGTTCTAAAAAGCAGGAATTGCTTAAGTATTTTACTTGAAGGATTGGACTATTTTTTTTCTCCAGACTGTTTCTTAAGCATGTCTCTCAAGCCACGTACATGCTTGAGTATTATGGAACCTGTCATATTTCTTACAGGAGGACACACAGAAACAAATGGTGCAGACCAAAAGGGCACTATTAACACCCACGGTTATTTACTGTCCAAAAATAGTTGCCTCTCACTACCCAAGATGCCATTTCCTTGTACACGTCATGGGGCTGCGGTGTGTTGTGGGCAGTTGTATCTGGTAGGTGGGAAGCCAGAATCACCAGCATGCATTTTTAATCCAATAAAAAACATGTGGACTGTTATGGAGGGAGAAGCCTCAAACACACTGCACTGTTCCGTTACTGCTTTCAATGAAGAACTATATGTTATAGGTGGTGATGAACATTTGAAAAGGGTTGACAAATATAATCCAAGTCTTGATGAATGGAAGGAATTTGCTTCAATGAAAACTTCACGTGCCTGCCACTGTGCTGTTGTTGTGGAAAACCTTATCTATGTCCTTGGTGGTCGTGATAACAGCGTTTGTCATAAAAGTATTGAATGTTTTAGTGCATCAACTAATCACTGGACAGACAGGCCAAGTATGAATGTTGCACGACAATTTGCTGGTGCAGCTGTTTCGTGTGGAAAAATTTTCATTGCTGGAGGATACAGTGACACAGATTTCAGAAGTCTAGAAGGAAGCTGTGAAATGTTTGACCCTGTACAAGACCAATGGAGCCTGGTGTCTAGTCCAGTTGTGCCTCGAGCAGCGTGTGCTATGGTCAGTTTTGATAATCACCTGTATCTGTTTGGGGGAGAAGATCGCGCTTTCAAATATGACAGTGTTGAGTGTTACGATGTCGAAACCGACAAATGGGATCTATGTGGTACCATGCCAGAAAAGCTTGCCTGTGTTCAAGCTTCCCTGCTGGTGATGCCAAAGAAATACATAAATGATGTAGACACAATTGTGTCCTTTGTAGCTGGTAGGATAAGCAGGGAGGAACTGTAGTTTTTTTGCGGCTGTTCTGCTCTGCCTCCATCCCACTACCGGGAATACAGAAATTTGCCTTGTTGAACAGTAATTAAAAGTGTTTCTCGTCAATTTTATCACTTACCTAGTTTAAATTTTACCACTTTGTTTTACAAGTACTAGTAGTAAGAGGCAGCTTAAAGTTAAAGTAACAAATAAGTAAATACAAAGTTGTAACTGTAAATACTGGTAATTTGATTAAACCAGTAGAAACAAGCTTCTATCATAAATATGAATGAATGGCTCAGGTAATGGACATTTTAAATATCAATGTCAAGTATAGTTTTACAAAGGAGTATTTAAAGTATTAAACAGTGCTTTCAGCAGTTAGAGTTGGAGTTCTTTCATTTTCTACCTTTGCCTTGTACTCCAGGCATCTTGTGTTGCCTGAATGCTTTTGATTAGTGCTGATAACTGTTAATTTTTTTTGTTTATGGCGTGCAATCCATGATTTGCTGTTTTACTCAAACACAGCTCTTGTGATACCAAATGCCAGTCAGCTGGTACCTGTGGGGGTAAGGGTGGGGGGAGCAGTCATGTCCAATACTGTCAACATGACACAAGTGGAAAAATACTTTTCACAACTTGTACGAGCGGACAAGTTGTCTCGACTCGATGGTCGGAGTTGTTGAGTGGAAAATGCATCTCATTCACATGATATGGGTGTGGATTTACATTGGAAAATTGGAAGCAAGCCCTAAGGGACACCAATCTGGGTGTTGATAAAGCTTTATTTGATCCCCCAAAAATACCATTCTAAAACAGGCAGCTAAGTAAGAGCTCTAACAATCTTTTATTCTGATGAAGAAGTTGTCATTGAATTCTTTCTTCTTTCTTTTTATTTTACCTCTGCTTTGACTTTCTTTATTCCTTGAAGCACAGCCTTATGCAATACCTGTGTGCTTTTAAAAGTGCCTATAACGTAAAAATGTTTATATTATTGAAAGTGCACATTAACATGAGAAACTTTGCGAAAAATTGCCATTTGAACACAACGTAATTTTTTAGAATTTTTTTGAAAAGCTCAAATTTGCCTTCTTTGGGAAGCATCCGACAAACAAAGGAGCTTTGATGTAAATCAAGGAACTATGACGTAGATTAAGGAACACGTGACTTAAGATACAAGTATTTAAAGCATGTAGGGAGTAATAGAAATATTTGAAATCCCGCCATTTTTTCAGACCCGGCCAGGGGATCTGGGCAAAAAAGTTCACGCATGCTCATTACGTTTTTCTGCCCTGAAGGGGCGATCATGTAAACTCGGTTCCAGACCTCGCTGCCAGCCCCCCCTGGTGAAAACTATTAAAATGGCGGCAACGACAGAGGCGGAGAGCTTGAGAGAAGAACTAGTATTTAACCAGGATTTTAAGGAAAAATTACTCTTCAAGTTAAACGAACTTAGAAAAGATAAGGTTCTTTGTGATGTAACACTTCGAATCGAAGGGAAGGACTTCGCTGCACATCGGTGTGTTCTCTCAGCTGCAAGCCCATACTTCCGATCTCTCTTTACCAGTGGGTTTAAGGAAAATAAAGACAGCGTTGTGGAGTTACAAGAGATAAAAACTACTACAATGGACCAAGCTCTTCGTTTTATTTACACTGGTGAAGCCCTGGTAAATGCCAGTAACGCTCAAGAACTGCTTAGGACCGCAGACTATCTGATCATTCCGAGCTTGAAGGCTGAAGTGTCAGATTACTTAAAGGATACTATTCATGCCTCAAATTGCCTAGAACTGGAATCGTTTGCTATTCAGTACGGTTGCAAATCACTTAAAGAGGCTGCTGCTGCTTATAAGCTTCAGAATTTCGTGTCTGTCGTGGAAGTGGATGATTTTAAAGCTCTCGATTTTGAACGAATAAAGGAACTTGTGTTACATGACGATATAATCGTTTCGAAGGAAGAAGAAGTCTACGAAGCTGTTGTCACGTGGGTGAAGCATGATGTTCCATCACGGGAAAAACTCTTTCCTGAGTTACTAAAATGCTTGAGATTGTTCTCGATGTCAAAGAGTGGAATTATGGGAATTGCAAAAGAAGAACTGGTCATTAAAAGTAGGACTTGTGCAAGTATCATATTTGAAGCAATTAATTATTTTTTCTTTCCAGATAGTTTCCTAAGCGCGGGACTTCAACCACGAACATGCTTAAGGATGAGTGAATTGGCTGTTATTATTACTGGGGGACATGACGCTAACGTACTGTCCAATAATGCTTATTGTTTTCTGCTGTCCAAGAATCAATGGGCATCCCTACCCTCTATGCCATTCTCTCGTACTCGCCATGGGGCTGCAGTGTGTTGTGGTCAGTTGTATCTAGTTGGTGGCCAGTCATCTCACCCAACGTGCATCTATAATCCCAACCAAAACAAGTGGTTTTCAACTGAAACAACAGCACCAATTCGTCAGCATTGTTCTGTTACCACTCTTGATGAAAACCTTTATGTGATAGGTGGTGACGGGCATTTGAACAGAGTCGACAAATATAGTCCCAGACTTGATGAATGGAAGGAAGTTGCTTCAATGAAAACTTCACGTGCCTCTCACTGTGCTGTTGTTGTGGAAAACCTTATCTATGTCCTTGGTGGTCGTGATAACAGTGTTTGTCATAAAAGCATTGAATGTTTTAATGCATCGACTAATCACTGGACTGATAGGCCAAGTATGAATGTTGCACGGCAATTTGCTGGTGCAGCTGTTTCGTGTGGAAAAATTTTCATCGCTGGAGGATACAGTTACACAGATTTCAGAAGTGTAGAGGGAAGCTGTGAAATGTTTGACCCTGTACAAGACCAATGGAGCCTGGTGTCTAGTCCAGTTGTGCCTCGAGCAGCGTGTGCTATGGTCAGCTTTGATAATCACCTGTATCTGTTTGGGGGAGAAGATTGTACTTATTGCAGACATGACAGTGTTGAGTGTTACAATGTCCAAAACGACGAATGGGAGCTTTGTGGTACCCTGCCTAAAAAGCTTGCCTGTGTTCAAGCCTCACTGCTGTTGTTGCCAAAAAAGTTTATAGACACATTTGTGAAGTGAGTGAGCATAAATGGTACTTTCTTTCTTCAGTAAGTGTTTGAATGGAGACAACAAGTTAAGGCTCCTGTCTTGACCAGAGTTCTTTCATTTTTTTTTATAGATCTCAAAAACTGTATTCGGATCAACATTATGCAACTGTATGCAACATTATGCAACTTTTGCCTGTATGTCCATACTAATTATTGCATTGGTTACTGTTTTTATGTATCAATTCAGATGTGAAGTGTACGAACTCAGCAGAATAGAAGTGAACATTACTGTTAAAATAAACAATTTAGACAAAATTAACCTATAATATGTTAATGGCAAAATGAATTAATAAACGGCTTTCTTTTAATAGTTATATTTTTATATGTCATTTTTTGGTCACCTTTTATCATCCACTCCACCGATATATTGTAAAATGAGAAACTCTTTCCAGATCGGGCAAGACCTAGAATATGATCTGTCATGGAAGGAGGAAGGTTACAATAAAGTTCAATGGCTTTTGTGCCTCTGTCCCAGACATGAAATAAGGGGAAAAAAATCTAGCCAATAAAACCATTGTTTTAACGCTTGAATGATGCCAGACATTGCAGTTTTAATTTTGTTCTATTGCAAAATGATAATTAATGTACAAACACAAAAAAAGGGCTACTACAGCATCCCTCGCTCTGAGAAAAGTAACGCTAGATTTTATTAACAGCAACTAAAAAAAAAAGCGGATACGTTGACTTTACAGCTTAATTTTTTAGTGAATGGAAAGTTAATTTTCCCGTTTTTTCAGGTCAAAAGAGCAAAAGAGAGGACGAAAGCTGGGGCAAAAGCTCGAGAGAGAATCAGGAGATGATGTTATCAGGCGAATGACGTTACAGCTTATCTCTGATTGGTTGAACATGACCTGCCCCTGACACACCCCCGACATACCTACTCAAAAAATATTTTGTTCGTATCAACCAACACCAAAGGGAAAAGAAACCCAACTTAACTTATTATTTCAACAAAAGCATGTAAGCTAGTTCGTGAGAATTCAATGTGACCGTCAATCAATGTTAATCTTCAGATAAACAAAAAAAATAAGTACATTTTGCGCAATATTTTATATTTGAGTTTTCACTGAAAGGCAACTACAAGTAAAGATCACTGACGGTCTTAAATTACATTGATCAAGGAAGTTTCTGCTAGCATGGTTTATGGCAGAAAACTTCCTGTACTGCTCCAAAGGAGTAAAAAAGAGATCAGACAATATTTGCGAGGGGTCAATTGTCTACTAGTTTAAAAAAATAATTTGCGTAACCGTGATTAGGAAGGATGCAGCAAAATTACTGGGACAAGGGAAAATACATCTGTTCTAGCCATAGTGAATATTAAGAAAATTCTACTTAGACCTTTCATTTAGTTGATATTGACAAACAAACAGCAGGATATAAAAGGACTGAAGATATCAACACTATACGTGTTTTCTTAATTCTGGGCCGGATCGTAGTGAACTGCTTGGCATTGTTATAAGTGATTACAAGCCGAACGCGTTTTTACCTCATCGTAAAACTACAATGATAAAAGCGCTAAATGAATAAAATTTATAAAGGACAAATTATTACCACAGCGTTGTAA
Organism: Porites divaricata; assembly: GCA_038088405.1. Lineage (NCBI taxonomy): Eukaryota > Metazoa > Cnidaria > Anthozoa > Scleractinia > Poritidae > Porites > Porites divaricata. Next base: position 974,487 of record JBBMOI010000012.1, read on the forward strand.
GTTACCTTGTGAAAATCTAAGCAAGTGCCATGCTATGGAGAGGCAACAGAAAAACATCGTAAATCCCAATATCCAAGCGTCACCACCGGAGATAAAGAACGTGATGTGTTGCCCACAGGAGTCGCGCGCTACTTACTAAATTTATATGTTATCCTTATTTATATAACAAACCCTGTGGGATATCCTGTTGATACGCCAGTTGTCTGACTTGCGGGTAAGGGAGTGATATATAGACGTGCAAAGTAAATGTGGAAAAAAATACAGAAAAACTAGGAAATGAATTATTTTAAGGTCAAAGGTAATATCTGTTTTTCTTGTGACAAAATGTCTTGTCCGTTGTTCCTGATTTTGCTCCATTTAATACGCTGTGCATTCTTTTCGTAATAATGTCATGGATACAAATCAAGTCACGTTTTTTTGCTAACGTGTATAGTTAATTTTAACTACCTTTAAAGGTGCAAACGTCCAGGATAGAAATTTTTTTAGAAACGATAAGTGATTCAAATGTCATGGCAAATATATAATTATGTTAGGCATATTTGATTTTATATCAAACAGATAATGCATACGTGTTGACAGGACACATCTTGCTGTATATTGGTTATTTGATTAACTGTCAATTAGTTTCATTTATCTCGCAATGCTTTGAATTAAGAACCAAATTGATATCAATGAATGAATGAATGAATGAGGACTGTAACGTTTTGTAATGTTTTGCATGTACTAATTAGTTGCATTAGTTCTTAAATTTAGACTAACAGCTTTTGCAATACAGTAATTCATTTATGGTCACGCAAATAAAGCATTTGTTGTTGTTGTTGTTGTATAGTTTCCTCTTCCAACAAAGCAAAGAGACCTTTAACTAGGGGGTGGGGGTGAGGAGGGGTACCCCTAGGAATTCTTGGTGGGGTTGTGCCACCCGGTTATGCAAATCCTGACCCTATTTTAGACCAAAAAATGTCATTTTCCCTCACCCGTCATCAGACCTGGAGGTGGTCACAAAACGCAACATTACATGTTTACAAAAACCAGAAATTATGTCATCATTGCTGAGATTAAAACCGCAACAAAAAGATTTCTTAAAATTCATTTCGACTTACACTTTCTTTCTTATTCATTTGGAATTGAAACGACGAACACATTGACAACCAAACGTAGTTCCTACGTAAATTATACCCGTTTTCTGACCAAAACGGCCCAAAAACCCCACCCTTTCAGGCCTTTGGGGTGGACTTGGGTTGCACGTGACGTTACCAAAAATCAAACTAAGAAACTATCGATTCTTCTGAGTTTCTACTTTCACGAGGTATTACAGTACCTAAACATCTTAACATAAACAAATGTTTGGTTCGAAAGGGTTGTTCGTTTTGCCAGAGAGGACGCTTGAATTTCCAGGCTTTGCGTGACGGGGCATTTAGCTGACGGCGGGGAAAGCTCTTATGTTACCGATTTTAGGAGATTTTGCAATCTAAACATTCCTTATCTCAGAATAAATATTACTGTAATCTTTATGAGTTCCTCGAGGGAAGAATTCACGCATTAGTAGGAAAACTCGAAAACAGATGTTTCTGTTGATATCCGGCGGCCATATTGGTGTTCCTGAAAGGGACACCAACATGGCGTTTCCATACAAAGCTTTATAAATTTAGGTTAACCGTTTTTCCCAATATCTCACATTTGAAATATTTCACAGACCTGATTCTTGGCAAGGGTTTTTGTATATTTATCTTCTTTCATTTCCCAGATTCTAGTCCTTCTGTATTGAATGGTTTGCATTTTTATTTTTCATTGCGTGACAGTGCAAGCCGAGAATATGGCTATAAGGGATTACCCCCCCCGGGGGGGACCTTTGAGCTTCCAGGTGCAGCCAAATTTCTCTGTGAAGCCGGCCAGACACCTCCTTACAGTGGACACCTGCCGTTTTTCAGTCATGATATCCACAAGGCCAGGGTAAAAGTCAACTTTTTCAGGGATCGAACCCAATGCTAATGAACCAGAACAGTAGATTTTGCTCATTAGCATTAGATTGCGACATGTGAAGTTCGAAGTTTGACCTGACCTATTAAACCCTCTATTACTTGGCCAGGTCTCTTCACAGGCAGCCCAGGCACGCAATGGATGAATTTGAATAGACCGGAACGGGCTTTAAGAAAGTCTTGTTTTCCTCATACAAATCCGAGTATACCGTATTTATTTGAATAAGCGCCCACTCTCAAGGTCCAAAAATTTAATAAGCGCCCAGGGCGGTTAATCGAATAAATAGCGTATTCCGAAGGTTACGCAAGAGTGCCGACTCTCATATTTCGAGCTTTGGCTATGTGTGGTCTTTAAGACGATCACGTCCACGGTGTCCGTCCGAAGATGAAATGAATTTTTTAGCTGATTACTGTTTTTTACTATACTCTCTTTCAACTTTACCCTGAGTTTTTATTTTTATGTAACCATATTGTATCGCGAAAACAATATTTGGCCTCCGGTCACTTTTACAATAACAAAACTGAAGCTTAGCTTATGCAGAAGTCTTCTCATTGACTACTTTAATAACGACTTTTTTAGCTGATAATATTTACCCCTGCTAAGAAACTTGACTCATCCCTGAGATTACTCGGGCTATTTATCTGAGTCCTAAAAAAGTAAATATCTTTTGAAATTGTAAAAACAACCCTGATAACGTGTTCACTTCCCAGGTGATCTGTGACGTCATTGCGGGGGCCTGGGGAAATAAATTTTAATGCCGTATCCCATAAACCAACGCGCGCACCAATTCAATTCAATTCAATCTGTTCCCGTCAGCTTTGGTTTATGGGATACGGCATTAAAATTTCTTTCCCCAGGCCCCCGCAGTGACGTCACAGATCACCTGGCTCCGAGGTTTTCTTTAAACGGAGAAGTAAAGTAACGGTATGATTGAAGGCGCTCATTCTATCCTCCTGTCTTATGCACCTGCACTCATATCATTCAGCGGATATCTCCCAACGCACTGTGGAGCTTCCGAGCAAGAGAGAGAGACGTAACGACAGCTGCTGGAACTGTGCATTCCAGCCGCTATTGTATTACAGAATTATTATCGTCAAGAAAATCTCATGTGTCAGCGCAGATTAAGTTTCGACCTTTTCTGAACATGTAGGGAGCTTGTCGAATATGGCCCTAAAACAAAACAGCAAACGATCAGCAGTGAATAAACACGTGTTCCGGTTACAAGAAAAAAATGAAGGAACGATAGAAGGGTCTCAAGTAAGTCGGGTGCATTAGCCTGCGTAGCAACCGTTTCCGTTTGGTTTTGGAGCGAAGAAAGACCAAGGAACGGGATTTTCGGTTTTGGCCGCGCGAAAAATGAACCCCCTCCCCCCACTTTTACTTACGCCATTTTTCGGGCGGTCTTTGACTCTCGTTCTTCGTTTTTTGCTCTCAAACCGCACAGAAACGCTTGCTACGCAGGCTACGGGTGCATCGAATTACTAGGGCGTGTTGCGAAGGCCGAACGAGGGACGAGCGACTTAGCACACATCCACTACATAACAAACCGCTAATAGACCAAATACATATTCCGGAAGGGATCTGGAACGAGGCATATACAGCCTCGACTGAGGACTAGTTCCAGTTTCCTTTGCTGCAAGTTATAAAGCACCAAGATGCGAGATGATGTATTGACACAATTGAATGAAGTTTGAAGGGTTCTAGAGAAGAAATCCAATACAATTGCTCACGTTAAATTCGTCAGCTTTTCATCAACGCTCTCCCATGGGTCCTTCTCCTTTCCTCTTTTGACCACTTTCTTCATTAACTCCCTGATGAAAAGAAATATTACATAAGAAATATTCGTTACTTTTTCTGCATGACAAGTGTGTAGAATAGCCTCAGTGAACTTAACACAAGCACAGCAAAGAGAAACAGACGCTGTTTTGTGAACTTGCTTCAGGATCAACCGCGAGCGCGCGAAAACAAAAACTGCTCAGGGGGAATGGAACCGAAACGAACAGGGCACCCAATAAAGAAACTGATGAGCTAGGAAACACGGTATCAAACCCTTCCTCACCTGATGTCATTTAGTTTTGCCTCCATGTTTTCCCACGGGTGACGATCATCACTGTATTCCAACAGTTCTACGAAAAAGCAAGAACCTTTGAGAGATGCTGGATAAGGAAGTCATGGCTCAAAAGCGTTTACATGGTACTGCTACCTTGAAAAACCTGATAACTGACTTGAAAATGGACTCAAAACGTCCGACATTCATAAATAAAGTAAGTCTACACGAGTAAATTGTCTGTGGATACAGTAAAGACTGAGACACACTATAAAATTGGATTGGATAGAGTTGAAACCTGCACCATGATTTTGTTCATGCTTCAAGACGAACATATTCACAAAACATGGTGCTGGGAAAGAATTTTGTCGATTCAACATTATGTTTTCATACACATGGTAATGTTACATGAGAGGACTTGAACCCTGTAATATTTCCCTTAATGTTCCCAGCCTCGAAAGAAAAACAAAACAAACAAAAAAAAAACAAGCAAACAAAGAAATACGGAAAAAGGTATGCCGTCACACGTGACAAAGCCCTAAGAACATCTGCGTGGGAAGCTAGAAAAGTGACTTACGGCGGTGAAAAAAAAAAAACTTACTTGCATGTCCCACAATCGCTGCCATTTCCTTCAATTAGCACGAGTGACCTTAAGCAGCAAACGCAAAAAACAAAGAAACAAGCAAAAAGATATACAGTCCCTTAGGGACCTTGAGTTAGTGTCCTCAATAGCGAGAGCCCGAAATAGCGGGAGTTTCAGTCAAACATCCGTGATTTGACTCCTATCCATACTATCGGGGTGTCCGCAAGGCAAGAGTTGATTGTATTTCTGCAGGCCGAGAAATACGTCCGCGTTTACTGGCCCGTGGCCACACCCAATGTCCATTAAGGATGAATTATAAAAACCCCTTGTGACAAATTCCTTTTAAAGCTTACCTTTTGCAAGGTCTTTTTCACTGACCCAGTCACCGAGCAAATAATTCTTGACCCTTAAGTTCTGAAACAAAAGGGAAGAGTTTTTTTTATTTTAATTAAGAAAAAACTTTTTTCTTGTAGTTTTTCAGTATAATATCTTTTAACAGATCATACTGTAAAGTTCATTTTCAGCATAAGTTCTCTCGCGGGTTTTTAATTGATCAGGCCAATTAACAACGTCATCAACCTCGTTCCCCGGGTTCTCTCCTACCCGCCCCTCTCTCTCTCGCTTCGTAGGGTAGGTAGGAGAGAACCCTGGGAACGAGGTTGCAACGTCATATGCGACAGGTTCTCTGGTACGGTAGTTAATGTAGACACGGAGCCTGAGATAATCAAGTGGTAGAAATGGTGAGGAGCACTGGCAAGCGACCAGCGTGATCAGTTTACCGCGGGTTTTAAATAAACAAGGGGCAGTAAGTCACGTAAAATAGGCAACTGTCAGAGACTTTGAGAAATCGAAAAGTAGAAGGAGTAATAAACGAGCACATGCATACCACAAGCCTCCGTAGCTCAGGGTTTAGAGCACTGGTCTTGTAAACCAGGGGTCGAGAGTTCAAATCTCTCCGGGGGCTTGTCGTTTATTTATTTAATTACATCTTTTATCTTTTTTTTTACCTAACAGCAAAATTTCGACAAAAAATGGTCTTATTTTTATTGTATAAATATCTAACTTCAACATAGCCGGCGAGCTAACTCTTCATTTGAGAATCGCAAGAGTAGAGCGAAGCGAGTCGCGAGGGCGGGAGAAGTAAGGACCATTTGCTTCTTCCCGCGCCAATCTTTCGCGGCTCACTCGCGTGTGACTTTTAACAACCGCGATTGCCATACCCTGCGTGGCGGGCATTAAAAAAAGGAAATAATTACCTAACAAAATTAGACACATATCGTAATAAGAAAAAAAACGGATGCTAACAAACAGTGGAAATAAGATGAAGCGTACCCATCTAGCGAGTCTGCTGTACTCCAGACGTGTAACAATGAACATAGTGTCGATAGCGTACTGTAGTTTAGCAGTCTTCTTAGCTTCGCTGTAGGTGTAGCTTAGCTGAGCGATGAGAATATTAAGTAGCACCACAATTACCAGTGCCATGTAAGCGAGAAGAATAACAATAACCAGCCAGCTAACAAGGTATAAAAAACAAAATGACAACCATGGTTAGTAAAAAAACATCGACTTAAGCACCTCAAGATAATTGATTAGGGAGGATTGGGGACTGTTTGGCTATATCCAGCTTGACCAAACTGTGTCAAAAATACCGAACGCCGGGCGACAGGGCACCTAAGAATCCTGGGACTTTGCGACGTCACTCTTTCCTGGCATGTTGTGTTTTGAGCGAAGATCGCAGGACATAAGTAACCTGGCCAACAGTCTGAAGAACTGACAAAAAACTGACCGCCATCCGACGGCCAATTGTGAATGAAAGTGCAAGCTGTTGCATAAAAACCGTTTACCAAAGGCCTCGTTGCCAAACCCTTCGCAAGTTTTATCATCTACATGAAGTATAACTATAGGAAGATATGTGAAGCAAACACGAAAATGAATAAAGAGGAAAACCTTACTTGAATTTACTGTAGTCTTCCTCAACTGGCTGCTGTTCAACAAGAGCTCTAATGGCAGCCAACATCAGCCAAGCATAATTGCTTTAAAAAAGCCAAAAATGAAAAGAGGAGTTCATTTAATCAACAAATTCTGTCATGTGCTGCAATCAGCCTGTGAATGATTCACACGCAATAAGTATAGACACAAGCACATCAAGGAGCTACTAAGCTTACAGAGGTCGCCTTGATGAAACGATCGTTTCCACTAGAAACTTAATCTAAATCCTTGAGAAGCACAAGTGATTATTTATCAATAAGTAAGACAAGGAAAATAATTATTTCTTGTGCTTATTCACGCGAGTTCCCGCATGCACTATTTTTCGTAGACTTTCTGAAAGTCCTTTATTTTTTTCCTGGTTGGTTTGCGACTTTGACGCTCGCTCGGTTGCTGCGCAATCACATTGAGGCTCGCTTCGCTCGATTTTTAGAGCTTGTGAGAGGTCGACTTGTACCAAGTCTAATTTTGTTCCCTGAAGGCTTCTTGTACAACTGATAACGGTTAAAAGAAACGGTCTAGTTTATTACTAAACACTGTCTTACCTAAAAACATTTTGCGAATTTGTAGCTCTCAGTGCCATGTACATGGCACCGGAAAATCCAAGGAACACGACAACAAACACCACACCGAAGCGAGTTATGTCCCTGTAGATTATCCTTGCAAGAGTCTTGGTGTACAGGCCTGTGGTTCTATGGGAAAAAACTGCGCATTAAAAAAAAAAATGCTTTGAGGCCAGAAAGGGCTGTGCCTTTTTTAAATCCACTATTCAGAATCAGATGTCCTATTAAAAACAGTGTCCCATGGTTCCAACGTAGAGTATTCAAAAGCGCTCGAAAAGTCAGCTCAAAAGTCTTTTTATGGTGGTAAATTTACCTAATAAACTCAGTTGATAAACCACATTTCTGCATTTCACTCCCTCACAAACAGTCCCACAGTTCCTATTGAACCTAACCCATTCATTCTCATGGACTTTAAAATGTAGCGTTTTTACTCGGCACACGATTAGCCGGCGAAAACAGCCGTCTCTCCTCGTTTCCTTAACGGCGAGAAGAGCCGAATGAGAGACGGCTATTTTCGCAGGCTAGCACATGATCAGCCGAGCGGTTATGTTAGGCTGCTTTGTCTACACCATATCGGATGGCTTATCACATCGACAGGAAAAATACTCCGGCCTGATACGAAAGAAAAAAACCAGCTACTCACACCGCTAAAAAGAGTGGCATAGTAACTTATCCGATATGTGACGATTCACTTTCAAGATCGGCGCGGCGCAGTTCTGCTCCGTTAAAAAAATGTGTGACAAAGCTCTATCGGATATGGTTTTCGTGCCGGTCCAATAAAGGGCTATCCGGTATAGTATAGCTTAGCTCACTGAGACAAAAGATCGTGGTTACGCAAGTAATCCTGCAGGGTTGATCCAATATGGTCACCGTTTCATGTTTTCGGTACATCAATATGTCGTACGTGTCGTCATGTCTAAAATTTTTTTACGCCTCACCGCGATCAAAACTTAACCTGGTATTTAAGATGTACAAAGGAAGTTAAAAGATTCTAAATTCTCCTTCAACTATAAGTTTTCTTTTCTTTTCTTTTCTTTTTTTTCCGAACACCATTAGACGTAAATGGTAGTCAACCGCGATTTGATTTGATTTCGCAGATTTGGTCAGGATATTACCACGGTGATCGGGTACTCTTTTGGAAATATGCAATTGTAATGCATAATCTTTAAAAAATTGCAAACAAGAAATAGCAATAAACTGACCCCACAAACTCAACAAGCCTTCGTAGCTCAGTGGTTAGAGCACTGGTCTTGTAAACCAGGGGTCGAGAGTTCGAATCTCTCCGGGGGCTTAGATTTTTCTTTTGCATACTTCAACCGAAGGGCCGAGATTGTATTTGTTTTGCCTTTTCATATGAGAGGATATTTTGAACATAAACGAAAAATTTCGTTAATAAATGCTTATTCAATCTTTGAATCCGATTCCCAATTCAAAGAGCAGTAACATGAAGTCAAGACGACTTTGTATACAGCTATTCCGAGAAAGGTTGTCAGATAAAATGTGCACGAGACAATCCCGAAAGGTAATATGGGATATGATCAATACGCTGTTCCTGACACTGGAGCTGTCGAACCTACTTTTGCTGCTTTCCTTTAGCACTCGCAAACATACGTCCATGGTCTCTCGTGCCACTCTTTCAAATTTCCTTGAAGAACTTGAGTGAACACAAAACCACCCGAAATACCTTTCGGGATGGTCGCGTACACTTTTTCCGAAAACCTTTCTCGAAGTAGCTGTAAAATGCGACGATTTGTACAGAAATGCTGCAATTTCGGGGAGAAATCAGGACTGTAACCATGAAAATCGCGTTCGTTTTCATCCTCAGTTGTACGTCAAAATCCTGTTTTCTGGTCACAAATCGCCGGTTGCAAAGCTTACAAAAATATACAACTGCAAATGTGATGCTACTCGAACGTCTGCTCGTAGTCTTGGTTATTTTCTCTGGCACTTGAAATCTGAAGACAGCTCTGTAGTCCTTTTGAACCACTACACAGTAGCTGGCTTTTCTTTTATGACTTAATGTATAATGTTAATTTTTCCTCGTGTGAACAGACGTAAGCGAATCGTTTGTACGGGTTCTTCCAAAGCCATGTGTGGACGAAACATGAATCTCTGGACTCGAGTTGATATTCGTAAAAATATAAAATACCTGGTGACACAAGAGAACTTGAAGAGCCTGAGAAAATTGAACAAGTAGCCGAGTCCAGCGACACTCCATTGGGACTGCACTTCAGCAAACCGTAGAGGAATGACAAGGAACGTCAACACAAGCCCCAGCCAATCAAAATAATTGTAGGGATCCTTGAAATAGGTTTTCCACTCCCTGAAGAGGACGAAAATAAATAAATAAATAAATCGTGTTTTAGTATCGTTGTTAAGCGGATTTTCAGGTGACTCTGCGAATCTCGTACACAGTTCTTTCACGGTCATGCATCTCCGAGCCTACAGACACACAGGCGCCGAGGAGCGCTGGGTACTACATAAATTTATTTTATCAACTCAACTGATGAAACTAATTTTTCATGTATACTCGCAACAAAGCAAAAACAAATTGACAAGAGACCATGGTATTGCTCGAGATTCAGCTACCCAAATATCCCTAATTGAGAAATATCCCCTTTTCAGTTAGAGTGTACAACCTTTGTGCAAGGTTCCTACTTTTTCTTTTATTTCACTTTCATTTCACTGCCAGTGGGTTCAACCTGAGGAACCTCGAAACAACGAACCTCTACATAACGAAGTCCTCGTTATAACGAACGATTTTCTCTGGCCAAGTAATAGTAAAATATGTGAAAAAGAACCTCGTTATGGCACCTTGGCCCTTCGTTATATCGAGGTTCCACTGTATAACGAGAATTATACAGAAAACTAAGCCATCTCACCGCTCTGCTTGGTTCACCTCCTCAAAAAAGTAAAACATGATAAAAATGATGGTAAAAATTTCACAGAACAACCGGAGACCATTCGCTTTTCCACTGTATTTATTTGGATCGTCCTGAGTTGAGCCATGAATGAGTGCGTAGGACAGTACGGTTAGAAACAATAGGTAGAAGCCTGCTTGAATACTGAAACACGAAGAGTGAAAGACAACAATTCAGTGTGATAGTAATAATAATAATCATCATCATCATCATCATCCTCGCCATTATAACCATGACAATAAAACTAGAAGGAGAATGTTGAAAAAGACGGACAAATGAGAAAAGAAAATAAGATGCAGGAAGAAAGGGCGTGAGGGATGAAGCAAGAGAACGTGGAGGCAAGGAGGAAGGAACAAATAAATGGAGGGAGGGTGCGAGAAAGAAAGGGGAAACGATGGAGAAAGGATGGAAGAAAGGAAGGAAGGAGGGAGGTAGAGGAGGGAAAGATGATAGGAAGGGTTAGCCCTCATCTCCATACTCCAAACTGACATTTCCCCCTCACAAGACATTCTGAGACATTTCCCTTTTCCTACATGAAATTTCTACGTCTTTTGAAATTTCTGCTTGAGAAATGTTCACGAAAGTCTAAGTCTCTTTAATTTTTAAGAAAAAAAAATTTCATTTAAGCGTGAGTGGGAATCGAACACGGAGCATGGAATCTGTAGTCCATCACCTAAACTACTACGCCAGAGGTTTGCTGACGATAGTGCTTAACCCTAATCACTATTCTCAGGGCTTAATCCTAATCAGTGCTTAACCCTAATCATTATTCTCAGGGCTTAATCCTAATCAGTGCTTAACCCTAATCATTATTCTCAGGGCTTAATCCTAATCAGTGCTTAACCCTAATCATTATTCTCAGGGCTTAATCCTAATCAGTGCTTAACCCTAATCACTATTCTCAGGGCTTAATCCTAATCAGTGCTTAACCCTAATCAATATTCTCAGGGCTTAATCCTAATCAGTGCTTAACCCTAATCATTATTCTCAGGGCTTAATCCTAATCAGTGCTTAACCCTAATCATTATTCTCAGGGCTTGATCCTAATCAGTGCTTAACCCTAATCACTATTCTCAGGGCTTAATCCTAATCAGTGCTTAACCCTAATCAATATTCTCAGGGCTTAATCCTAATCAGTGCTTAACCCTAATCACTCTTGTCAGGCTTAATCCTAATCAGTGCTTAACCCTGATCACTATTCTCAGGGCTTAATCCTAATCAATGAGATTCCTTCCTTTCTAGAGAATTACTTTGTGTATGAAACATAATGTGTCAACGTCATTTTGGAGTAGGGAGATGAGTATCAACCGATAGGAAGGGAGAGTAAAACTGGCAATGAGAAAGGGAGAGGGGGAGGGGATGAAAGAAAGAAGAGAGGAAAGAAACAGGGTAGGGAGAAGAGGGAAAAAGGTAGCAAGAGAAGGATGGAAGAAAAGAGAAACCGGACAAGAAGTAAGAGAGAATTGTCTTTATTTTATTGGGTTTTTTTAAACAGTTGAAAGAAACTTTTGAATTTTAGAGGCTGACAGTTTTTTTTTTATTGAAATGAAATGTTTTTGATTCGAATAAATTTTTCTTAGTTAAATAGCGTTTTGAATGAGTAGTTTTTTCTTTTTTTCAAGCGAATTAATTGTAAATAGGATTTTAATAGTTAGCATTGTTGTCAATAAAATTTTTTCATTAGTAAGGGAGACAGAGAGAGAGAGTTATGTAGGATCTTACCAAAACCACGAGTGCGCAAACTTGTTCCATTTTCTTGACACCAGCATACGGACAACGGGGTGTTGGACAGCCTCCTAAGTACCACCCCCAAAAGAAAAACAGGTGCGTTAGCTTTCTTTACTACCAGAGGCCTTGCTAGCTAGTATATCTTTAACCCCGCTAAAAAGAAACACTTTGTTGCCGAAAGCCGACAAAGTCTTCATATCATAACAGATTACCGTACTCGAAGGATGATAAATTACTGTAAGAATGAATAACTTTAAAGTATGATAAATTACAGGATGATAAACTACCTGGAATGACCATAAATTACTGTGATTGGTACATACTTTAAAGGATGCTAGATTACTTAATAATAAGAAACGTAAATTACAATGGCGAGCTTGTAAGATTGTGGAAATACCCAATTGTGATCATTGGTGTCTTTTAAACACAAGTATAATTCGGAATAAAAGCTATTCCTCTACTGCACGCCTCCGTAGCTCATGATCAGTGGTTAGAGCACAGGTCTTGTAAACCAGGGGTCGAGAGTTCAAATCTCTCCGAGGGCTTCACCTTTTTTTACTATGCTTTTGTTACAACATGGTTCAAAACTTATACCACAGATATAAATAACTAGTAATATCTCTAGAATTAATATTAATATACCTTTCGCGGGTACTTAATTTCGCGTTTTTGGTGAAACTGTAATTCGCGGGGTTTTATTTTTACGATTTCAATAGCCAACTATGACAAAAGGGAATTTAATTTCGCGATTCAAGCGTTCTTAACTTTATCTCCTTTATTTTTCGAAATGACTCTGAACATACTTAAATTTCTAGATAAATTGGAAAAGCAAAACGCATAATTTAAAAAGTACCTTTTAAAACTAGAAAAAGCAATACAGAATGAAACTGAAAGCCACTAAAACCAGATTGTTGCTAGATATCTATCGGCGATAGATATCTAGTATATGCTTTTTTATTACATGTTTATCACTGCATTTTCTACACGAGCATTAAATTTCCCGATTTTTCTCAGTCGCGAAAAACGCGAAATTAAAGACCACCGAAATTTATTGCTAATAAGAGTAAAAGCTCATTTTGTGAGAAAGAACCGAAAATACGGAGAAGAAAAATAGCCATTTACGAAGGGATGAGGAGACGGCCCACTGAGTGTCTTTAGTCACGGCCAAAGTTAGACTCGTTTAAATGACCAACAATTTTCGTGCTCTTGAACAAAAGAACGGATTCCGTTGGTATTGGATATGCCAGAATGTCTCAGTTGGACATGTATCGGCACTGACAACATGATGCCAATATCAATACCATTTTTCGACATTTTTCTCATGTTTGACAAACCTACATGCAGGCACTAGCTGGCTTACCTAAACTTATCTGAACTGATATTCAGACACCGCCGAGATAGTTAATTATTTGTACGTTTACTTGTGATACTCGTTGAAAAAAACATAGGACCTCTGAATTTTGACAGATCACATCTCTGACAATTTGAATCTCTGTCAACCGGAATACCTTTGGAGAAGTTTTGTTTTGAAAAATTCGAAATTTTACCCGTCATTTCTGTAGTTTTCCACGGCTGAAATTTCCTTCAATATTGCTTACATAGAGCTAAAACCTCATGAGAACTGCACTGCATAGTTTAATCAGCTTATCCAGCTCATCCAACTTTTGAATTTAAGTAACGATCCAGGTGAGAAGGGAAGCAATTTCTTTTGTTGTGGCGCAATACGCTTTCCTCACATAGAAATGTTTTCATTTTTACGCAGAGAATGCATAAACCTACAAAAAGGCAGTTTACGAAAGAAAATGTATTTAAACTCCACTTTTAAAGAGTGTATTTTTGTGTTAAAACATTTCGACCAATCACAAGAGTTGCAAACAATAGCCAAGAAATGTTTACAATTTTACATGATCCGCACATACGATTTCTGTGTTACTTAGACTAAGACGAGATTTTGTTAAAAGGAAGTTGAATAGAAAAAAAGGGATTAATATACATGCTGCTTTGCCAAGATTTCGTAAAATTTGATGTTTAAACCAATCAGAACCATAGTAGAGACAATAGTAAAGTTAGAAACTTTCTGCATTCCGACGTGTTCACTGCGTTTTGGTCCTTTCCTTCTTATCCGGACCATTGCTTAATTTGTATATACTGTGAAGCCTTATACGAGCAAACTAGTGTATTAATATAAGCTTTAAAATGTAACAATCAATGACAACACGCACGATGAACTCGCAAATATAAATTAAGTTCACGCTTGAGAACGAAACACCTGCTAATTTTGAAAAAAGTTAAAACTTCCTGCTTGTTGACAGCCAGTTGCTTCACTTTCAAATGTTCTGATGCTTTCAAGACTAACCCTACACTCAATTGAAACGTCGCTTTTGTTTCACTTAAATATGTTAATGTCAGTTTTTTTGGTGTGTAGAATAGTGACTCTCGACAACTAGCCATTACCATTAAAGCACGAAAAAACGATTTTTCAAAACCACGTTTAATAGGCGTAACATTTTGATGTATATACAAAAGGCCGAACGGTGAACGCCCAAGTAACAATGATTTTTTTAAAAATATCTGAATCATTTCTCGTTCGGACAATGCCGGGTTAATTTCTGGTCAATAACAATACTGTACGGAACGAAATTTAAATGCAACATCAAGGTTTTTCCGTTTCCCACTGCCAATTAAGATAAACGAGAAAAGGCATTTCAACTTTTGATACCCATTTGATGCGCTTTTGTTTACTTACTTTTTTTGCAATTAAGGTTTTGAGGCCTGTCAAATCCCATTTCAGGCGCCTACTATCTCCGGATACACAGAAAGAACGCCTTATTGATTCGTAACGTCACGGAGACTCGCAGGAAATAAAATAATATGCCTCGTTGACTCGTAACGTCACGGAGACTAGCGGGAAATAAAATAAAGGAAAAATGTTGTACGTTACAGCCCCGAGCTCTAACTCGGCTAACAATCTAAAAAAACACATAGTTTGTGCACCAAGAAAATTCAAGGGCTATTCAAGCCAATCATGATACGTCAAGCGTTTTTCATAAATTATAAGAAAATGAGTTTCGTTTAATACCCTATCAGGAAGCAATGTTTTTAATATCGTTCTTTAAGTAAATTTACTGCAGTCTTTTCTACATGATATACTGTATAATTTGCACTGAAATAATGAAGCAATATTACATTAACTTCACCTGCGTCTATCCAAAGAAATTGTGCTAAATTGGAGAACGTTTTTCTCATGTCGCCTAAGTCATATTTTTCTTATCCAGATCTCGCCTAGTTTAGGAAGGCTGGTAGAATACTAGGCGAGTACTACAGTATACATAAAAAACTTTTTATTCATTTTATTTCAGTCATTAAATAGAAGAGTCTTTTAACTCCATAGAAGGCACTGTAAATAGAATATCCCGAGAACAACAGCATTCTGCGCGAGGAAAACAACATATCAGGAAAAGATTTTGGCTGCTGTAATTCTCTCAAACCAGCAGTTGCTTTCAGTTCATAGCTCAGAGGAAGATTTCGAGGTTTTGCTTGATTCAGTAACTTGGTAAGCGCGGCTGTTTTGCCGACTACAGATCATAAAACCACGGAAAACTTCTTGAAATGCCTTTTTGTACTGTGCAATTCTCCACGCGTAAATAAAAGGGTTTAAAAAACTATTCACTAAAAGGAACTTATTTGAGGCGTAAAGAAAAAATTTAAAACTTTCTATCTTTGAGAGGGACCGCTGTGCAACAAACATATTCTGCGCAATGAACTGTGGAGCAAAAGTCGTATAAAACAAAACAAGGACTATCAGGAAAGCCGATATCATTTTTCTCTCCCTATTTCTGTGAGCAAGAGACATTTGTTCTGCATGCTGCTTGTTAGAGAAGTTTCGCACTTGACTGTTGTGAGATCGCAAAGCGTGATATGTTTTCCAATATATTAACGGCAGGACAATTAAGGGTAGTGTTACATGGAGATGGACGTACATCAGTACAAATACAGTCGTAGACACCACATGAGCTAAACTGGCAAAAAAGACGGCGTAAACCCAAAAAACCGCGATGCATACTTTGATCTTCCTTTTCGATACAATCGTCCTGTACTGAAGGGGCACAGAGACGGCAAACAAACGATCAAACGCCATGGCAGCAATAGTACAGGAAGACACAATATTTGTTATCACGGCAGCGATGATGATTGTGAGTCTTGCAGCCAAAAGTTTTTCTCTCTTTCGGTCGAGGAATAAGTTAATGTCATAATAAACACTTCCAAAGCCCGGGATTAACCCGGAAAGTAAGTCACAGACGCTCAGGTTAATAATCAACAGGGTGACTGATGTGCGCGGCAACTGACCACGATAAATTGTTATCAGCAAAATAAGGTTTGACAATACTGCTGGTATAGCCAGCAGAGGGCCGACAACAATCTGCGATAGGAGATATCTCTGCGGTATACCTTGCTCAAAGGAATCGTCCATCAAGGATGAGGAATTGGAACTTGCCATGGTTCAGTAATGTTCTGGGCGCTATGAGCGCAATCTGTTCGCTATACGTATACGATAACAATGACTCACTTCGCTGACTCACTTTAAATTAAACACCTTAACCTTCCGTGCTATTCAACCACACCCCCGTGAAATATCCGTCAAGGATGTAAATATTGTGCATTTTGCCTTTATTAATGGCGGTCAGATTCCTTATACAAGAAGATTTAGAACAAGAATTTCGTCTGTAAGTCCCATATCCATATATTCCGGAAAAACCCTCTTGATCGGGGCAACCGACTTAAATTCTTTCAGTCTGTTCAGTAAGTACAATATATACTTGAACCTCTATTTAGCTGCAACCTTCTATTATGCCGAAAGTAATCAAACTCCCATAATAAAAGAATTATAAATAAAATGTCTAATACGTTGGCACCGGCTCCATCAAGCGGCAACGGTCAACTTTTTGGCCATCCCGACGAAAGTTCTACTGTTGTTTCACCTACATTAAGCGGCCATCGCACTTGATACACTTAGTTTTGCTATATTTTAAAAAAAACGATGAACGAAAATACATATGATGGAATAGTAAGATTGCCCCAGATGCGTGGGTTTTCTCTTTTTTTCCTTTGTAAAAAAAAGGTCCAGAATACATGACCCATTAACAACCTTGTGACAAAGAGGCCATTTGCTTTTGCTCTCAGTGAAGAGGTTAGACTGTCAATACAGTTATGTCTACATCCAAAGCAATTAAAAAAATACAATAGATCAGCTGACTCACTCCTTTCCATTAAACATTTAATTTTCCGCATTAAAAGTGAAGTAAGTTATAGTCGACGTCTTACCGTAGTCGTTGAACTGTTTATTAGGTGTCTAATGGCCATACTATGAGCTAAATCATAAAGCGTAATTAATCATTTTATGAAAGTTTCCAATGCGGTGTTCTCTATCCAGGGGTTGGTAATGGTTTATCCTTGAAAGCAACACTCGGGCAGTTTTATGTGTTTTCATTCCACTAAACTAGATTCAAATCATCATTGTAGATGAGCGAACTTTTTTTTTAAACAGATTTCTCTCTTCTCAAAATATTTGGAAATTATTGGATGGATTAAATACGACGAAGGAGGTATCCGTCAAGGCCGAGGGCGTCGGGCAGGTCTGGGCAAACTATTCGTTGACTGACTCGTTTTCCATAAATATTTAATTTTCCGCATTAGTCATCCACACCTACCTCAAATATAGAACATAAATATGTAAACAGCGTTCATTTTACCTTAATAAGGCGTCCAAATCTCATGTAGGAGCTATAAATTTTGTGGCTAAATTGAAGGGCATGTATTAAAACCTGAAACACCAATACGTCCCTGAAACAACCAGAACCACCGGGCATGAGCTAAAATGAAAATGACGAACAGAAAACCTAAACTTAGTCTGCAAAATGTTGTTCCGTTTGTTTGTTGTATTCATTGGACTTTTTGTTTGTGCCGTTCGTTGTGTTGCGTGTTGTGGGTCATAGTGCATGTGAAAATTAAGGTGCGAACTAAGATCATTCTTAAATTGCGGAAAAAAACCTCTTGAATCGTCTCAATGGAGAACATCCGACTTTCTATTCTTTTAATAGGTACAATAAACTAAATAACACTGATTAAAGACGTAACGAGGGGCGTAGTGCGTGTATTAATTTTATGTCCAGAATATATGATGACACATTAACAACTTGAAAAAGACATCTTGTTTTCACTTGTAATAAGGACATTAGACTGTCAATAAAACAATGTCTATACATTTAGAGCAATTTAAAAGAAAGAGAGGGGCGTAGTCAAGCATTTTTTCCGTTTAAGCCCAGGAGGTTAATAATAATAATAATAATAATAATAATAATAATAATAATAATAATAACCGCCTACAAGAGTTATTGATCGCATCCGAGCCGCAAGGAAAGTATTTGGGAAATCGTTATTGACAAAGTGATTGTATTTTTTATTCTTAATGTTATGTAGTGTTTAATTCTTACTTCGAATATTTCTGTGAATTATGTACATATTGTTTTAAAGTTGAATAAAATTATTATTATACTTATAATAATAATAATAATAATATTTTTAATAATATAACAGTCAGCAAAAGCCATTCCATGCGTAAAACTCAATTCATTATCCCAGATAAGCGCATCTGTTTTTTTTTTTTTTTTGGATGTGTCTGGCTACTATAATCACTGAGAGAAACAATAGGGCAGTATTACGTGTTTTAATTCCACATAAAAACTCAATATATCATCCCAGATAAGCGAATCTGTTTTGTTTTTTGTTTTTGATATTGTGTTACAAAAAAAGAAATTCGTTACTTCGTGGAATATTGGACCGCAAATGTCGAGAACTGTTAATTTCATCCAACGTACAGCCCTAAGAGTATAGCCACAATCAAAATTCTACGAGGTTAAATCCTACTTACTCGAATAAGCGCCACATACGGAAACTAATAATACTGTAGTTAGGGCAATAGCCACATTCGATATATTAAAATTCTACCATGACTCTGAGACTTCGGGTCATATTTCTACATTTGGTTTGGTTTTCTTTGTGCTTACTGTGAAACTCACAAAACCGTGAGTACCAGAAATATTTATGGCACGTTATTGTGTTGCGAGAAATAAACCAATGAGGCGCAAGATAACTAAATCGCAAGGTTTGCCCGCGTGTCCTGAACTTTATTGTGATTGTCAACATTCCCGAAATTTTTCAGGTGTTCACGGTTTTTCTACTCTGGGTACCAGAGGTTTTTCTCGCGTGCAGCGGGAATTTTCGGTGTTGGCTGAACGCCTACACATCTTCGGCCCCAGGCCGAATTCACTTTCGGTGTTGGCTGAAGGCCGACACATCTTCGGCCGTAGGCGGAATTCACAGATTAGAAAAGTCTCTGGTACCCAGGGTACGGTTTTTCTGAGTTTGATAGTAAGCCTCTTCTGGGAGACAATGAAGACGTGAAAGCAATTTCTTCCCTAGAAGCCATGGAGTCTTGTTGGAATCTTAATATATCGAACGCGGCCTATTTTTGGTCGCCGCCCTCAAATAAGCGCCGCATTTGTTTTTCCTTGATTTACACACCTTATTTCCGCTCTCTGCTATGCGCCTCAGACACGACTGCGACTTGGAGTTAAATTTTGGATTAGGGATTCTTTCAATCTTGAGCGCATTTCCACGTTCATCCACTTCCGTTGCCACTTCAACCTTGGGCTGTCTTCCCTGGTCATCAGCTTCCAATATGTGGTAAAAAAAATCATAGTTAATGGGATCATCGGGGACGCTACTTATAGCTCGCTCAATTTCATCGTCATTTTCATCGTCTTCTTTTCTTTCCGGGAGATAAGGCCAGCGAGGATTTATATGCTTGTCCAATACTGCTAGCACTGTTCTCTATAATGCAATTAATGAATTTATATTAGCAACAATACCTGACTGATACTAATGATGCTTCCCGTATTGAAAACATGGTACTAGTTAAACTGACATAAGTATTAATTTTATAGCTGCATTATACCTTCATGACAGGTTCCCCTGTTTCAGGGTCATGGCAGCTGATGAAATCTCCAAAATAAAACTTCATAGGGGTCTGCTCTTCATCTTCCTGCAGAGAAACAGTTTCTGAACCCTGAAAATGCACAAAAAGGTCAGAGCACAAGTTTGTCTTTTGAACCAAAAGCAGAACATTGTTTATAAGCTGTGAACTTTTTTTTGTTATGGTGAAAACTGCCTTATGGCCAGCCACTCTCTTTTTATGACTAATATGCACTGTTAAAACCATATTTTATTATCTCAGTTAAAGTTTTTCATTCTTGGGAAGAGTGGTGGATGGTGGATGGGTGGGTCAGACTGCGGTGCTTTTTTATTGATTTATTAATTGCTTGATCATTTCTTCTGCTAATATGGTGAGCTTAGTTGGATGGGGGCCTTCCTCAAAAACCTAATGACCTGACAGTCAATTTAGCTGCCTTGCTGGCACATTTTATTCCTTTAACAATATTAAAGTCTGTAGTTTCCTTTCTAAAAATATGTCAAGTATAATCTAATATTATTAACAGCTCAGAAAAGAATTATCATTATCATAATTACCATTAATCATCTGTGTTCTCTTTTGCAAAGCACAAACACTGGACCACTATTTTTCCTTACCCCTTAAGATGCACATCATTAACCTGGATTAAAGTCGAAGCATATTGACTTGACTCGATCTAGAAAAGATTATCCTTGGGTACCATGCACCCCCTCTCCTCCTCTGTTTCCCTCCCTTTGTTCAACTCTGACAGTCATAAAAGACAAACTTTGTTTCTGTGGTACACTTCAGCCATCCAATTAAAATCTTAAACAGTCATCTTTCTCTTAACAGATACCTCTACAAGATGGATATCTCTCTACAATTCTTCACTCACTTTTCTTCAACTCCCTATAAGACTAAGTGTTTTAATTTTTAAATCTTTATATAATTCAGTTAACAAACACAGTCACAAAAATCAACCCAGATCACCACACAAAAACCGACAACTTACCGATCATGCCTCATTTGGGACACCAAAAAAGCCGCTGTATCATCTTTGTATTTTTTCAGTGCCAATTCAACGGGTAAATAACTAGGCATATCATCTTGCTCTTTTGTCCAAAGATACATAAGACCCGGGTACCGGTCCACTAATGACTTGGTAACATGTAAGAAGTTCTGCTCTGCAGCAAGATGCAGAAGTGTAGGACGAGTTGGATTATCTTTTGAAGGAACACGGAAATATTTATAGTGTTCATTGATGTCCCTCTCAAGAATGATCTCTGTGAGTCTGCTGATCTGGAAGAAAACATTAAATAATTGATATTTCGTCTCCATTAGAGCTTTTTTATTTAAATTCCAGTGAATAAACTTAAGGAATTTTGTGATCCAAATTTGGGAAAATAACTGAGGAACTAAGAGTTAAATTATACAGAAGGATTTGGTCCAGTAAAAACTGAGAACAAAATGTAAGAAGTAATCCATCCAAGAAAGCAGACAAAGATTTCCCAAAAGATACCGAACAATGACTTGCTCTTTCACAATGATTTTGATCTATTCTGTCATGATAACTCACGTAACAGCAAGCATGCATACACACTTACCAGATATTCTAAGCTTGGTATCAACTCTGGTTTTTCTTTGTATTTTTTCTTTTGTGGCCATTCATGTATTATAACTAGCAGTGAGTTGTCACCATGTTTTTCAATCAGCCTGTCTGCTCGTACTTCATCCATTGCTCTGTTCCAGGACAGTTTTTGAGTTTTGACCTTGTCTTGAACCTAATGATTGTTAACCATGTCGGTCATGAATAAGACTTGCAATGAAATTTGTACAGACAGGATGCAAATTAAAGGTACTTTGATATACAGGTAGTTAATGCTGTGCAATACATATTATAACATAACAAAAGCACATGCTCTGATTGGTCAGAGTGTATCCAAATTCGATGGTCGAAAGCTGCATGTTTACCATTTCTTAAATTTTATAGACCGCAAATGATGTTACATTCATCAGCCATTTCAGGAGGAGTATGTACTCCTATCATTTAACTTAACTAAGAGACTTGATTTTGGTGGTTAAATTTTGAAAATGCAGAGAATGTGAGGGGGGTCAAAATGTTAAGACACAGGACTGGCCTTCTATGTAAAACTTGTCAAACTATATTATAATTGAAGCAAATTCATGTTTCCTTCAAAAGTAGATCAGATAAAAAGTACACTTTGGCGGTTCCTTGTCAGCAACAAAATGTTACCCGGCGGTATAAAGCTTGGCCCAGGAACCTATCAGCTATTTCTCCTACCAGGAATGTAGCGTGCATGTACACACATACTCCTATGCATACAGCTGAAATCTGGAAAAATATATAGATTTTTTTTATTTCCTGAAAGCATTTTTATCATTAAATCGGGATAACTATTTCTCATTATACTGGTGTTTTTGTGTTGGGATTTCCTTTATCATTTTACTGATTAAGTGGAGTGAAATGGATCCGAATGTGAAGCCACAGACCATGACAGATGAGAGATTGAGCTCAGCTTGCAATTTTGTTCATGAGCACAAGGACATAATAATTATTGATATTGATGGCATTAAAACAGAGTTTCCCTGTCTGAAGGGTTCACATCTCGTCCTTTGCTTGTAACCTCCTTGATGGTGTCACGGTTTTACCCTTTTTTGCCATAAGCACTATACCTTACCGATAACACTAGAGATGGGTGAAATAACCAACTAATTATTGCAGTTTCCTTCGTTTTTAATTACTGAAAATGTCCTGCTGAAAATGCAGGAGATGGCATTTTCGAGACCCTAAATTTAAAAAAGGTCTTTTAGGGAGCATGCGCCTAGACTCCCTCGGGGTTTGGGGTACTTTTGGCATGCTAACATTTCTTCCCCTGCTTGCACCTTCAAAATCTCATGCTATGCTACTGACCACTGGTATGAAGTCAATGCCCAAGGATGGAATAATTTCAAATTTGGAAGAAGAGACTTGGTCTAGAAGGGGTTAGAGGGGGGGGGGGGGGGGGGTGTTTTTAAAATATTGTCATTTCCAAGGGGGGGTTACAATTTTCAAATGTTTGTTCCCGATGATACACAAAGTTAAAATCTTTTCCATGCAGTATTCATGGCACTTTCACGATTTTTTGCAATTCAATATTCAACAAGGAGGTGTTTCACGTTTTTCATTAATATAACAGCTTGAGAAGAAGAGTAAGGTTGCAATTTAATTTCAGTTTGTTATAACATCGAGAATCCTTATAGATCGATTGATTGACACAACATCTGACTTGTACAACAAATCAAAATGTATGATCGGTCAGGTACTTCCCGGCATACGTTTTATCGACGAATCAAGACTGTAGCAAATAAAAAGTCAATAAATACTTCAACCAACAATATTCAAATAAACAATTTCCATGTTTATAATACCTTCAACCAAAACGCCTTGTCAAATTTCTCCTCCAACTCATCTTCGGCACGATTTGGAGCGTCCGTTGGACTGCCTTTTTCTTCCATTTCTTTCTCTTCAACAGGAATTACTAAGTACTCGTCTTTCTTTTTGGCCATCCTGCTTTTTATAGCCAAAAAGCAGGACTGAAAACACAATACCCGCCCGTAATGCAAAAAATTCAGTCACGCTCGTAACGCTTGACCGTATTTCTTCCATTTGATTGGTTCAACGACAAACGGAAGTTGTTCGTTGCTACACCGGAAGTTGGGTGTTCACTTGAATGAAATTCTTTTAAAAAATGCCTTGTACGGTGCCACAGGACAACCAGGGGGGAAAGCGGGTTTAGCTTTTTAAATGGCCTCGAAAGTAAAAAGGATTGTAACATATTACCTCCTGATTTTCAAACTGTCGTCATTTAAAGCTAGCAACAAGTTCCCTCACTACACTTACATTCATCACCCGCGTCTGATAGTTTTGCTAGCGGTATGTGCAGTTCAGATACAGTGCTAAATTGTCAGAATTGTGTAATGACTAATTACCAATAAAGTTTATTACTGCTTCATCTTAGTGCAACAAGTCCGCACATTTTTTCGGGGAGAAGTAAGCGTTTAGTGCCATACACATGCGCAAAGGCAGTGATATCCAAGACCATCCAAGGACAGCTAACATCGACAGCTCATGATCAGCATAGCTAGCCTGAATTTCACCCGATTACTCAGAGGACAAAACGACTCGAAGCAATCGAATGAAATTCAGGCTACAGCAAAGCGTCTCTTGATGTTTTTCATTTCTTTGATGGCACAATCAAACAACTGGGCGAGCGAGAGTTAGAAAAAGACAAGAGACACGTAACAGTTAAAACTCTAACAGCTGTATTTCGTTATGGCGTATTTATTTAAAGACCGCCAATGATTTAAAAAATAAAAACAAAATTTTGCCTTAAAACTAATATACAGCTACATACCTTAAAAAATAATGACTCGATATCTCAGTCATGGTCACGTGGTGTTACGAACATGAAAGGGCCAGTCGATGATTGTCATAGACGAAATAAACGCGACTAAAACAAGGATAAATCAATAAAAACAAGGATAAATGTTCAGTGTCCAATGTCTTTTCTTCTCGCACTTTGAAAATTATTTTACTCAACTCCCCGCATGGCCGCCACAAGGGTGTCTAAACCGCCTCCTTCGAAATCATTCGGCCGGTTAATCTTCTCAGGGTTTGCCACACCAAGACAGTAGGCTTCAGGCCACTCGTTAGGCACTTCTGTTCCAAGACAAACGGGGAAAATCTTAGTGAACAAGGCTCCACTATTGTCGGTGAAATGCTGGCGCGATAAATCTTCTTTCCCGCCTAAGCAGAGGATTATAAGCACGCTGATGGGTGCAGCCAGCCACTTCTCTGTTCGATTCTTTACGCTTTCCTCGTCGCACTTGAATACATTCAAAACGTTTTCGTTTTCTACTGACACACATCCAGGAGGTTTAACTTGATTTAGTGCATCACAGAAATGATCTACGATGTCTCCAACTTCTGTGTTTTCTGTCGATACTTTGTATAAGAGCAGCACCCTTTTTACATTATCCAAGGATTTTCCTCTCGATACAACAGGTTTAGCTTGTGCTTTGACTGGTGACTTTTTCTTGGTTTGTTTGTTTCCCATCTGAAAGAAACTTTAAAAAGCCGCCCATTCGTTGATAAATTGCTTTCAGTTCAATGCCATCCGCGACAAAACTTGTACTCAATTCAAGCATTTGAAAAATGAAATCTATCGATTTCCGACTTTGTAACCTTAGCGCCGTTCGACTAAAGTCACTTTAACTGAAGGGAAGAAGTGATTTATTAATGAAGTTTTTATTTTAACCTGCCATGTAGAATAACATTAAATTAGCATATCTAAGAATTGAATAACAATTTTATTACTAGATGTAGTGTCCTCACTTCTGCACTTTCGCCATAGCCACAGACAGCAGTTAACAGTTCTAGTCAATGTTTTTATTACTTCATCGACTTACGCTTCCGCTTTAGGACAATTTCATACAAAAAACTTTCTTATTACAAAAATACATATTGACCAGTCCTTTTTAGTATGCCTCGTATTAGTTATTCTACGATCTTTTATTATTTATTCAGGAACAGATAGGCGTTAGTAACATCTGCTGTTTCTGTCGTCTATTTTAATGAAAATTTCCGCCCTAGGATAGAGCCTTAAGTTTATCTGTATTTCTAATAAAAATAAATATTCGATTATTGAGTCACTGTGGGCATCGATTTAAATTATCAACCGGACTGTACTTTAATGAACGAAACTTAAGAACTCAATTGAGCAGGATGAGAGCAGAAACTGAAATTTAGGATGATGAAACCGAAAAAAAATATATTTAGTATGGAAGATTATGATTAAGATTGAATTTTACCGACCGCCATTCAAAAATTCTATAGAGTTGCGCGTGCGCGAATTCCTAACTAAACTCTTTGCCTTCCGTGGACACAGTCACATGACCACCGATGTCACGTGGGTGACAGTCTGTCCAGGTTTGCTGACTATTCTCTCAAGGTCGTGAAAGCAGTCAGCAATCTAGCCTGCGTGGCCGGCGTTAAAAGGGGAAGGGGAAGCGGGGAATTTGGGCGCGAGAGCGTGTGGGGCGCGCGTGGTCTCGTGCCCTCCTAGTATTCCCTATCCCTTCCCTTTCGAACGCCTGCCACGCAGGCTTTCAGCAATCCTGGACAGACTGCCACCCACGTGACATCTGTGGTCACTTGGCTGTATCGACGGAAGGCAACCACAAAGAACGAAGTACCAGTTAACACTGACTGTCGAAACTGTTCACGGCACGAATAAAGAGTACAGTTAGTAAAAAGGGTACAGGTGAGGTATTTCAAACAACAGGGAACAAAACACCGAAAACGTTTTCGAAAAAAGTCGCTTGTCAATGTTACCAATGTTGCCGCTCATTCAGCTTTAACAGTCGCCAAAAGCTCTTCTAAAGGACCTTCGAAATCCTTTGGGCTTGTTACAGTCTCGGGATCTAGATCCAGGCGAACGCAACCGTCCCAGGCGTTTGGGGTACATTTTCCTAATGAAAACAGCACTAGCTTTCCACTTTGTAAGTTGACATCGTCAAGAAATGACTTGATATCGTGTTTAGAAAGAATACAGACGAGCACGACACCATTTTGTTTTAGCCATTCTGATATCCACGGCTTGACTTCGGTGCATTGCGACTCAGAGAGAGACAAAACGCTGGAAGAAACTTTAGTATCAGCAGTCAGCTGCAGGATTTTTATGTCCCTTTCTTTGATTTCCAGACTTCCAGGGGGCTTAAACGCGTTTACTGCATCACAGAAATGATCGATCATATCGCCTGGTGTTGCCCGAGACGTGTCGTAAAGAACCAGAAGTCTGATATGTTTTGTGTCTTCAAGACTTCTTCCTTTAGGAATCATCTTTGGATAAGTTGTTTGCCCCTTTCCTTTCTTTTTCGTCTGACCGTTACCCATGATCTGTTGATAAATGTTCAGAATAATAATTGGGTCATAAAGACTTTTGTTCTTGGGCGATTGTAGTTAGATCAAAAATAAAACACAAACAGCGGTGACAAATATTGTGAGCTTTCGCATTCTTATACTTTTATAAACTTGACGTTTCGTATGCAATTCAACACACATTTTCAAAAGTGACCGTTGAAGATAATGACGAGACTATATATACAAAAATTTACAAGGGATCTGGAAATGAGATTCAGAATTTCAAAATATCAGGTCAACATACCTGACACTGACTTGGGCTCAGGTTCAATTTGGACCCATAATGTGAAATTGTTTTTCAAAAGTTCAAGTGTATTGTTTTTACTGACCTGCAGGTAGCTAATTATATCAAGGCAGGTCAGTCACACAAGTTCTTTTCTTACAGTTTTTGGAAAACATTTGACAAGGAGGGATTAGCAAAGTAAGAGTAGGAAAGAAACGTGCAAGGATGGTTCCAAATTACTCATGTTACTAAATAAAAGAAAATAACTATGACATGTTTGTTACGTAAAAACAAATACACATATACATATATATAAAAACGTGATTGTCTAGCTTACGTCTACTTTTGGTTAACATTTTTTAAGATTGGCCGTGAATAATTTTGTCATTATCTTTATAGTTGTCGGCAAAACTTGATTTCAAAAATTTTTTTAAAAATTATTTTCACTAAATAATTCGTACATACAATCAAGATGATTAAAATTAAGTTTTTTTTAATCAATTCTGTTATTAAAATATTAAACTGCCAGTTCCTATCAGATGATTATCACAATGCTGGTCACAGATGACTGCTTCGTCCGATCAAACAGAATTACTAACGGATTGACTAAGTCGTTTTCCCTATGAAAGGACAAAGAATAAATCTGAAGCGTTCAAACAATTTTTATCGCTAAATTTGACAGCTAGGGACATCAGAGGTGAAACTTTCCTATATTCACGCATAAACAGGCAACTGCAAGTTGAAGGGCATCCTCTGATCACATGAAATGATGGTCAAGTCATACGAAAGAACCAAAGTAACTGCAATTCGAGTGCCGAATGTTGAACTCTAATAAAATTAAACATAATCTGAAGAGAAAAAATATGAATAATCTATTTTGTGATAAAATCTTAGCCCAAAGCTAAGATCACGAAAAACCTGGCCAAAGGCTCGGCTCTTTAAAAAATTACTTACAGGTAAAATAGAGAAACTAATTACCCGCCTCGCATGACATAAAAGGTAATACATTTACTCAATATTAATCACAAGAAACCCTCGAGGGCATACATTCTCCATCTAAATACCACAAACAGAACCGAAAATCAACAATTTTTTTATGAATAACATGTTCCTAGGAGGAAGGGAGTCTTTCATTCACTTAACGTTAGTCGAAACGACTTTTAGGCGTTGTAAGCCAACAACAGATCACCACGAGGAAAGTGCTTAAATGCCCTTAGCTAAGGCATAATTTGATATACGTCAAGCTATTTGAAGTCTAATATTGATCACAGAGTTTCATCGCATTTTTCTTTGAATCGACTGTACCGAGCTAAAACCTCGGCTTTTCGATCCGTAGTCCTGTGGAGCTTGTTGAGTGTAGTAATCAGAAAGGAAAGAAAAAGTAGAAATCTTGATTTAAATAAACTGTATATAAGTGATGAGCAAATCAATCAAAAGCGAGTCGTGTTACCATTTTGATCATGTGTTTGACAAACGTAGACAGTCCAAAATACCCTTACCTTCACGCATACACCCCTTAATGAGTGTCTTTTGTCAAAAGCCGTGACCTCCTTTTTGGTCTAAATCGTTTGTGATGAGGATTTAAACCTTAAGTGTTGAACAGCCCTCCCTTGCGCATCGACAATTAATAAACAACTGAACTATTCTAGAGCACCTCATGACGTCACTTTTGAAAGACTCAGCCCGCACTGCTGATGTTGACAGCGGCGGTAATGGTCTAGAGTGGAACGAAGATAGTTCGTGATAAGACTGGAATGAATAGAATCAAAGACCACCTAAGTTAACAAAATAAACTTTATCAGTCTATCTTCCTGTTTTCTTTAACGTTTTGTCCAATTACGATCTTAATCAAAACTATAACAAAATTCTCAAATCTAATTGGCTATTAACTGCCCTGATTTCAGCCCTTACTGGGAAAGTACGCGCCACCACGCGCGCACTTAAATGGCTTCTTTCAGTCACTGCTCGCAAAAAAAAAAGATCTAGGAACTTCTTGTGTTTTGATTAAAAAAGAGCCTTATGTATCATAAATTTTGTTAAAGTTATGATTAACTGGGAACAGAACTTCGTGTCGTCCAATTCGATCTGAAACCATACTCGTTATTAAGCAAATCGGACTCCCGCTACGCGGTCGTCCGATTTTGTTTTTGTTAATTACTCGTATGAACAGACCGAATTGGACTCCACTCAGTCCCGTTACTATTACTAAATCTCCAGCAGAACAAATTCTGTTATATTTTTAGTAAAGTAGGAGTTTGGAGAAGACTATCACGAAAACAGAGCTAACTTATTGGTGTCAAGTATTTACCCAGTTTCTGCCTTTCAGTTTAAAAATCCCTTTTCTTGAGCGGGTTAGGGGATTTTATTGCTCTTAATTTCACTTATAAATGCGTGCAAACTCAATACTATTGTATTTGTTCAAATCGTATTAAATACAATATAAGCACAAATGTGCACAATTCATCTCTTAATTCTTATTAAAATCGAACCCCTCCACAAGAGCCACCCTTTACCCTTTAAACCCTAAGATCAAAATTTGAATTCTCATTTGTTGCGTCTACTCATTTTCTAGAGAAGTAGTGGGGAGAAGTTGATAAAATATCAAGCAAATTCATCTTGTGTGATCATGTCTGTAATTCTCATGACCACTCTGTTTAACAAAGCACTGATATTATAAGGAGAAATTTGATTCTGATCACTCTTAGGGCTTAAAGGGTTAATGGGGACAGAAGAAAGTGGCCGTTGTGAAGAGGTGGCCGTTATGGGAAGGTAGGGCTGTAAAATGACAAATTTTTTCATGGAGTACACAATTTTTATTCTTATTTATTGTGCTAAGATCGAGGGTCCCCAATAGGGTTCTTCAATCCCGTAATCCCGACCCAAAATTTCGTGCAATCCCGTAATCCCGAGGGTTATTTTTGGCATCCCACCTCTCGTGTATACTTTCAATCCCGAATCTCGCCCCGATTTTACTTTAAAATCCCGAATCCCGAGCTTCAAATAAGGGAAATCCCGGATCTCGAAAAACCTATTGGTGGCCCTCAAGATCATGCTTACTGTATCACATAAAGGTAATCCAATTATAATATACACAAAGAAACTTGAATAATGTTTTGAATCAAAATGTCAACGTGATAAAACAAGCAAGGTTCGCAACATGTACATGAACAGTCGCTATACGTATCGTAAACGATTTATACTTACTACAGTAGTGTGAGATACATTGAAAATAAGATTGTCGCGATTAATCATCAACGCGCCATGTGGATCAAATTTCATGACCATTCTTGACGTTTTCATCAGTGGATGAAAAAACCGGCCGTTGTGGGTAGGTTATTAGGGACCTTAAGATCCGAGGACGACGACGGCAGAGAAAACGTCGCTGAAAAAGTGAATTTGCATTCTTTCAATCTTCATCGCAATTACTCCAAGTCACTAATATAACTTTGTCAAATGTAAGCGAACCCTCCAAAAGTTGAATTCCTAAGAACCACATCCAAGTTCAGAAAGAGAGAGGAAATTTCGTTGTCGCTTGTGTACTTCCTCTGTACATCGTGAAATTAGGCATTTTCACGTCGTGGTCGTGCAGTGACGGCAAAGAAATGTACAAAAAAGCGTGATGCACGTGCAAAATTGTGGTTTTGCTAATTAAACCTATTGTTTTTGCGGCGTTCCCGTTTCCGTCGCCGTCGTCGGATCTTAATTAAGGTCCCTATTTTGGCAGTTGCGGACACGCTTTAGTGGCTGTTGCCGTTGTAGAGAGGAAGCCATTGTGGAGAGATTCAAGCAAGAGTCAATGTATGGACTATCCGCCAGGGCAAAAAAAGTAGTCGATGTCATGGAGAGGTGTCCATTAGTCGAGATTCGACTGTATAATTTGTGCCATAAAGTTGGATAACACGATGAGTTGTTATCAAAACTGAACAACTGTATAACTTACAACACTCAGTAAATTGACTTTCAATAAAGATGTGGTTTACGGAGTTGCTAAATATAATTTCCTGTTACAGTGATTGTCATATTGTTTCTTATTACATCGTCCAATATACTAATCCACTAACAAAATACACTTTCTAGCACTTGTTAAAGTAGTTCACATGCCTAATCTTTTTGTCTTTAAACAAAAGAAGTCTAATGGTGTCCTACCGTAATGAAATGCTGGTTTCTGTACTATAGCGATATGTCTCTCACTGCATCTTATAAGGATCAATACTGTGTAAGTGTAGCCTTTCACTTACTTTCGAGCACTTATTCCTTTTTGACTATTTCAGTCTCAAATAAAGTCCTTACTGCCCAGGGTTTGTACTCTTCTGAGCTCGTCAAATTCCATGACTTGTTTTCATGACCTTTTCAAGTTTTCCACGACCTTAGGTTGAGCTTGAGTTTTCAAAACTTTCCTCGTTTTAGGGTATTTTTTAAAATCTAACACAGTTTATCAGACACATGCTCTGATGTCCAGCAAAATATGTGCCGTTCGCGCTGTTTAATCACTCGTCTCTATGTACCTTACATTGTCCTTGCTCTGACATCCGCAGTAACTAATCTACCAAACGTAACTTTAATTTTCCATGACTTTCCGTGAGTCTGACCGGCACTGAACTTCAAGCAAAATCCGTGACCTTCCGGGCTTGGAAAATGAATTTCTCAATTGATGTCAGTTTCCATGACCTGTACGAACCGGTCAGCACTCGTTAACATCCGTCGAAAGGCCCTTGGACACCTTATGAAGTTTACACAAGGTAGATTAAAGTACACATTGCATCAACCCCAACCCAAAAAAGGAACCTAACCAGTTTCGAAACAGTGCTTAACCCTAATCAGTAAAGGTAGTGCTTAACCCTAATCTGTAAAACGCAGTGCTTAACCAGCTAATCCAAAACGATACGGAATACTACGTTGTGTAAACTGCATAAGGTGTCCAACGGCCTTTCGACAGATGTTAAAAAGTGCTGACCGTCGGCCTGCTACCTGTGGGGATCGATGGTGCAGTTCACTCGTCGGTAGGTACAACTGGAATAGGAAATGGAATTACCCCACAGCGGCTACCATTGACCACTCGCATGATAGTTCATATCCGCAGCCCACTGAAAACGATTTTTATCAGTATCGCGGCGGATAATTTCTATCTGAAAACCAGCCTAGGACTCTACTGATAGCCAAGCACAAGTAGACTCAAACCACTTTCCAACCAATTAAACGAGGGTCCCCAGTAGGTTTTCGGGATCCGAAATGTGCCTTATTTGAAGATCGGGATTGTTCGGGATTTCACAGCAATACAGATCGTGCGAGCTTCGCGTGATTAAAAGTATAGACGACGAGAAGTCCAAAGACTACTGCAAGGCTGACACAACGTAATATATTTGAACAACAATATTTCGGCTGGCCAAACCAGCCTTCTTCAGGTTTAGATGTTACTGTATGCACGGGACGCGCAATGCCCAAAATAACCAACGGTTCCGTATTAACTTAACTAACTTACTAGCTTTACATACTCTAGTCAAGAGCCCATCCATTCGAAACCGGAGAGCCCTCCAATTTAGACGGTTTGGCACATATTTAAATTTCTATGTTTAAAATGCCTTTTCGGGCAAAAGTGGCTTTAAATCGCAAACGTTGAAGCATTGTCGGCACCATGCCATTTGATCATCTATGGAGGAGGATTCCTGGTTGTCAATCCCTGGAGGTTTTTCAATTTGAATGACTCTTCCACATCGCATCCAACATTGCTGGAAATCTTACGCTGTACTGATTGGCTTGTAGGTTGTTTGCATAAAAGATCATCTATAAATGGCTTAAAAAATCTACTATACGCGGCAGTATTCCAGGCCTTGCATGGGTTCTGTTCCGATGAAGAGCAAGGACAAGTACTCTTAAGTTCACTGAACTCCGAAAGTAGGAGGGCGGAACATGCGATAGACAAACTCTCTCACTTGAACCCATGCAACACTGTTTTAATCGTATGCAAAGTCATGCAGCTCACATATTTCTGCTCCTGAGATGATTCCCGAGAAACATGAATTTTTAAAAGCGGTTTGTGGTTTGCTTATGAAAACGTTTTCGTTTCACCTGCGAACAAAATGAAACACGGTCGTTATTTCATCACTTATTTATGATAATAGCCTGGATTTACCGTCAATAATAAGTTTTTGTTTCAAAATGGCTGCTAGGATGTCCTCAGTCAAAACCGCTTTTCTGCTCTTCACCGAAGACCAAGAGGAGAACTGTGAGAAACTGCGGACGGTTTTAGAATACAACTCTGACGGTTGTATATGTATTGTTGACTTGGTTGATGTGTCTGTGCGTGGCGCGTCATTGGAAGAGGAACTCCGTGATGGCTGCGATTGCATTTTGTTAGTTTGTTCCTCGCGAGCTGTACAACTGATCAACGACGAAGAATCTTCAATTTTTAAAACGAAAAGTGGGCATCGAGTTAAATTCGATGGGAAAATCATTAGCAAAGTCTTGAAATGCAGCGACGGCAGGGTAAGGAAGAAAGTGATTCCAGTATCTTTTGTAGAGTTACCTTCGGCACTGCATCAGAATCCTGGAGAAAGGAGGAAATGTCGATACAATACGATTTCGTTTGAGATAAAACAAGGAGAAGTGAATGAACTAATGCTGGAGGGTGATGTTTTGGAAAGTCTGATCGATGTCATAAAAAAAGCGAAGCCTTAAACCTTCCACGCATGTGACAAACTTTTGCAGCTCCACTCTTTAACCCTTTAAACCCTAACATCAAAATTCAAATTCTCATTTGTTATTCCTACACGTTTTCAATATAAGTAGTGGGGAGAATTTGTTGAAGTATCAATTAGATTCATCTTTTGTGATCATGTTAATTCTCATAACCACTCTGTTTTATAAAGCCTGGTTTCCATATGATAGTCCGGATCGTCCCGATCGGATCGCCCCAGTCGTTTCAAAATATTTCGAGACGATCCGGACGACTGGGGCGATTGGTAGTTTCCATATGATCGTCTCGATCGCCTCAAAGGCAAGAGACGCGGGGTCGTCAGCGATGTTTCTGGGTTAGACAATAGAATTTTTGCGCGTGTTTTGCAAACAAGCCACATAAATGGATGATTTTTATTCGTAAAGCGAACTTCGTACCTTGGTATCTGCTTTTCCTCTTGATTTTGCGGCATCGAGAAGCTAGAAAATTTCGAAATCTTGATGTCACGGACTTTCTCTAGTTTCAAATAATCCACATACGCGCTGCAAACATTCGTGTATTATTTTTTCGGCTTCAGCGCCACCCGGGACGAATTTATTCTCGATTACTGGAATAAAAGTGATGACTTCTGGGATAGCTTTTGATCGTCCCGATCGTCTCAGTCGTCTGAGAGCGTTTCCATATGATCGCTTCAAAATTTACATGATCGTCCCGATCGTCCGGATAGAACTCAACTCTATCCAAGCGATCGAGGTCGTCTGAGTCGTCCGGGTCGTTTGCGATCGTCTGGGTAGCGTTTCCATATGATCGTCCCGATCGTCTGAACATTTCTTGAGACGACTGGGACGATCGGGATGATCCGGACGATCATATGGAAACCAGGCTTAAAGCAGTGATATTACAAGGAGAAATTTGATGCTGATCACACTTAGGGCTTAAAGGATTAATTCTGGAGACAAGGAAATGCAAAACCCATTACAGTGTAAATGGCCAAGGACTTGATATTTTCAGACTTTGTGTTTTTAATTTAAAATTGAAACACATGCCATCATGAGATAAAATTAAAACAGGATCCGTCCCCCAGTTCAAGGTGACCTGGCGCGCAAGCACCGAGAACCGCAACTAATCAGTACTAAGTCGTATAGCTCAACAAGAAGCAATACAAATTATCATTCGATGCACATCTGTCTTCCTTTTCATTGGCCGAAAGCCCACCACGTGACCTGCAAATAACTGCCTACAAATAATGGTGTGCTCATGCGCAATGTCGTTCAACTGTTGGCTGCAAATACTATTCTGCTCATGCGTAAATGATAAATCACGATAAATCACGATATTTTGCTCAACCTCGTCCAATAATTGCTAAATTTTTTTTTGGTAATATAGAGATGGTCCGGAATACGCATGTGATTTATTGCGAGATACTGAAAAAGGCATTGAAGTTTACACAACACTTGAAGTATGATCAACAATCAGTTCCCCAACACCTGCAGTCACCCTGTAAAAGATTCACATGCGCATGCTCAACGAACATCTTTTAACCCTTTAAACCCTAAGATAAAAATTTGAATTCTCATTTGTTGCCCGTATTCGTTTCCTACAGAAGTAGTGGGGAGACTGGGTTGATAAAATATTAAGCAAATTCATCTTGTGTGATCATGTCCGCAATTCTCATGACCACTCTGTTTTACAAAGCATTGATATTACAAGGAGAAATTTAATGCTGATCACTCTTAGGGCTTAAACGGTTAACTCCTTTCATATTGCGACCGAGGGAAGCGAAACTGCTGATAGCCTACGTGGCTGGCGAGATTGTTATGCTCAGGGAATTGTCTAGGCCTTCAGCGCTACACTTAATCACGTGATTAAAATCGCTTTCAATCAAGTGATTTTGTGAGTGTTGGAGTTCAACGGTTAGGGTTTAAAACAGAGTGAGCGGGTTTTTCCACACCACTGACTGTTGTTGCGCCGTCCTGGCAAGATACAATAATAGCGACAGGAGCCCTGGTCAGTTTCGTGAGCCACCCAATCAGATTTGACAAAGTTGTTGCAATCACCGCTTAATGGTCTAATCTAACCAAGGTGGTGTCAATAATCTGAATACAATGTACAAAAACAGTCATTTTCATCTTTTGGTACAAACGCCAAACACCAAAAGAGTGGAGCCAAAAGGACGGACCATTATTTTTCTGGAAGGGGGGAAGGAGAAATATTAAAAGAAGTTGTTTGCAGGGCCTGAAAAGAGAAAATAAATTGTTTCACGTGATTTAAGGTAAGAAAAAATGTTTGCAGAGAAGTCAGGTAAGATGTCAAAAATATCATTACAAAAAAAGAAATTAGAAAAATTAAGGTAACAAATTGAGGAATAAATATAAAATAAACACGATCTGGGAACTTTGAAATAAAATTGGCATGGCCACTCTGTATAACAAATCTGTTTAAATCTCAACGTTACTTGTCAACATTTTGTCCTACTGCACAACTTCATATACCAAGTATTTTTCTAAAAACTGTATTAAACAAATAATACAGTCTTCAAACTTTGCTATATTTATCATCACTACTTACACATTTCAGAAGTCAATGAATTACATGAACGACATAAAACTGAATGCAACATAACGAATAATGTCTAGTACTTGCCGGCTTAAGGTCAGAATTTTTTCAAGTTTTCATTGAAGGAATGCTCCTTGCCTTGCCAGTTAATGTTGACATTCTTTCAAGAAATGGGTAGATTTCAGACTGAGTCTGTCACCTTCCTGGTGATATCACCATCAAAACTTTAAATGGGTCACTTATGGAACATAATGAAACAACGCATGTTGCAAAAAACTAAGTTTTTAAAGACTTGATGTTTCGTATGTAACAACATATATCTTAGTTTACTCCTTTTTCTCTTTTCCTACGCTCGCGGGAAGGGAAGACGAACCGTTCCGTTTTACAAGCCCCTTAATTCGAAACACAAAAAGATGCATCTGAATTGTCATGGACGTCCTTTTAAATATGGGCAAAAATATTGGCTTTCCATCCCGAAAACTTTAAGTAAGACCAGAACACCCCAAGCAAGACGACGAGCATCACTGTCACTTTCATATGGGTATCCTCCAGGGATATTCTATTTCGACAGTTAAATCAAGTGCTGTGCTTGTGAGTGTTGAAATGAATGGCCCGCATGTTCGAAAGGATTATGTTGTCGCGAATCCCTATTAGCTTCTAGTAAATCCCATAAACGAACAAACAAACAAAAAACACTATCCCAAACTTGCCTCCAATTTCTAGCCACTAAGATTTTAAAACCCTTTTTGCGCTATAATTACTCCTCCGTATATAAACCTGTCGCAAAAGCCTTTAGCCCTAAAATAATGTTGGCCCCGTAGTAAAGAGATCCTCGCATGACAATCACCTCTATAAGGATCTCCTTCCTCGTTCTCACCTCATCAGGTTTCTTGGGATCATAGAATTGGCAAGAAAGTTTGCCGACTTTTTTTATCTTTGAAAAACCAAAGGCGGAAATAGAGTTCCTGGAGTTGATTTATTTCCCAGCGCACCTTATCCCTTTAAATAAAGAGCTTGTTATTGCACTGTTACAAACGCCGACTCAGTACAGAGTGGGTGATGGTTGACGCCCTGAGAGAGCGGTAACCGCCTCTATGAGACTCACGCTTTTTGACCTTTTTGTTTACTGCCATTTTTAATAGACACTAGCCAATCGTTAGTTGTAGCAAAAGAGTTAATCAAAGTAATCAAAACAATGAAAATACTTTCAATAACACACCCTGTGGTGTTCAGGGTTGGCAGCGAATTCTTTGACAACCCTAATTACGCCAATTATTTACTTTCAGGAAATTAGGGTTATAATTTGCCGCCAGTACAGTCAAGTCACGTCGCCGTTTCTTGTGAACCGCCGGCAAAGAATGTGGTAAAACTATACCGATTTCAAAAGAAGACTGAACTTCTATTATCTATATCTGCGTATTCGTACCTCTGATTGGCTATAACTGTGAGAGGGTTTATTTTAGACTTCAATTGAAAAGGCGCGCTATCGTTTTGTCACAGCAATTACAAATTCATCAGACAGCGATCGATCTTTGATTCAGCGGGTAGAATTCGTCTACTTTCTCAGCTTAAATATGGCCGTGATCCTGGAGACTTTATGTCTAAGAAGCCTTGTAGCGTTTGCGTTCCTCATGGTCGGTATCTTAATCGTTTTTTTCGTCACTGGTGGCAAAATTGGTAAGTAGAAGTTATGTTACTCGTTAGTAAGCCACATATTTTCTGATCATTATTCTCCGCATCTTTTCCTCAGTTATTTGTATCTTGTAAGTTGAATCGTATGATTATCGTGTGAGCAGCAAGCCGAGAACCTTTTGTTCATCTTGAGCGATCTTAAGGGACAGGTTTGAGAATTGAATCTTACTTCGAGATCAACTACAGGACACTGTATCGATTTGAACAGATTTAAATTACGCGATTGCTCGAGTCTTACGCAAGTGCTAATTCATTAAACTTGACTAGGAAGCACAAGTACTCAGCGAAGGTCAACTTACTATTTAAAGCGCTAAGAACACTGGAGACTTAAAGAAACTACAAATCCGTGACAACCTAATAATTCCTGCATTCATAACCGAGGGGCTTGATTTCTGACAGGTCATTTGTCGCTTTAATCGATTTATCTTGATAACTTATTGTGGTCACATTCTTTTTATCTTCACATCTCGTCACAGATATTGCTTCTTGTTCAACGTCTGATGAAGATGCCAAACGTCCAAACTATAACTTCACTTTTAGTTAGTAGTTCAATATAACCGGCTTTGCGTTGCCTCATTATCCGAGTAAAAGCGAAACCAGGCGCAATAAGAACCGAAAAATGTAATAACGCTGATTG
Source organism: Porites divaricata (assembly GCA_038088405.1). Lineage (NCBI taxonomy): Eukaryota > Metazoa > Cnidaria > Anthozoa > Scleractinia > Poritidae > Porites > Porites divaricata. The sequence goes on from JBBMOI010000012.1 coordinate 1,013,063, forward strand.
CATGGAATGAATTGTGTTGATCTACTTTGTAATTTTTTTTTTCTTTTTGTTTTGAATGTTAAATGACGGCGTCTGTTTCCTTTATACACTCGATTCAATACACAATAACTTATTATACCATGTAAATACACTTGGGATGAAAACGATACTCAATTTAATATTTTTTAGGCTGTGCTTATCCCTAAATGTACCAAAAAGGGGTGTCTAACCTGCTACCCCCACCCCCACCCCCACCCCCCATCTGACACTGACCCCATCCTTCTTCCAGGGCTTAGTAAGTTCCTAATGGAAACATTGAAACTAGAATAATAATAATAATAATAATAATAATGATAATAATAATAATAATAATAATAATAATAATAATGAGCTTTATTTATGCATCTCTAAAAATAACATATACAATGGATTTACATAATTACCTTTCACTATGAAATACTATCAAGTGAGTTTCTAATAAAGGTAAGTAGAAATATACAGATCACAAAAGGAGGAGTCTTGCAGCTCTTGCTAAAAATGAATCAGCATGCCTTTGCATTCCTGACTTTGGTACTGCTACTGAACCTGGTTTAGGTCTTATTTAAGTTATTGCTGTGGCTGGTATTTGGCTTTGTAAGAAAGATTTGATTTAGGTGGTTAATATCATTCACAAAAGATGAGTTTTGCCAAGGACAAGATGTAAAGTGCTTTATTATGAAGCCAAAGGTAAAGAAACAAGGGAATGACAATGAAATTATTGTGAAGTTATTGTGTGAGCAACGTCTCGATTTGGGGATATTAAGAAGAGATGTCATGTGGAGCAGCATGCTTAAGGGACATGAGTGTGAGGGGTGGGGAGGGGAGAAAAGAGGCCATACCTGCATCTTGCTACATGTCTTCTTGCAGCTTGCTTTGATCGCCACCCAAGAAGGAAGATATTAGAGACTTTAAGATCCAATGACGCGGACGGCAACAAGAACGTTAAAAATACAATAGGTTTTATAAGCAAAACAACAGCTTTGCACGTGCATCACACTTTTTTGTACATTTCTTTCCCGTTTTTGCACGACTATGACGTAGAAAATGCCTAATTACGTGTTTTATGAAGGACGTAAACAAGCAACGATGAAATTGTATTTCTCTTTCTGAGCTTGGATATGGTCCCTTGAAATTCAGCTTCAGGAGGGTTCGCCTACATTTGACAAAGCAAGTTGGGTAGGAATAATTGCTGTAACCACTAAAAGAACGCAAATACACTTTTTTAAGAGACGTTCTCGTGGCCGTCGCATCGTTGGATCTTAAAGTCCCTACTATTGTTTGCAGGCTAGTACGCATGCAACAATATAGTGCTACCCTGCCTTGTGATCACCCCTCCTCTCCCCCCCTTCTTCCTGTTTATGCAACTATTTTGCTATTACAACAACACTTTAGCCCAAAGTAAATACTCAGTCTCTCTTTTTTCGGCATGCCTATGAATTAAGTGTCAAATAACTCAATGAGTCACAAGTCACCTATTCCACATTTTAACCCACCAACTCTGACCTTAACCTCTAACCCTAACCTGACACAATTTATCTCAAAACTCTGACTCATAAAATATGTAAAACAAGCAATCTCAGCCTACCTTGTGATGTTCTCTGAAGGTTTCTTTTGAGAGTATGGCCAATCCACCACCAGAATCTTTTCATGATCTGTTTTCTACGGGCTAGTGAACTGTGCTCTCCATAATGTCTTGTTTCTTACTGTCTCTTATCTTTAATCTGTTAATCGCCAATAGCATAGGCTAATCATGGAAACAGGTGGTCAGCTAGCCAGGCAGTAGGTGATGACAGATAGCTCTTACAAATAATAGTAGCTGTGGACTTAAACACTGGCAAAGACGGAACAATAACAGGAACAGACGGAAAACTGTTCCACATCTGTATACATCGGGCAAAAAAAGTGCTCGGTAGGCATTGACAATAGCAGGTAGTATGTCATACTATGGGACTCCCTGGTACAGGAGTTGTTAAGAGATAACTCCATCCGTTCCTTAACAGTAACATTTTTGCCAGTAAATTAATTAAGATCTTTTGTTGTTCTTGTTTTTAGCTCCAGCTCCGACTACTGCGTCATCACACATGGCAAATATATGTGTAGGAAATCTGTCAAAGCTTGATTCTTTTTATGACCCAACAACATGCAGCAGACTCGACAGCATTAAACAAGCCATGACTGACCCAAGGCACATCAGAGCAGATCAGATTGTCTTTGCGATCCGTTTTCCACATCCTGGTCTCTATATGTCAAGGTGGTTCCAGTTTCTTTCAACATCAATAAGACTGGAGATTGAATACAATAAATTTCATAAGTATGATAACAAAGGTGAGTGTTATACATAAAGTGCAAACAGTGAAACCTGTAAGTACTATGTACCCTTGGTGGCACTGTAGCAGCAGTGAGCCTTTCTTTTGCTTGCTAAAGGTCTTTGTTGAGCATGCGTTGATACAGTTTTGAAACTCAGGCTTGTTTTTTTAAAATCAAGTTTCAGATTTACAATTACAATGATAATTAAATCAATCAATTGCTCAATCTGAGATTATAGCTTAAAACAGAGTACAAGACTCCTAAAAATAAGCCACTTATTTTTACATCATAAATAGATCTAGAGAATTAATTAAGCAATAAAATTATCTAAAACATTGTTTTAAAAGTGGTATTAAAAAATTGCAGAGGACATGAGATAAAAAATAAAAATTCTATAAAAAATTACCATAAATGAACAAATGATTGAGTAAAGTACTTGTAGCTGTGTGCATAGTACACTGGTTTATCAATAGAGATGGAGATACTCACACTTGAAAAACCAGTTTGAAGAGAGAAAACAAGAACCTGGACTTGACTTGAACCCAGACATTTTTTAGCATGATGTCTTGTGCCAAATACTGGAACAGGAAATAACAGCCCAAGACTTTTGATAAAGTCTAGTAATACAGTACTATGGACTCTAGTGATGATCAATTCCACTAAAGCTTATTGTATGAACCACAATAGTTATTCATCTACATCTATTTATTTACTCTTAAACATTTTACACATCACTTCAACCTTTTACACACCAATTCTGCAGATTTTTACTTTACTTCAAAAAGTATGAGACCACATTCACTGAGGTGATTTTGTTTCGATTCCTGCAATGTAAAGCAAAAAAAAATTAATAAGCTACAACCAGTTGCCAAAATGTTGAGACACTTTCATGAAAAAACAACCATTCTTGCTTCAAATCGCTGCTAGTCACAGGTCTTTGAGATAAAATACTGACCTCCCTCCTCCCTCCCATTCAAAGTTGTTCCTCCAAGTTTTGAGCATGGTCTTGAAGTGCTAGCAACTTTGAAAAGGGGTGGAGGGGGGGTCACAAGCACAAGATCATGGACAGGCCATTTAAGCCAAAATACGGTACAGCGTCCCAAGTACTTTTGCAACTGGTTGTAGCATAACAGTTGACCATAATTTTACTGATACCAAGGTGATTGCAAAATTAGCCTACATATAGCGTACCCTACTCCTGCATGGTGAGGGCAGGGAGGGTACGGGCACATGCATTTTTTTTTTGTAAAAAAAAAAACAAACAAAAACAGTAGTTCCTCTAGCAACCTTTGTGGCCATTACAGGTGTGGTATGGGATCCCTAATGAAAGGGTTCCCAAGTCTCCACTACAATAGTGGGTAAGGTGGGGAGGGAGGATGTGTATTGTGTTAGACGTGGCTGCATTGCAGTTTGTTGGTCGCTCAATATCAGTGTTTTTAACTTTTAACATCTTACTTTGCACTGTATATTTGTGTTGGATGTGGCTGCATTGCAGTTTGTTGGTCACTCAATATCAGTGTTTTTAACTTTTAACATTTTACTTTGCACTGTATATTTGTGTTGGACATGGCTGCATTGCAGTTGTTGGTCGCTCAATATCAGTACTTTTTCTAACAATTTAACTATTAACCAATTTTATTTGTTTTTATACATACAACACTCTTGTATACGCACATCCTCCCTCCCCACCTTACCCACTGTTGTAGTGGAGACTTGGGAACCCTTTCATTAGGGATTCCATACCACACCTGTAATGGCCACAAAGGTTGCTAGAGGAACTACTGTTTTTTTTTTTTTACAAAAACAACAAAATTAGCCTACATATAGCGTACCCTACTCCTGCATTGTGAGGGGAGGGAGGGTACGGGCACATGTGGGCTCTGGCAAAATTTATGTATAAAATATGCATTATGCATCTTAACAATTTTCAATATATTTTTATGAAGCTGCTTTAATAACTATGGGTAATTGGACATGCTGTTATCTTCCAGATGGTGTTCTTCCTACTCTGGAATTTTATTCTCACCTGGGTTACAGGAGAAAAGGTGAAGGTTCTTGGAAACTATTGCACAAAGGACATGAAAATAGGTCACTTGACTGCAAGTTTTTTCAATCAACGGTAAGCAAGTTTATTGGTAAATCAGTCTTTCAAACCAGTGATAGGATAAAAAACTGCACTAGTGAAAATGAAAGATGACGTCTGTTGTATGGTACAACTTATTTCTGGTTAGAATACTATATTTCTGGACTCCTTTTCTATTGTTATTCTTTCAAGATCTTGAAGGTTGTATGAGAGATCGAGCCTTAATGGCGGAGTCAGTTTTCTTTGCTTCATCTTTTAGGCATCGACTAGAAGTAGGAAGTAATTAAATGTAGCTAAACAAAAACCCCAGGAAAGAACTGTCCAGCACTTCATCGATGCAGTTGGTATATATAGATTTACAACACTGTTAGGTAAAGTTGAGAAAAGGTTAGTTCAATTTCGCAGCTTGCAAATGAGACAGAAAGAGAAAGCCTCTTTTGTTGTTTTACAGAGTGGAACTGATGATGGTTACTATAACTGTGAGGAGATGCCCTTCTTTGAAATTGGCAGTGTGCACTATGAAGAATACCTAGTAAATATTAGACTCCCAGCTGTTAAAACAAATGAGAAGATTGGACAAGTGTCTGAAATACACTTTGTGGTAAGTTGCATTAAGAAACTTCAGTCAGTATATCTGGCTGTCATTTTGAAAACTGCTAGCCTTCAATGTTATAATCACTGCACAGTGATTATAGCAGGATAAAGCGAAGCTCCTAACCAATCATAGTGCTCTATTTTCGATAATCATCAATGTAATAAATCCAGTTAGTAGGCAAGGAATTGAACAGCTAATAAGTTCTTTTGCTTTTTTAAAATTCCGTAGCTGGGATTCATGCTTTTAGTAGCTGGTTGGAAATATCCGGTCCCCACGCCTTAGTGACAGCCCTGATAAACAGCTGAATATGTTGTCATTCAACTTTATCCTTGGTTTTAATTTAATTTTAGTTTGTTTCAAACTTATTATCACACATTATTATATAAACACCAATGAAATACCAGGTGAGCTTTCGCGCGAAAACTTGATATCTTCACATGTGAAAATAACATGTTTTCTTCACATGTGAAAATATCACCTTTGCTATGGCTACATCATAAATCGCGCCTTTCACACCAAAAAACTATTAAAGTGACATGGTTTGGTTTTTCATTAGTGTTTATTAAAAAAAAATTATAATAAATAGAACATTACATGGCCACTTGGAGATACGAAATTTCTCTTCTCGTGCTGAAAAAATATTTCACTCATTTGCTGCGCTCACTCATGAAATATTTTTCAACACTTGAAGAGAAATTTCGTGTCTCCGCACGGCCATGTAATATCCTCTATTTACCATGGCCAAAGCATAAGGATCAAAATAGAATTTGCAGGATCTTATTATCCCTTTAAGTCCCAATAGTGTCCAAGATCAATTTTCTCCTTACAATTATCCATACACTGTAAAGAGATAAGTTATGAGAATCAATAAAATGATCACCCAAGAAAAAATACTTTGATCTTTAAACAAATTCTCTCAGCTAATTCTTTAAGGAAATGTATGGAGATCAGTTTGGAGAATTTGTATGTGGATACTGGGGCTTAAAGGGTTATAGCTGAAAGGGATGTTAATATGCTATAAAGTAAGACTCTCAAACAGGATCAACTGAATCTTTCAGGTTTTCTTCAGACCAGTCTGTGTCATGATTTAATTAATATACCTATGTGTAAAAGGCTCTCTTGTTAAGCCTTTCCAACCTTATTATTTTTGCCAAAACCAGCTAATAATACATTGAGAAGTTTATTACCAGTCACTTAAGGGCTTAAGGTATCCTTTCAATTTCACTAATCTAATATCTTATTTTATTTTATAAACACCAATGAAATACCAGGTGAGCTTTCGCCTGAAAATAACATGTTATCTTCACATGTGAAAATATCACCTTTGCTATGGCTACATAGTAAATCGTGGCTTTCATACCAAAAAACTATTAAAGTGAAATGGTTTGGTATTTCATTGGTGTTTATATAATAAAAAGAACATTACATGGCCGCTTGGAGATACGAAATTTCTCTTCTTGTGTTGAAAAATATTTCACTCGTTCACTGCGCTCACTCGTGAAATATTTTTCAACACTTGAAGAGAAATTCGTATCTCCGCGCAGCCATGTAATATTCTCTATATATTATTATTTTAAAGGAAATTCACCAAAATGGAGGTTTTACCAAGGTGTGGTTTACTATCAAGACCATTGTTGCACCTATTAGCATTATTATACTTGTCTGGTATGCCAAGAAAGTGAAAGGTCTCCGCAGAGACCCTAACCTTCTAGAAAAGTGAGTTGACTAAACTAAAAATGTATGTCATGGTGTTATATTTTGCTTTCAAAGTCATTGTCTTAGTTGGGCTGCCTGGCTAGCTCAATAAGATGACTGCCAGTCTGTGGGTTAGAAACCCTGGTCTCAACAGCACTCAGAGTCTTAACCCTTTAAGTCCCAATAGTGTCCAAGATCAATTTTCTCCTTACAATTATCCATACACTGTAAAGAGATAAGTTATAAGAATCAATAAAATGATAAGACTCTGGTAGTGTGGTCAACCCTTATCATGTCATTGTGTGCATCTGTGTTTGTGAATGTGCTGTGGCAGGCCATATCAGGTTTCAAGCTGCCAATGATATATTATATATATATATATAACCTGCTTTATCAAATATTGATGATGATGATGATTGCTATGATTACCATGATCATTGAACAAAAACTTAACCTATTTAGGTGGAGATATATTTAGATGACGCTTGGCAATAATTATGTTAGAATTGTCTCCTCACTAAGAAGGTTTGTTGCCCCAAATTTTAAACTCAAGTGAGCCAAAATAACCATTTAGTTATTTTGATGATTTCCGATTATCTGGCAGGTCACTGTTTACTTTGGGAATTGTGACAGCATTTATGGATTGTAAGTGTTTCAATTTTTTTAACTACAGTCACTGTGGAACCTCTCTAAAATGAAGAGCCAAGGGTTAGCAAATAAATTCACTATACTGAGGTTTTGTCAAATCGAGAGGCTCCTTTCTACATATTTTACTATTTCTGAGCGAGTGTGTATAATATGCGAGCCAGCAAGTCATGTGAGTCATGCGAGTCAACATGTGAGCCATGCGCATCAACAAGCGAGCCATGCGAGTCAGTATAAAATATTTTTTTAATGTAAACTACAAAACTAGCCTCGGTAACTAAGTAACGTATTTATTCCAAAGATTGTTGCACTCCTCGGAGTTATAAAATTCAAATGGCACATCTTAACAAGCTTAACAACTTAGCAAAACAACAGTCGTTTAAAATTCAGCTTCAGAAAAGAACAGATAAATTTGCCAACATTTGACAAAGGTTTGAGAATTCGTTAAACCAAGGTTTAACAAGGTGGTTGTTATGGAAGTGTGTTCCAAACATCATATTACGGGTTTCTTATCTTCATCGGTCACGTTTAATGAGTCAGACAACGATAAAAACATAGATTTCTCGAAGCAGGCGGGTCATAACATAGTGTTAATCCCCGCTTATTGGCCTCCAGGAGGCTTTGTAGACGTCGATTTGCCATGAATCTGTAATAACATGTAAATAATATGCATGAATTTTCAATCGTTTGCGACTACACTCATAAATAAAACATCAAATCTCAAAATTTATTGACAACAAAACAATACAAAACATACCTTAACAAACGATGAAAAAGATGAAAGCAGATAACAAAACGATATTGAAAGGAGAGCAAGGATACCGAAAACTCGTGCCAAACACAAAAGCCGAAGAAAGGAAAATGGACTGGGAACTAACATTTGTCTCGCATGGCTCACATGATGACTCGCATGACTCACTGGCTCGCTGTTTGTCAAGGGATATAATTCGTTGTACTGAGGACCTTGTTAAATAAGTGTTTGTTATATTGATGTTCCACATGACAATATTTTTACTAGAACTGTAGGACTGAATTTTTTTTTCTTAAATTTAAAAATACTTTTAGTTCCCCTAGAGTGGTTGACTTTGTGGGCAGACATGCCGTACATGTTGCTTTTGAGTGACATTCGCCAGGGATTATTCTATGGAATGCTGATGGTGTTTTGGATAATTTTTACTGGAGAACACTTAGTGGTAAGTGTTTATGCAAAAACCTTCCTAATAACATACATACATCTAACAAACAATGGCAAGCTAGTTACAATACAGTACCTTGGCATTTTGGCATAAGCCCAACAGAAAGCTTATAAGAATTTTCACTAGAAACAAGAAGAGTTAACTGCATTGATGTGAACTCTTATTGTTGACAAAATAACAGACTGATAGTGACAAACAAACTAAAAGCCTTATTTAATTAAAAAGCTTGGCTTGGCAGCAATAATGATAAACAGTCAGTAATGTCACATCATTTTTTTGTAATTCTGTTAGTACTAATGTCAAGCATATTTTTCTCAGGACCAAGCAGAACGAAATAGGCTCAAGACTTACTGGCGCCAGGTCGGTGCAATTGGATTTGGATCTCTCTCTTTACTGGTGTTTGATCTCTGTGAGAGGTATGGCTTTTGGGAAAGTAACTAACTTTAGTCACAAGGAAATTTAAAAGCCAATATTTTGAGGACAACAGCAATTCCATTGAAGTGTTTATTTTTTCTTCTTCAATATTGCATGGTTCAATTTTACTTTGTAACTATGCTTCCCCCCCCCCCCCCCCCACAGCCCCGAGGATTTGCAAATTTTTCCTTTCTTGGAGGTCTATTCCTCACCCCCCAGCATGCAGAAAGAGACAATTCCCACACAATTCCCCACCCCCAAGCCCCAGATCGACCTCATATACGTTTTTTGTTACATCTTTTTGATCTGTACAAAAGCAAAATGAGACATGTTTCACAACTTTTATGCACATTTTCCTGAGTTTATTGAGAGAAGGATATGGATGTCATAATAAAAATGAAAACGAAGAGGAAAAACTCTTCAAGACGTGCCTCTTTGATCACTTCATGAGAACACTGGACTGAATCTCTGTTTCTCTATATATATCAAAAGCCTTGTCCTTCCTTTCCAGAAATAAAATCCATTCGAGTACGGATCATATGCACATTTGTTTCAAATTTAAAAACATACCTTTAAATACAGACTTTAATTTTAATAAGTTATTCCTTTCTAACCACTCCCGACAAATTTCTGCAATTTTCCTTTGAAAATATATGGTCTAAGGTCCACAGCTATTGTGTAAAACAGGCAAGAAATAACACATACTTGGCAAAATCAAAGAGATATTTTTTTATTTGCCCCACCCCTAACCCCGGGACAGGACCACTTCAAACAGTTTCCCAACCTCGGGCCCAAAGGGCTGGACTTGTCCCGGGGGTTGCCTGGGGAGATTTATTCTGTTGAAGGGCTGGCCAAGTAGCTAATTTCCTGTTTCCCTAGTACAACTTAGTAGCTAATGCATCAGTCAATTTCAGCTGTGCCCATTCCCACAAAGGGGCGACGCAAAGTTTGTTAGTGCCCCTCCCCTAGGACTGACAAGGTTTGCAAATGGCCCACAGTAGCCCGAGGGGGATAAGCGCAGTTGGAATTGACTGATTAACAATTAGTCGCTGAAGGCGACGTGAATATCGGCAAATAGTCACCGAGACGAAGTCGAAGTGACTATTCGCCAATATTAGGGACCTTAAGCAAACACTTGAGGCGGTTAGGTGGAGGCGGCGATGGCCGCGCGGGAGTGGGTTGAGGCCGCCTCCTCTTGGCGCGAAATTAGAATATTTAAGCTGGCGTGGAAGCGGCGACGAGCTACGGCTGTTTTACCTTCACTTTAAGTGGTCCAATTTGACTTTGTTCGTGAATTTGACATGTCAAATGGCAACTTTTGGAGAAGTCCGAGACCTTATAGCTTTCGCATGCTTTGAGGACATCATAGACGAGGACGAATTTCTGTTGTTGTGGGAACTTAACACGTCGAAACCAAGGTCACTGGCCTCTGCCTCCTCCCATTTTTCTGATATCTCTTCCATCAGGATATCCATCTCGCTATCTTCGATTTCAACTCCACTCAGTTTCGCCTGATGTTTTCGTTTCGCCTTGAATTTGTCCAGCAGTAGTTTGAAATGTTCCTGTACTTGTTTCTTCTTCACCTGAAATTTCACAGAGGTTTCGTCATTCACATGATCCGTGATGGCATTCCATACTTTTCCTCGATCTACAGTCCTTGGTTTAAACATCCATGGTTCTGAAGCTCTGACTTCCTTCGCTAGGATCAAATCGTGAGCTTCTGTCCATTCCATGATCGAGCTAGAAGAGAAAAAACAAAACCTTATAAAAACAGGCTCACCTTTCGGGAATATTCCAAAGTTTAAGAGACAAATTAATCGGAAGAACAAAAAAGCATTTTGTACAAGCGAGTACTTGCAATCTAAAGATTTTAAGTCTACAGGACGTAAACATCGCTCGAAACAATGTGAATCCCAGGAAACTCACCCATTTCTTTTGCTTTTTTCTCCTTCGCTGCGGGCTTCGCTCGCCATCGTTCTTCACTCTATAAATGTGAAGCGTGATTTTCGCTGTAAAGCAAAAGAAATATCAAATATTTTAAATAAAATACAAGTATGATAATCAAAAAAACATTTCTTTGACTACATAGAGGAGTTTCCATGTCTGTTAGGTACTAAAAATCGGAAAATAAAGTGACCGTCTCTCGAGGCGGCCAAACTTACCTTTCTCGCCGCCGCCACTGTGAGTGGACGCGGGCAACACTCGACGTGATTATGCTAATTAGCTCGAGGGCGGGAAATTTTACTTCCGGTTGACCTCCACCTAGCCGCCTCCAGTCTTTGCTTAAGGTCTCTATTCACGTCGCCTGAGGCGACTAATTGTTTTAGTATAATTGCATTGATGATTATTCGAGAAAATAAAATTATTGATCAATTTCCTACCCTGAAACATCAAAAAATCTGGCTGCCATTTTGAAAACTGCTAGCCTTCAATGCTATAATCACCGCGCGGTGATTATAGCGGGATAGTGCGAAGCTCCTAGCCAATCACAGCGCTCTATTTTCGATAGTCATCGATGTAATTATACTAAAAACTTTTAGTCAAACCTTAACTAATGCGGTGACTACTTAACTAGCGAAAACCCTGCGAGCATCGGCTGCATTTTCGAAAGCTATATCACTCCGTGAAAATATAGCTAATGGCTTTGAACGGGGACAGGGAATTCTAATAAGGCATACAATGGCTGTAGTTTAGTTTTTCATCACCTAAACCTATTAATATCTGTCTGAAAGACAAGGTTATATGCTAACAGAACCAATAAGATTAAGCTTACCTTTTCTGCATAATACAGTCTCGTCCTCAGAGGCTAACTGACCTGTTTTTTCGCTCGGTACTAATGGTTCATGACGAGTCAAAGCTAGGAAGGCCACAGCCGTTTTCGCTGGTGACATCGTAATCTTTTTCGACGGTAGTGTGTGATATTTTACCTCGTTTTCTTCAATAATATACGAAAATGCTTTCTCGAAGCGAGAAGGCACGACGCCATTTTTGTCTTCGCTTGATATGCCATTTTCCCGCTCTTTCTCTGGCACCTGGCCCTGGTGTTTTCCCGCCATTTTAGTGCCCTACCCCCTCTACCAGGGTCTCTACCAGCGCCCATAGAGACACTCAGCGGGTTAACTCAAGGGGTCAGTTCTGTTAGCCAAGCCCAAAAGTGGAGCTCCTGTTCAATGCTATAATCATGAAAAGAACTTAGTGTTTGCGTAAGAAATGCGGAATGTTTTCTTGTTTCAGAGGCTATCAACTTCACAATCCTTTCCACACAATCTGGGCCACCAAAGTAGGAAACAATCTGGCTGTATCCTTTTATATTCGTGTATAAAGTTCATCGGTGCTTGCCGTTTTGCAAGACCGACTGTTTGAAATTCTTAGGGACCAACCTCCGAAATGGCCAATTTTTTTCCGAGTGGGTTGCAGAAGAAAAACGCTCAGATACGTCCCGAGGGTGTCCCCTCACGAGAGCTTCAACTGTTTTTGATTTCAAGGGGTTTGGGGAGAGAGGCAAAGAAGGTGCTTTTTCTTAACTTTCTCAGTACGCCTTCATTATTATAGCGGCTACCTGTGCATCTCTCTACTTCTTGTTTCTCTGTGTCATGGTGTTCAGAGTGTTTTGGAACATCCGAGGTAGAAGAGCTGCAATACCTACCATGTCACGTGCAAGACAACTGCAATATCAGGTAAGACTCAAAGCTGAGGGGGAGGGGGAGGAGAGGTGGTTTTGTTCCACATATAGCCAGTTTTTCCCTCAATCCAAACCAGAATGCAAGATAAGGTGCGAGATATTCAGGTGCCTTATAAAATGAATATTCCAGAGCTCTCCTAGCCTCACGTAGCAGAGTCTTATAATCCTTGTTCATCGTCCATCCAATTGTTTATTTTTTTTCCAGGGTTTGATCTACCGGTTTGAATTTTTGATGGTAGTGACAGTGTTGTGTGCTGGCCTGACAGTCGTGTTCTTTATCATCACAAATGTTAACGAAGCTCAGTGGAAATTCGGAGAAGAGGAGTCTACAGTGGAGATATCAAGTGAGAAACACGTGTTTATTAACCCTTTCTTTGTAGATCATGGCTTTAACTGTTGCGGCTGTGTGGACAAAATTCTAAAGTGTGACCATTAAAATGAAATTTCTTAAGCAGTATCTTCACACTGGGTGCTATTTGTTTTCAACATATTTGCAGAAAAAAATGGTATTTTTTCCTCAACAGTGAGGCATTCTTAGATAAAGGGTTAATAAATAAATGTATGCATTAATAAATTAAGTAAATAAAGAAATAGATAGATGGATAAAAGAAAAGATTAGTCAACCTCCTTAAAGTGGACACCTGTTTAAGGCAGAACGGCACGGCTCAAATGTTACCGTTTTTCCGGTCGAGTGCAGTTTGGAAGGGTTAAGGTCCAATCTTTAGCATATTAATAATTGCTGGTTTTCAGTGTCACGTCATTCAAAATAGATTAAAATAAAAATCAAAACCATTCAATAGATAAAGTCCAGAATCTGGGAAAGGAAAGGAGGTACATATGCAAAGACCCTCGCCAAGATTCGGGTCAGAGGAATATTTCGTATACGAGATATCCGAAGAAATGTTTTACCCAAATTTATAGAGCTTTGTATGGAGACGCCATACTGGTGCTCACCTGGATGAGCTCCAACATGGCGGACGGAAACCAACAGAAACATCTGTTACCGAGTTTTGCTACAAAAGCGTGAATTTGTTCTTCGAGAAACTCATGAACATTAAAATAATACTTTTTTCAGTACATGAACTGCTTAGATGGCAAAATTTCCTGAAATAAGTCATGTTTTTTAACCTACATGACGGCTCTCTTGGTCGTCATGTAAATGCCGCGTCACGCAAAAGCTTAGAAATTCAAGCGTACTCTACCACAAAACCAAGAACCCTTTTGAAGCGAAAATTTGTTTGATAATTAGTTTTCAGCTGCTCTAATGCATCGTGAAAGTAAAATCTCGGTAGGATGGATAGTTTTTTAGTTTGAATTTTAGTGACGTCATGTGAAAACCAACAATAGTAGCATTATCAGTGAAAACTTGAACAACATCTGTAAACTACTCCGTAATTTTTCATCTTCACTTAGGCTTTATGTTCGTGTTGTCTTCGAGTAGTGACCTTATTTCAGATCATGTTTTAAATATGAGTTTGGTCGCTGAATTCATTACCTCGATTATCATCAGTCCTGTTGAGTCTAGTTTCCTTCGCAGCCGTTTTTAGGCTCGTCACGCAACGCTCCTCGCCACAAACGGCTGCTTTCTTTCGAGGGAGGAGCGTTGCGTGGCGAGCCTAAAAACGGCTGCGAAGGAGACTATGTTGAGTCCTGACATAGAGTATTATTTTCCATGTTTTCTGAAGGTGCACTATTCACCGGGATCTATGGCTTGTGGAATGTGTATGTTTTCGCAGTGGTTATCCTGTATGCACCTTCTTCTGCTCCCCCAGCTTCAGGTAACTCATTTCTAGAGATTACGTTACTGTTACAGACCGCAGCCGAAATACTGCTTCCTCTGAGGGTGGATTTCCACTGTGATGTAATTGTCACGTGCGTAAATGAAAGAGAGGCAATGTATGAAAGGCCCGGCGTAAACGTAAAAGTTAGCAGAGGTTCAACTTTTACATTTACGTTTACGTAATTTTCACCTGCGCAGGCACGTAAATTGTACGCAATGAAGTGAAGGCAATGCATGTCTATTTTGCTGATTTACGCGCGTAAAATTTTCTTGCTTTTTTACGTGTCTTTGGAATTCCACCTTAAAGATAAGATCAAGCAAGTGGTTTTGTTTTGTTAAAGTCTGGAGGGTGTTTATGCAACAGACACATTTCCGTGGCTGGCCAGGCATACGCATGTTTCTTATTCAGAGACGTTCTCTATGGCTAACCATAGACCAAACCTACGGATGTGTGCTACTTTGTCTACAGAGACCTTTCGTTATACGTTTAGTCACTTGGAAGGAACACAGGTAAAGGCGCACACGAGCCAAAGACCAAAACGGCCGGAGCTTATCTCGGTTACCTAGACCTGAGCATTAAGCATGCCTAGGAGTATTGCTACCCCCCCCCCTGGACGGGATGCTAGTCCATTGCAGGGTTACCCCCCTCCCTCCAGCAGTATGTTGCCTGTACCCATTTATACACCTGGGTGAAGAGAAACAAAGTGTAGTAAAGGTTCCTTGTCTAAGGAAACAACGCGAAGGGCCAGACTTGAACCCCGGGCCTTCAGATCCGGAGTTCGAGGTGTCAACTGCTTGGCTACACACGCCTCCAAGGCTAACCACGAGGATATTCATTGTTCTATCTTAAAAAGCCTTCTTACAAGAACCTTTTTGGGTGGTTGTGCTCAAAATTTTAAAAGACGCTGGGAATGACGCAATCTTTCCGTGGTTATTTTAATATATAAACATATTTTTTTTACAGTGGTGACGTTTAAGAATTTTGGGTTTTAATATTGTTTTGTAGATGTGGCAGAGGAACAAGAGAGATTGGAGTTGCGCAGCCGCACTGAGGTTCGGATGACAGAAGGAGAAACAGAGGAGTCCGTTATTTACAAGTTCACCGGGAAAGCAGCGCAGAACTAACTTAAAACTACTTAAGATTCAAAGGAGTAAACTCGCGAAGTTTATCTTTACCTGGCCAAGCTAAAAGATAATGTTTATTGAAAAAGTTAAAGAGAACATACTTACTTTATTGGAAGTTTGAATTTGTATATACCTTATATTGTGACCAACTATTGATTTCACTTCCAGTGAGAATATTAACTGTTTGAAAAGCGCCTCGTCGGTTTAATTCATCGGCTTAGTGAGTTGGGCTTGTGAGGTAAAATCTTCTTTATGTATAAATAATATTTCAGCATGCAGACAAGTATTTTCTTTTATCTTTTTGTGATTGCTTTAAGCCTGTGTTCTTAATGTTCGTTAAGTCCTCATTTTTTACAAGACTACTGGAGAATATAGCCAGCCATTCTATAAGTTAGTATATTCTTTTCTATTTCCGTTTTGCTCTCTGTCATGTAGTACAGCTACTATTGCTAGTTAATTGTAAGATAACTAAGTTAAGTTATTGGACGCCTTTCGCTTCTTAACGATAGTACTAGTAACAGAGGTGCTTACCATTTGTCACCACGAACAACAGGTTGGGATGACCGCTGAATAATAGTAAGGGTTTTCCCAACCGGAACAAGGATGACTCTTGGCATTTCTTCAATTCGTTGTCCATTTTTTTTTTTTTTTTTCAAGAAGGCGGAAATAACTTTTATGTTCGTTTGTAAAGTGTAGCGCAGCAGACACGTTCCGAGTGGGAAGAAAGGGGTACATCTGAAAGTAAAGCGAACTACCTGAATCTGGAAAATTGCTGTACAATCTGAATTTTCTAAGAGAATTCAGGAATTGTTCGCTAAATGCTGAGCGCCCATTTTGTGGAAAGGGAACCGGATCCACCCTGTTAATGGGAGTGGGGAAGGGGTAGGCCTCGCCGGAAAGCCACTGTGCACCATAGAGGATTTTGATTGGAATAAAGAGCTATGCAAACATATGTATTTTGAAATATATTTGTTTCACGGCGACGTGAAGTAGCCCTCTGATCTTAAAATGTGTATGACCCGAAATTGTTTTTGCTGTTTTCAATTCTTCAATGTGTATAAAATATTGGCCTGTATCGTACTTTCCTTAACCAAAGCATCGGCAAAAGGCTGGCGTCATGTGACGTCATCAGTCTTGCTCAGATCCTTTAATTCATTCCCAGTCTCTCGGACATTTCAACAAGAAAAACGCAGTTTTTTGATGGCCAAAATTGAAAGAGGACACGTTTTTGAACCCCCGAACTATTAAATACATATACTGAAGGGACAAAAACAGTGAAAAAATTTCGTGTCATATACACTTTATACACTGTCAGTGTGATGATCGTTTCTCCTCCCTTCGCCTCGAGATTCGCGCTCGTCTCGCGCGAAATTTCATGTTCGCCACGCTTGGCTCATAAAGCGACAGTTATGCAGGCTGGGGCCTTTAAGGTAGCCTTGGACCGGTCAGCACTCGTTAACATCGTCGAAAGGCCCTTGGACACCTTATGAAGTTTACACAAGGTACATTAAAGTACACATCGCATCAACCCCAACCCAAAAAGGGAACCTAATCAGTAAAGGAAGTGCTTAACCCTAATCAGTAAAGGCAGTGCTTAACCCTAATCAGTAAAGGCAGTGCTTAACCCTAATCAGTAAAGGTAGTGCTTAACCCTAATCTGTAAAACGCAGTGCTTAACCGGCTAATCCAAAACGATAAGGAATACTACGTTGTGTAAACTTCATAAGGTGTCCAAGGGCCTTTCGACAGGTGTTAAAAAGTGCTGACCCCTTGGACCAGGCTCCGTATTGTAGGAAAAAGGAGAAAAAATCAGCGTTAGCGAAAAAAAAATGGCGAGCGAAGCCAGCCGAGAGTTACCGTCCAGCTCGCTTCGCGCGTCGATATTTTTGTTATTTAACGCGGTCCCAGGCTTCCTTTAAGGGTGATAATGAATTGGAGCCACACCCATAAATTAATATAAAAGCGAGATGCTGGAACCTTTAAGGGGTGTATTGCCTGTTTTTCTACTGAATTCGTCAGTTGCTTATTGCATGGATGGAGCAAGACTGAAATGTGCAGTGCAGAAAACAAAGGCGATCAAGAATTTGAAAACGTAGTTAAGATGCACTGAGACCAAGCGTTAAAACTAATTAAAATTTAAATTTAAAACAGCTAATACAAAAGAGAGTCTTCTAGATCGAATGCTATCATCACCACCTGCACCGCAAAAAAATCAATATGGCTGCTGTTGTTGCTCTCATAGCTTTTTACGCTGTTGGCTTCGCTAACAATGTATATGCATGGCTTCGTCTTCACGGTGCTGAGAAATCATCGAGTCAACCCCAACTTTTATCATTGCAGTTTGTTCTAAACATATGGAATATCATCACTCATGCCGGCGCCGAGCTCTCCAACCAGCAGATTTGGTTTTTCTTGTCGACAGTCTCCTCCTTCCTTTCGACTTATTGCCTCGCAGCGTTGGTGTTATCCATAGGCATGGGAAATTACTACAGCCAATCTTTTAACTCCAAACGGTTTATTACGGTTTTTCTGGTAGTTTGCACCGCGTTGTTCCATTTCTTTGGACGCCGAGATGTGTTTTGTAAGAATGGAAACTGCTTTGGTCTATCGCTCGCTAATGCCGAAAGCGCAGATGCCGAAACTATACTCGCTAGCACTGTGGTGGTGTTTACTTTCATACCAACATGCGTTTGCATCACGGCCTCTACATACATCGGCTTAGTAAAGTATAACAGACTTAAAGCTTCAAAACCAGAGTTGAAATTTCTTCAAGTTTGTTTACGAGTTAATCAAGCATGCCCCGTTTTGAACTTTCTTATATATGGGTTTTTGGTCATAGAAGTCTTGCAACGATACTACGGCATCAAAGGGGTTGATGTCTCACCGCTTCATCTCTCCTGTCGACTTATTTGCCTAGACGATCACTTGTATTTGCTGTTGTCGATGTTCCCTGTCTACATGGTTCATTTTATGAAGAAAAACAAAAGAAGCCTACCCAAACAATATCAAGAAAGTTAACTTTGATTCAATTCCAGCGGAATCCGATCAGCCTTTGTAAATGTAAATTGTTTGAATTGAAAATTTAATCGTTAAAATTTTTATATTTTTCAATTTTGTGTGTGATGTTGTTCTCGAGGGTTAGAAAGAACAATAATTCAAAAAGAAGGAAAATATTATGCTTCGCCAGTTTTGTCCTCTGTAACTGCATGGCTACTCGTGCCCAACGAGACCCGATAGACAGCATGAATCAAATTGATGTAAAAATCATGTCTTTTCTGCTCATAATATAAACCAATATTTATAACATATATGCATGTATTCACGTAACACTCTTAGAATTTTCAAAAAACCTGTGTAGTTTAAGAAAAGATAGGTGTTGTAGTAACACAAGTAGGTCAATGATTAGCCGATATTAACACACGTAAAATTATCGTGCGGTTTACGTTTGCCCAGTTAAGATTTTTCTCAGTAGCAGAAATCCTTGTAAAGGCTGTAGTTTAAATAATAAAGCATTTTCGTCCTCAATTGGTGTTGATTGCTTTTGATATATCGTGGTGGTTGCTATCCCCATTTAACACTTAGGGGGTGTTTACATGGCACCGGAGCGACTTTCGTGCCGGGGCGAGTTCACTCCGGTTCCCTCTCACGGCTCTACATTTGTTTACATGATACCACCACAAAATGTCATGCCGGCGCGAGTCGCCCCGGCGTGAGTTCACCCCGGTTGTCGCACCGGGGCGAGAATTTCACTCTGGTACGAGATTTCGCAACGATATCATGTAAATGCGAAACGTCCACCCGTTCCGGTGGAAAATCGGTCTGCCGGTAGACTGGAACGAGTAGCGCATGCGTAATGTTTGTGATTTTGAATCACACGTGTATTTTATCAACATGAAGTGTACCTTCAAATAACGAGATATGAAATGACCCAGTCATCATGTAAACGCGATACGAAATCAAAAAGCCATCCCGGTATGAAACTCGCGCCGGTGCGAGTTTTCTCATGTAAACACCCCCTTACTCAGGCTTGTCCTTTCGTTTCGACGACCTCGCGAATTCGTATGAAATCCTATGGTGTCACCATTCAAGTGAAGCTTCTTCAGCAGTTCTTTCACATGGTAGAGCGATTTTCGTCTGACCTTGAAATGAAAACGCGCGAACAAAACAGAAACAACAAACGAACGGAAATAGAGCGATTTGATTGGTTTATCGAACGGATACAAACGCACCTGGGTTTTGGTTGGCTAAGCGAACGCTCGGGTAAACAAACTTCATGCCCGAAGAACTTTCTAGAAATTGCTTTGACGTCATACTGCAACACGATTGGTCAATCGCACAATGCCTTCTCCATATTAGGGTTTTCTTTGGCGGGAAAACGAAGAGGCCATGTTTTGATCTTTTCATCCATTGGCTGATGAAACAAAGAACGAACACTTACCGAAACCTTTTTTCAAGGTCGTGCGAAAATCGCGCTACTATTTATTTAGTACGGAGTCCTAACTTTTGAGTCTGTGGATGAAATGCTATGGTGTGTCGACTATTCAAATGAAACCTCTTGAGCAGTACTTTCCAATGCAACTATTTATTTAGTACGTAGCTCTAACTTTTGAGGTTGTGGATGAAATTCTATAGTGTATACAGTCGATCCGCACCCGCTTAATACGGACTCCTCTTTATTATGGACAGTTTGCTTTGTCGCTGGGGAAAGAAAACCATTACATTTTCTTTACATTCAACCGGCTTCCAGGTGATCTGTGACGTCATTGCGAGGGCCTGGGGAAAGAAATTTTAATGCCATATCCCATAAACCAACGCGCGCACCAATTCAATTCAATTCAATCTGTTCCCGTCAGCTTTGGTTTATGGGATACGGCATTAAAATTTGTTTCCCCAGGCCCCCGCAGTGACGTAACAGATCACCTGGTTAATATTGGCACCCCATTAATGGCCCCCTCAGTGTTTTGATTAGACCGCAATGTCATATTAATCACTTTTGGGCTGTTAAGCCCCGTGCAAAAGGAAGTAACATTGTTGGCCAACAACTCCCAACATTGTCGGATGTTACATATTGCGTTTGCACACCCTGTTTCATGTTGTTGCGCAAAGTATGAGGCCCGTCAAACTTTTGAGCCAACAACTCGCAACATTTTTTGTTCCGTGACCCGCCGAAGCGTAGCGCAACAATGTTTGATCCGTTTGCACTGCTCCTCTAACATTGTTGGGGCTACGCACGCGCATTACAGGTCAGCTCTTTTTAACATCTGTCGAAAGGCCCTTGGACACCTTACGAAGTTTACACAACGTAGTATTCCTTATCGTTTTGGATTAGCCAGTTAAGCACTGCGTTTTACTGATTAGGGTTAAGCACTGCCTTTACTGATTAGGGTTAAGCACTTCCTTTACTGATTAGGGTTAAGCACTGTTTCGAAACTGGTTAGGTTCCTTTTTTGGGTTGGGGTTGATGCTATGTGTACTTTCATCTACCTTGTGTAAACTTCATAAGGTGTCCAAGGGCCTTTCGACGGATGTTAACGAGTGCTGACCGCTTATTACGGCACGGTCTCTGAAGTCTTATGGATTGCATCCTTCCCATGATGCACTGCAGGTTCCAACATTGTTGGGAGTTGTTGCATGTTGTTTGCACGTAGCTTTAGTTCCATATATGGTATAAAACGTCTCAAAAGATCGCCTTCGTGTTGATATAACATAGGAGATATTTCGTGGCTGAGTTTGATAATATTATGCGGTCTCTACTTAAGAAATTTCTATGACCTCAAGCAGTGTGCCTAAAAAGTTCTTACACTTCCGCAGTCCGCCTCGTCCCTTTCTCGCATCCCGTAAGAAATATGCTAGAGCCTCGAGAAGTGTGCCCAAAAGTTTTTACCGTCCCGCACTTTACCTCGAGTTTCCCTATCCCGCATCCCGTAATAACTATGCTGTAGCCTTTCTCTAGCGTCAAGAAGTGAAGTTCTTACCTTCCCGCAATCTGCCTCAAGTAACAATACAAACGCAGAGGGAAACTGTGAGTTTCCGGTAATTATTTCTTTTTTACCACACTCTCCAACAGGAGTCGTCCATAGATCTTTTGTTTCCGCTGAGCGTGCTTGCGTAACCTTTCTCAGACAAACCAAAGCCTTGTTGTACAGGTTTTAAATATCGAAGTAAAAAGTTATAATTACCTCTCTTCTCTTTGCTTTCTTTGTACTGTCGGGTAAATCGCGTCTCCCAGCTCTTTGAATTTAATTGCTAATTAGTCTATGGCACTCAAGTGCAAAATCTTTGAACAATACAAAGTTGCGATACGTGCATGTCGTGAAATCCCTTGGGTATGCAAAAATCCGTTCCACGTGAGTGCGAATTTTAATCTTGCCCGTTGATTTAAAAACCAGCGCGCTGTTCGAACAACTGATGAAGTTGAACAAAGCTTCTACCGGTGAAACAGACAAGAAATGCATCAGCAAGAGGTTAAGGATGAACTCATGGAAAGCAATTCTGTGGATCTGAAAGCGACCGCATCGAACCGCAATCCGAAATGCACGCGCTGTAGAAATCACGGCATTTTGTCCGATCTTCGAGGTCATAAGCACCAATGCCGTTTTAAAGACTGTACATGTATGGACTGTAGAACTGTGGCTGAACGACAGCGTCTTACGGCTGCAAGGATTGCTTTATTCAGGCAACAAAAAGGCAATGAAGCTGACATGATTGTGAACACGCAAGAGCTAGATCATATGGAGTCCAGTCTTTTGAACGGATCATGGGTGGACAGAGAGGAACACAGTGAAGGTCAGCATTAAAACCACAAATCTTTTACTTAATTGATGGCATTCGCCAAATAAATTTCACTATGCAAAGAACTGAATAACAACACAGAACTTGATAGGTTTCAGTTAAGCGAGACAAGAATTTCATTTGAGGGGCAAGTGATAGTGAAAAATGATAGATTTAATACCTTTTCTATTTAATTAATATTTATTACACATTAAAATTTGAAATTGCAAAGGCTTTTCTAGGTTTTTTTTGGCAAGAAAGCGTTATTGAAATTTGTTTCACAGGCGATAATCCTGCAAGCTTAAAGTCACAAAGGCAACTATAAGCTTGTGTCTCTTGCGCAAATGCATACAAACCTCGTACTCCTTTGCCCTGTTCAAATAAAGCAATATTTCTAATAATTGTGCGTTTACAAGCGACGCTCGCCAAAACCAACTTTCATTGGCAAAACACCAGTTATTTGTCTATTCGATTAATTTCATCAAAGTTTTATTCGCAGCCCCACTGTCAATTAGTTGAATGAACTAAATACCTCAGATCTAGAAAGATTTGAACAACTGACTTCAGAGAGCACCCCCTTTGGACATTTCTCATTATTACAAATCACCGAATTGTCTCCTCGAAGGACATATTTTCTCTCTTAGTCTGGTAATCGGGACCTTTGGAAAAGACCTTCCCATTATTGTGAAACAAATTCTGTTCTTCATATTTCACTTACTTTTATAACGCACGACTTCTTATTCAGCCATTTTCTCCGTCTTTTCTGCCGCGTTTAACAACTGTTGCGAAAGAATTGTGATGGTGCAAGAAGCAAGTAAATATGTCAAAACAAAACAAAATCGATCTGAAGGACTTCTTGATACAGTGAGTGAAGCGGGTCCCTCACTATTTCAGCGCACGCTGTAACATTTCCGGCCTTTTCTCTCGGAAGCTCAGTAAGACGTTGTAAATAAACCAATAGAAATCCCACATTCAATTTAAGAAACAGGCACCTTACTATTAAGGAATGTAGAAGCAAGGATTAGCATCTCTCTTTGGGACAGTATTTAGTAAACTTGCTACAGCAGTAGTAACATCAAATATGAAATGAAGTTTTTGGTCACATTGTACCTTGTAGAGGTGTCTTTTTGGAAGAAGGACATATGTTCGCGTTCTCCGGAACAGCCTTTGTGTTTTGTACTGAAGATCATCTCTTTCAATTGAATAAGTTTGCCGATGAGCATAGAAGAAGCCATATTTGCGTACAGTAATGAAAGCACATAAGTCTGAAACGCAAATTGTATCCTTCCAAAAAGGACTTTAAAAAGTATGTTATACTTCTTTTATTTCTCACGGTTGAAGCAAGCTTTTTCAAGATTTCAAATTGATCAGGTTACTTTTATTCCGTTGTGTAAACTCCAACATGGACTAAACAATTACTTTCAGTTTGCCTCATTTCGCGCTTTGCAGTTAAACAATGCACATTTGCTTACGTCGGCACTTTTTAAATTTAAATTTCTCTTTTTCTTCTCTCATCTTTCCGGGTAAGGCGGCTTTTGAAAAAACAAGCCATTTTGAGTCAGAAGATTATGCAGCCTTTATCAGATTTCTGATCAACACGTGAAAGCTTGTGAAAAAAAAAAATTCAGTTTAAATTTTCTTCCTTCTGTTGTGTCAAGTCTTTTTGTCCTTTCACAGCTGTTTGTGGTAAATTTGTGTTTTCAATATACAACATGGCCTCTTCCTTTCATAGTGAATCTAGTTCTTTTGGTGTTTTGGACGTAACGTACCGCCCTTCAACCTTTCAATTGTAAGTTATCTTTTTCATCTTTTTAAAGGTAAGATCCTTTGTTCACGTTTCTGTGCTACAACTAAGAAAGAGCGCAAAAACATTTGGAACAATAAAAACGAGAGGCCACTAATTGAGGGCAAGCTTCATTGCTTTGATTATTTTCAAAGAAGGAGAAGAGACAATAAGAAACGCATAATTCTCAAGGAAAAATACAAAAATGAAAAACAAGCCAGTACGTGCTGTCTGAAAACTTCCATGTTCACATGCGTAATCAAGACCTATTGTTTTACAATCTTTTTATCGTGTAATTGGTTAGAATCACATGTAAAGAACAAAAGTGAGGCATTCCTTAAGTTCCTATAGAGTGTTTTCACATGACTTCACGGCGGCCATGTTGGTGTCCCAAAACAATGAAACGGCCGCCATGTTGGTGTCCCAAACTAGTCTTATGGGAGTTGAACTCTTTTTTTATGTAAACGCTCTCTTTTGTTCCAATAAATTTGCATAGATGCCGGCCACGTGAGTGAAAACACTCTATAGCAATAAAGGTGTTTGCTTTGTGAAATTAAAATTTTATTAATTATAAATCTGTACAGAAACGTCGCTTGCCGAAACCGTGAGAACTCACCAACGCAGTGAGCCCCAAGACATCATTTTCGCGATGAAGCGTTGCAATGAGCTTAGTGGCGAATCGAAGTCATTTTACAAATCGATATGGTCGTTTGTGGGAAATGAAACATCATTTTTCGCCGGGTAAGCTTATACATAATAGTTTTCTAAAATCATAGTGACTCAAGCCTAACAATGAACGTAAATTAAGGGAAATTGTGCTTACATTCCGTTGTACTCACTCGTAATCGGTTTTCTTACTTTCCAAAGAAGTGTAGTTGTTTCCCAGAGAGGAAATGGAAGAAACGCAAGTTTTAAATATATAAAGCTTCTTTTGATGGCTTTTTTTTCTCCTACGTATTGCTTCGCTAGCGAGATGCCCGGCCTTTTCCAGCTCCGCATATGTAATACACCGAAGATCGAAAACTTATTCCTGGCTAGCGAAGCACAGTGTTTTAACGATAGCCATATGCATAATAATTTTAGGGTAGAAAATGATCTTTTATTTGATTTTTCCGTTGGTGCAATTTAGAGTTGAACACACCGAGGATAACTGTTTCTTTCTTAAAGTTAAATTTTATGGAAATATGTTTATAGACAAAAGGCTTGTGGCTGTGACATGAAGCCCGGAAATTGTGGTTTCAAAACAGTTTGTTAGTTGTAGTTTTACTTCAACAATTGCTTCAGAGCGAATATCTTTAACGGGCAAACAGAAAATGAAAATGAGGCTACTGATAACAGACGTAGAAGAATACCCTTGATTCTGTTCAACGAAATATCATTCAGTTTAAAACGTCATGTTTAAAACTGTAATCGCTTCTTTTTTTGAACACGTTTTGTATGTAGAATCGGTCAATTTTCCAAAGATACTCTAACTTTCCAACACGAAGTACATAATCTCCTGTGAGATCCAACGTACAAGCAAGTAGGATCCTCGTTCACGGCTTTTGCAGTCTTTCAAGATAATATTCTGCCCTTTTTATTCCGGCGCAAGCCGTCACAAACCTCAAAGCATGCATGGTGTGAAACTACTACAGCTGGTCGACCAAGGTCTAGTCAAACCACGAGGACAATTTCTTAGTTTTTGTGAGCAGGATGTATACAAACAGTTAAACAAGAACAAAACAGTTTAACATGGCTACTCGCATGCTGAATCTATATAGAAGTCAAGATCGAGTAGTTCTTTGAACAATAAGGCTGATATAGTTAATATGTACGCTTGTTTTACCCTTTGTACATGTATACTCGTCTCTGATTGCGTAATTAGGTAGTTGCTTTTGGGAGAGTTCACGGTAGACACATGCACTCATAGCGGACCTATTTTTATGATCCTGTTTTTTTCTTGGTATCTTTCATTACAGGTTTACTAAAGCGTAAAAGCAGTGGTGTAGCAGACAACGGCGAAGCTCCAAGCTCTGAGAGTTCTGACAGCGACTACAGTAGTGGACGATCATCCGCATCTAAGAGATTACACATGGAATCTCCGCTTCCAACGGTAATTCCAAGCTCCACGGATATCCTTACTAGGGCATTCCCTGGTTTATCTCCCACTGTCCTAGAACACGTGTTGAAGGGCTGCAATGGAAATGTTCTTCAAGCTATTGGGGTCATTGTGCAGTACAACGCCACAAAACCGCTGACAAACGGCATAGTTGGTCAACAGAATGTACTGCAGGCTCAAGCTACCCCTGACGCAAATCCCCAGGGCCCCCCTCACGGACATGTTCCCACCTCTGGATCCATTCCCTCCATTTTCAAGTTCAATTACTTCAATGGACAATATAGGTACCTCATGCCCCCATCTTTGATGCCACTGGCCTCGTACATGATGCCCACAACGAATAGTTTAGGAGTTCCGTTTCCACAATTTCCAGTCGAGATGCAAAATCACCAATTCAAGCCAGTGGAAAACACACCGGAAACGGAAGTAAGAGGCGACAATGGAAGTGCGGAGAGGAAACCTTTTGTCAGTGGTTACCACACAGGTGTATGTAAAGGCTGCGGGCAAGATACGAATCCATATGAAAATCTCTGCTCAACTTGCTCGGCTTCGTTCACACGAAAATGATCTTTTTCTACTAAAGTTATTTTAATTTATTTTTAAAGATGTTTAAAGTGAGAATTTTTGTATAAATGAATTATCTCATTCGAGGTTTTATGAGAGTTTAAAAAAGAATTTCAGAATGTGGATAAGCACAGTAAAAGTTATTTAACTTCCCAAGTACGGTCATTTTTATTAATAATTTCATATTGTTTCATAAGCGATTGATAATGATTTTTTATCGAAGTTTGCATGGTCAATGACCAATTCTTCAACGGTTACAGTTTGAATATAAGGAAGTTTCTAAATTTTTGCAAGGTTTTTGCACATTTAAGTGTCTCAAGTATCCATATTTGGCGTTACTAAGGAAAATTGACTTTAGAGTCATTTTTGTAAGGGAAATTTGTTGGATCCGCGATTTTTATTCTATTCCGCTGCGCTGCTCATGGAGTCAAGTAAAGAAAAAGCGAGATTTATAAGAAAAAAGCTGTAAGTTAATGTGAAAGAGAGATCGAGGAAAGCTGATGCTTTTGTATAAAGTAAAATTAAATTGTAGAGAAGTTTAAAATTCATCGTGTTTAGTTGATTTGTTTCCTCTATGGGCTGGGGTTTTGGTGGGAGCCAGCGGTGAAGAACAAAACTGAGCGCAAACTTGCGCAGGACACGTAAGGAAGCGACGCACACACAGATCTCTCTCCCCCGCAGAGGCACCCACGTGGTATTCCAATAAAAATAGGAGTAAGCGCGCGGTGGACGATGGGAAGAGGGAAAAGGCGGGAACGAGGCCTCACTTTCTCTTTTTACCCTTCCCATCGTCCCCCGCGCCCTTCTTTTTCTTCCTCTCCCAAGCCTTCCTCGGACACAAAGAGGCCTCTGCGCGCGGAGAAGAGAGAGCACACAGATCTCCCAGATGAAATGCATTTCAAGATAAACTTCTGCGCGTTACAGTTTATTTGTTTTCACTCGTCGCTTCCTCTAAGACAACTCTCCCTCTCCCCTGATCCTAATTTTCAGCGAGTTCATGTGACAAGAAAATAGCACCAGAAGTGTAGCTGGCTAAAACATTTTTAATTTATGTATTTTACAACTCTTTATACAATTTGATTTTCAATACTCCATCTTCTTGGCAATACAGTTTACGTTCATATTTTATTTACAACTTGTTCGTATTTTACAATTAAAGATTGGGAAGCCATAGGCTCTAATATTTAAATTTAACATTCAAGGCAGCTCTAGCAACTGGGGTTCCCATGGGGACCCATGGCACTGTGGCCTTGCTCTGTCGGCTATAAGTTGTTTCTCTTTCAACTGTGTATTTCGACGTCCTTGACATTGTCAGCTGGTAATGAGCCACGGATGCACATCGTTATAGGGAAAGATTAGCGACCAGGGGCCTGTTTCGAAAGTCCCGGTAACTTTTCGGGCTTGCAAGCTGCTTTGTGTTTGCTGAGTTTCACTTTGCATTCAAGATCGAAGATCCAATAATTTTGAAAGTGATAAAATGAAACTATCAGTTAACGAAGCAAAATTGACTGGTTTATTAGCCGGTACACAGACGTTATTTTATTTTTCTTTTCGTTCTTTTCAAAAACATCGCCGGGAGCTCGAGAAAGAGCGCTGGGGGTCAATCAATCCTCTTCGGTTTATATTTTATCACCCGCCGCGCTCGACGCACTTTGAAACTAGTTTGTGGACGAGGAACTGTGATACTAATCAACAGGTTTGGATTTGAAAATTTACCTTTGGGCCCAAAAGGTTTCCGGGTCTTTCGAGAAACGGACCCTACATCCGGTCTACAAGAAGTAAACACGTTTACAGAAGCTGAATGCATCAGCGGTCACAGGTTCTAACAAGGGATCTGATTTTGTGCCAACTGAATCAAATCGTAGACACGAGTCCTGTGAAGAGAAAAAAAAGCAACAGTGGGCGACTCGGTTACTTCGACTGGAACGTTACTTTGATAAACCACTCTCGAACGTGAAAAACGTATTCCTAACACTCAATTTGCCTGCATCGCAGACGCTCTAAACCTTCTGTATAGGACTTTACAAATGGTTTTGACGAGTGTGTGGGCCGGCTGCAACGCAGGCTACACTTCATGTGAGCGAAAAAAAAATCGCTTTTTCAACTTAAGGTAACTCTACAACCCTTACCTGTAGTTTAAGTAGGAGTCTCGAATCACCTTTCCCATGTAGGTGGCCGCTTCTCGTTCGCTTTGCGCAGGGCTGAATCTTGCTCTGTTGTAAATAACATTTTAAAACAAACAATCGGTACATTACTATTTTCTCACGAGAGCCTTACTTGTCTGGCTGACACCGGAGGAGGAAAGGGAGTGAAACTGCGGTGTTGTGTCGGTGGGAGGAGGGGTGAAATGGAATGATTTGGTTTTATCAACTGAGTTACTACAGACTTGTCGCTGCACACGACACCTCCCGGCGCAGAAGTGAACAAGACTTCAGTTGAGGCCGAAAGCTCTTTTCAATTTTATCCGGATTTTAAGTTTAAAGTTTTGCTCATAGATCAATTGAGTTGATAAGGTAGGTAAGCCTTTTGCAGAACTTGATCACAACCTTGGATACCATCTAGCAACGGCTGGCTCCAGTGGCAAGCAATCTAAGCGTTCATTGAGACTGCACAAAGCTTTGGGCGACGCCTTCCTAGGTTAATTCAAACGCCGCTTAAGTTCTTCTGGCCCAGTCATTTCGCTTAATGTTCAATTCACACCACACAATCGCACTGAAAGCTTTGTAATCAAAGTGCCCACTTGGATGACTTGACATCCAGCAAGCGGTTGTTAAGTGGTATCCAAGCACGTGACCAAGTTCTGCAAAGGGCCTATTGGCCACCTTATGGGGATTGAGGAACTGTCGTTTGGAGCACTGGGCCCAGTTGCTCGAAGCATGGTTAGCGTTAACCAGCGTTTAATACCATGACAACGTATTGGTTTTGATACTGCTTAACCAATGGTTAAAGTTAACCATGCTTCAAGCAACTCATTGTGTTAGACGTGGCTGCATTTCAGTTTGTTGGTCGCTCAATATCAGTGTTTTTTAACTTTTAACATTTTACTTTGCACTGTATATTTGTCTTGGATGTGGCTGCATTGCAGTTTGTTGGTCGCTCAATATCAGTACTTTTTCTAACAATTTAACTATTACCCACTATTGTAGTGGAGACTTGGAAACCCTTTCATTAGGGATTCCATACCACACCTGAAAGGCCACAAAGGTTGCTAGAGGAACTACTGTTTTTTTTGTTGTTGTTTGTTTGTTTGTTTGTTTTTTTACAAAAAATGCAGCCACGTCTGGCCGTTCGATTAGCTGTGACGAAGTGCTATAGCACTAAATCATTATACGTTTCTGGTAAACTGCCCACCTACCCCTCCCTTAAGCCAACAGTAACACTTACTTCACATTTAGGGCAAAATGTTGGCTTAAGGGAGGGGTAGGTGGGCAGTTTCCCAGAAACGTTTATGATCCGTAGTTTCTGGGTGTTGCACACGGGTGCAATCACCAAATGATGTAATACAAAAGATTAAGAAACATCCCAAATCTTTCAGTTATCTCAGTTGCCTCACTACTTGCAG
Source organism: Porites divaricata (assembly GCA_038088405.1). Lineage (NCBI taxonomy): Eukaryota > Metazoa > Cnidaria > Anthozoa > Scleractinia > Poritidae > Porites > Porites divaricata. The sequence continues at coordinate 1,043,381 of JBBMOI010000012.1, forward strand.
AGGCCTGGCATGCTAATGATGCCAACAAGATGCTTCATCATTGTTATAGCGACTCACCTGAGTCTCTTGAGCGTCTCCCCCCGGAAACACGGTAGACCGGTGTCCAACATCAGAGCCACAAGGGACACAATAGCCTCCTGGTATGGCCTGTGGGAAGGAGCAAATCACAAAAATAATATTCACAAGCGTTTTTCTAGCATGTTTAGATTTTAATATGCTTCTTGATTGGCTAAAAAATCTCGCGCCCTTTTGCTCACCAAAATCGATGGTCACTTGCCCCGGCGCGCGTTTTCCCCGCGTTTACGGCAAGCTACACGTATCGAGTGCTGATTGGTTCAAATGTAATACCCGTTTTAGTTGTGAATGGCTAGTGCAGACATAATGGTTTTGGTTACAGGCTAACACTCGGTTAAAGACCTTGTATGTTAAGACAAGATTAATTCCTTCAGCTATATATAAACTAGGAAATATTTAATTACTTAATTGATCCACTAACCGCACTGTAAGATAAGCTTTCACACATAGATCCATGAACCATCTGAAAAGAGAATAATCTACCTCAGTATCATGAACTACATGGGGCAGAATACTAATAAAAATCAAAGATTAAAAGCGTTCGTTTTTAAGCGGAGCAACGAGTTTTTATCATAAGTGCACCAGGTGATCTGTGACGTCATTGCGGGGGCCTGGGGGAAGAAATTTTAATGCCGTATCCCATAAACCATCGCGCGCACCAATTCAATTCAATTCAATCTGTTCCCGTCAGCTTTGGTTTATGGGATACGGCATTAAAATTTCTTCCCCAGGCCCCCGCAGTGACGTCACAGATCACCTGGCAGAGGTTTTAAGAGAATTTCCTCAGGACACTATGCGAACGAGATTGGAACAATCCTGCTACCAAAGCAGCCGGGATAGTTTGATGATAGAAAAAAACATATGAAGAGTTTTTGTTCCCATTGGATTTAGATTTAGATGAATTCCTTATCTAAATCTAAAGGAGCTCCTTCACGATTCTGCATCTTGAAAACTTTTGCTTAAACTTTACAGTTTCGTCAACAACGACAACAAGAATCCTTTATTTTCCTTGATCACTGAACATGTAATCCATATTCACCCTCTCCATCTTAACTATCCTCAATGTTTTTTAGTTTCTTTTAAGCTCTTCAGTATTTTTCTATTTTACCAAACTGCGATTTTAAGGTTGTGTCTAACCCAGGCTGCAGAACTATTTTGTAGTTGCAAAATATTGAGTCGAACTATCGTAAAAGATCTGCTTCAATATTACTTGCATAATTCCTGTACGGCGACTTCCCAGGCCTTCACGGTCATTCATTTCGGTGACGTATGCGAGACGAACGGTCTCACTCGGGCCACGAGACCCGAAACACACAGGCCGTGCGGAATAATTGTTTATCATTTTATCACCGAGTTTGTTGTTCTAATGAATATCTTCGGGAAGCGAAGCGATCTGCCATTTTCACACAAGAGCGATTGCAAGAAGGACAAAAGCGTGGCTTCATTCACGCATAAGCAGAAAATTATTTGCAGCCACATAAAGTTGGACGATAGTGCGCACGAGCACCCCATTATTTGTAGGCAGATATTTGCAGGTCACGTTTTGGACTCTCGGCCAATGAAAAGGAAGAAAAATTTGCAACGAATGATAATGGCGCTTAAGTATTAAGCAACATCGTTACCTGAAGGATGGTGACTCCATTGTTCCACCCATGATCATCACCATTTCATGAGAAAGCTTCATGTCAGGTTCAAAACCCAGATTACCCCCCGGAGAAGACTCGAACATGAAACCAAAGTCTACAATACAAATTACAAACGAGAATGGGGTATCAAGACGATGGTTTACAGGTCTCTGCGCGGGTTGGCTCCAAACTATCTTAGTTCTAAATTTGAAAGGCGAGAAGTCGCATATAACCTAAGGGACTCTGAAAATAAACTCAATGTTCCATCACCGCGCACAAACTATTACAAAAACAGCTTCAGCTATAGTGGCGCCATTATCGGGAACAGTCTTCCTAGTAACTTAAGGGAAGCAGAGTCCCTTGGGCAATTTAAACGATTACTCAAAGAACTGTAAGGCACGGCATTCGTGGAAAGCAGCTTTTTATTTTTATTATATTAGTATTAGGCATTTTTAAAGCTGACGAATTTTGTACCGTGGATAAATAAAGATTATCTATCTATCTATCTATCTACAAAATGATAAAGAATCTGCTTATGACGACGACGGCAACAACAACGAGGACGTCAACAAAAGCGAAAGGTTTGAATAAATAAATAAACAACAACAACAACTTTGCACGTGCATCATGCTTTTTTTCTTGAATTATAATTCGTGAGCACCCAACGTGCTCATGAGTTACTTACCTATGTGTATTATATGACCAGCTCTATTGAGCATCAAGTTGCCATTGTGTCTGTCCTTTATCTGTAGCAGGAAGCTTACAATAGAGTACGCTGCCATGCTCTTGATAAAATTCGCTCGAGCCTGAAACATTCAATGGGCAATTAGTCACAGAGAACACGTGAACAGCCATATCAATTAGCTAGTTGTCCTTTCAGTGTACCATTCGCCACTCTAGAAACGAGAAGGAACTGGGCCGAATTAACTTCGCAAAGACTTCTGGGATTGAAACTAGGTTCAGGGAAAACATTGGTCAATAGGGACTTTAAAATTCAAAGACGCGACGGCAACGAGAACGTCTAAAAAACCAGTAGGTTTAATAAGCAAAGCAACAACCTTGCACGTACGTGACGCTTTTTGGTACATTTCCTTGCCGTTTTTGCACGACTACGACGTGAAAATGCCCAATTTCGTGTTTTGTGGAGAAAGTAAAACTATGGCAAAGAAGGAACGACGAAATTTTATTTCGCCTTCTGAACTTGAATGTGGTCCCTTAGAATACAACTTCAGGAGGGTTGGCCTACATTTGACAAAGTAAGTCTGTAGGAATAATCGCGATAAAGACTAAGTGAACGCAAATTCACTTTTCAAGTGACGTTCTCGTTGCTGTCGCGTCGTTGGATCTTAAAGTCTTTATAAGCTGACCAGCGCGTCCCCAGTACCAATCCCAGAAACAACTGCGGAAAGCATTTCGGCGCCAATTTCCTTCTCGTTTCTAAAGTGGCGATTTGGGGTCTTCAATTCAGATTTGTAAAATACGTGTTGTGTCGGTTGTGTCCTTTTTCCTTAGCATTTTCTCAAATACTTTACTTCAGTATAGAACCTGACCTGCTGGAAGGCGGAAGAACTTTCATCACCATATGTCTTCTGGTAGTATTCATACAAGTCTACTTCCGTTTGACGGCCAAGTTGATCACGTGACTTGGAATCAGGTACGCACTCGATGACACCATTCTGAGAAAAAAAAGTTTCAAACAACGTTACAAAGAACTTTCAAAACTATTTTACTTAAGCTAAGTTCAGACTATAGTACGGTCGTTTCGCCAGCATAATCTCAGTTGTTTCGCCTACCCTGGTGTTTATCAGCAATATAGAGATAATAGTTCATTTGTTGACATGTGCTAAACATCGCCTAGGTGAAGATAAACTGACTTCTTATACTTGTATCGGTTACTTAATTGGCAATTTTTAACGTAACTGATCGACCTTAGCTGTGTAGGCGAAACAACCAAGACAACGTAGGCGAATCGACCTGAGTGTAGGCGAAACGATCGACATTCGTTCACACACAACGAACATAGCGTTGGAGCGGTTGGACAAGAAGATTTGGTGCACTAAATCCCAGACCTCACTCCTGAATTTTACTTTCCGTCTCAGAGGGTTCCTGTCCAACCTCGTTCCCAGGGTTCTCTCCTACCCGTCCCTACGGAGCGAGAGAGAGAGAGAGAGACCCTGGTTGGGTCTGGTCACGTGGTCCAAGAACAAAATTAATTCCGAGGGAGGAGTCCTTTGTCTCTCAATTTTTTTGTCTGGTTCGTTTTCACCGTTCACGCAATGATCGAAACGGCAAGACAGATTTGCTAAGCCTCCAACTATAAATGAAATTCGGGAAATTTCTGCCTAAACAGAGCTATCACCAGATGAAAAAGCGAATTACCAGTGGAAAAATAAAAAACTCGTGTTATCGCAGTTAAACCGATGACAACAATTAGATACTAAAATCTACGATCCTGAGTAAGACACAAGCGCGTGTTTATCCGCATTGAAAGGAAAATCCCTGTTCGTTGAACTTGCATTGAAAGAATCAATGTTTGTCAGTGATAGCGGCTGGTAATCGGCCCGAATCAGTACATGCAAAACCTAAACCATTAGCGGTGACAAAACAAAGCAGTTACGTTGAGAGCAGAGGATTCATTTTCCATTCACGGTCAAAATAATATTTTAGCTCTAATGACTTAATGGGAGCTGTAGTCTGAAATGTCAGCTTTCTCCTACCCCTAACCTTTTTTATGATGCGGCAACAGAAAAAATGTATCGCTTTTAGTGGTAAATAGAGGTAAAAAAATATAATATAGTACGTGCATAAGCAAAGGACGACCAAAACGCGACACTGAAGACAACAGGAAATAGTATAAACAGAGACAAAACAGACAACATAACCCAGTGATAACCTGCCAAAGCGAAAGGATTTCTTGTATATGGTCCAAATGAAAACTTTACTAAAAAGACAAATGTAGCTCAGTGATTTTTCTGAATCCTCTAAAGCATATACCTAACCCTCCAGAAAATTAAACAAAGAACAGCAAACGGTTGGCAGTCGTACAAGCCATATTTTGTAACAAAGAAACTTATCCGGCTATTCTGTTGATTTTAAACGACGACAAAAATACAACACAGAGCCGTTGGATAAAAATATACTCTTCTAAGATTCTGTTTACCTCTTTTCATTTGAACAATAAAACTGAGTCCGGGCGGCGTATTCTCTCTTCCTGTTCCTTCTGATTGATTTTAATATTTTCGAGGTCGGTGAGGACGGCAACGCTTGATACATCTTTTCGGCCTCCCTTCGAACTGCATAATCATAGTTTTGAAAATACATACGTTTGCTTTCTAAAGGTGGCGTCCATAACATAGAAATGGCAATTTAAGCCTACTGCGTTTCGGTATGAATACAACAGCCTAAATTATTTTTGACTGCACAAGTGGTGAATCCGTGATTTTCTTTGCAACATCCGATAAACATCCAGATATTCTGCAGCAAGAAGTTACGCTTTCGCTGTCAAAGGATTCGGCGTCCGAGGTTTTGTCTTGACTAGTCCGGGAACTATAACAAACGGGACTGATCTCGACGTCTACGCTTTGTAGAGACAAATCTCACACTTATCTGCCCCTCCCCCAAGTCGTTTGTTTGTAATCTCCCAGATTCTGGGAGACACGTGACTAGACCCAACCAGGGTCTCTTGACGGGTAGGAGAGAGAACCTGGGAACAAGGTTGGTTCCTGTCCTCTTTGCTACTTATTCACTTCCGCTATGGTCTGAATACCTGTTCATACTACTGCCCACCTACCCCTCCCCTAACCCTACATTTTGCGCTAAGTGAGAAGTAAGTGTTAACGTTGGCTTAAGGGAGGGGTAGGTGGGAAGTGTCCCAGAAACCAAAATTGCTCCAAACCGAGTTACTCACCCCTGGTGCAGTAGCCACTACTCTGTAGGGTTTAAGGTAGACATCCAATCCAACCTGCTCGAAGATGTTTTTGAAAAGTGAGATCACCTGCAAAGCTAACATATCCTACAAACAAAAATAATAAAGAATAAAATGTAAGTAAACATATAGACTGTTCACCGTCTCCTGTTTTTTCGTGCGCGCGTTTACCGATGCGTTTCCAAACCCTTCCCCCGCCCCCCTGTGTGGATTTGACACTCATCGCCAGGCTAGACTCGCGGAACATATAAAACATAGCCGCCCGTAACGCAAAGCGCTCGATCTCGACGATCTTACGGAAGAAAGGGACTGTAAAAAGTCTAGTAAATAAATAAAAGCACTGGCAAACATCAACATCTTGAGAGCAAATACCTTCAATATTTTTAGGTAAAAGTGATCATAGAAAAAGGAACCGAAAATGAGTTGAGAAGGAAACGGGCAGAGAGGAGGAGCAAATTTGAAAAATACATCTTGCCTGCCTCACGTCATCTCCAACTTTAAATATGGCGGCCTGCCAGTAAATCTTTGGAGATTTTCCACTCTCTACGTCTTCTTCTTCACTGTCTGATGATGAAAAATCTGTGGAAAGTCAAGATGAATAGGACAAAGGCGACAGTTTATCCCCTCTTGGTAGCTGAGACTGTAGCAAATGGTAGCATAGTGTTCATCCCTCTAAAATGGTCATGCTTTCTAAGCGTAAGTTCCCATCACATGATTTACATTCTCTCATTAACTCACCCTACAGCCGCCTTGCTTTTATTTTTTTCCAAATTCTTCATCAATAACATCCTCTTATTAAAAACTCCTCGTCAACAGACGCCTCGCTCACGGGACGGAAAAATGGATTTGCACAAATCTGCTCCTTCCAAATATGTCGGAAATATATAACTACTGAGGAGTAAACATATGGCAAACATCGTAAATGGAACATTTGTCGAGTTATTTACACCCCCTGTTTTTTGGTATGCAACTATGGCATTTACCATCTTTGCCATATATTTACTCCTCAGTACACTGTATTTACTAATTTGCAAGGAGGAAATCTGGGCAAATCCATTTTTTCGTCCAGTGGCTACAACGACTATGCCTTTTTATTCCAAAATGTTTTTCCTTTTCACTGCAAGGACACACCTCAAAGGCAAGAATCAGTCAGGACTCAGGACTAATTGTTTTTGTTTTGTTTTGTTTTTTAAGGAACTTTTTTTAAAGAATTAGGAATTTAGGAATACGAGATTTTTACTCTTTTTAACTTGTTTTCTTTGTAATACCAGAGACGGATTTGTAATGACTTAATAATTTAAAACTCTGGACTGCCTGAAAGAGTTAGTGACCGCATCTGAGCCACAAGCAATGTATTTGCGAAATCGTTATCGACACAGTAATTGCTATTTTTATTATTTGTACTATTATTACTTCAAATATTTCTGTAAATTATGTACATATTTTTTTAAGTTGAACAAAATTATCACTATTATTATAAGTCAGGACTAGCTAGTTAAAGTTAATGTCAGTTAACAGTCTCAGTAACGTACCCACAAGGTGGTCATCCACATAAGATGGGAAGCTATCGCTGGCTCCGATTTTTTGTCATAAACTGCTGACAACCTTATGTTTTCCAGGTGATCTGTGACGTCACTGCGGGGGCCTGGGGAAAGAAATTTTAATGCCGTATCCCATAAACCAAAGCTGACGGGAACAGATTAAATTGAATTGAATTGGTGCGCGCGTTGGTTTATGGGATACGGCATTAAAATTTCTTTCCCCAGGCCCCCGCAATGACGTCACAGATCACCTGGTTCTGGTAATAGGGACCTTAAGCAACAGCGTTTTTGAGCGACGGACGTCAACCGGAAGTGGACTTTTTGCATCATTGGGCAGTGGTTTGGTTAAAACTCTCGGATAAGTCGTCTTTAAAAGAGAAAAGAAAGTTAGCAATGAAAATTTGATAGCGTCAAGGCATATAAAAAGGAAGAAAGCCTCACTTCCGGTTGACGTTCTTCGCTCAAAAACGTCTTTGCTTAAGTTCCCTATTATCCGATGAACGCGCGTGAATTTGACACGTATACCACTCGCTACTCCCACCCCCGCCTCGTTTTGTCGCGCTCCTGGCAGTTTACGTTGAGACAAAAGAAACTGTGAACAATCTAATTTAGAGATGGTTCTCTGCGTCACGTTAGAGCGATTTTCGTATGACCTTGAAATGAAAACGCTCGAACAAAACAGAAACAACAAACGAACGGAAATAGAGCGATTTGATTGGTGTATCGAACGAATACAAACGCACCTGGCTTTTGGTTGGCTAAGCGAACGCTCGGGTAAACAAACTTCATGCCCGAAGAACTTTCTAGAAATTGCTTTGAAGTCATACTGCAACACGATTGGTCAATCGAACAATGCCTTCTCCATATTGGGGTTTTCTTTGGCGGGAAAACGAAGAGTCCATGTTTTGTTCTTTTCATCCATTGGCTGATAAAACAAATAACAAACACTTACGGAAACCATTTTTCAAGGTCATACGAAAATCGCTCTAGTACCGAAGCCATCTTGACTCACCTTTTGAAGCATTAATATTCTCCAGTTCCTGTATTCCACAATGTTTGACCTTAAACCGCGCGAGGAATGGAGCCTTGGCTGCGCTCTGCATCGGGGTACCGGAGTTATAATCAATTTCTAGCACCAGGGCCTCGGGGTTGCTGGGAAGGTACACGCCTTCCTGAGACTGGATCTTGCTCAGCGCTTCAAGACACGCCTTCTTTCTTTCGGGACCTTTGGGATATGGTCTGTTGTGCCAGCATGGAAAGAAAGAAAAAATATTATCTCTTGGCAATTAAGTCAACATGGAATTGCGTGCGCATCTTACAGACTATTCACTGATTAGCTGAATAACCTGATTTCCAGAATTGTAGGTTTTTAGCCAATGGGAAGACAGAAAATGAGTACAAAGTGAAATAATTCCGGTTAACGCACCTTATTGTTCCAGATACTGAGGTGACTTTATCAAAGAAATCAAATTCCCGCTTGTAGAAATCAAGCGCTGTTCCTGATAGCGAGTTAGAAATCCTGTCGATAAGATTTTCTAAATGTTGTCCAATCTCCGGGTCTTTATGCTCGGCTTCCTCGTCCGTGAACACATTGGTCTTCATGTTCCAGATAAGCTACAATATAATCAGAGTACAAGCTTAAGTAATATCAACAGGTAAATTCTCTTCAATGCTCTCCTTACAGAATTTGTTTTGCCATCTTCTCTCTGCTGTTCTCTGCATAAGTTGCTTAAGTAGTGCTAGCAACAAAATATTTTGGCTGTAATACAAACAGGAGGGTACACACCTCGCACCGCTGGTGGCGCGATACTGGTCTTTAAAATCGATACGGTATGGGTTCGCGATATCAGTCGATACCTGGCAATGTATCGATACTATGGCGTCGATTAATCAAGAGTTCAATTCACTGCAATTTGTATTTTCTTTGGGCGAAAAGACTATTTTTGGGTTCCCGTCGTCCATTGTAGTATCTACAGACACTTGCTCTTGTCGGCAACAACTAAGCAAAACCGCAAGATCTACTCACGTAAGATGTATTGAAAGGCTAGTATCGATATGGATATCGGTTTAGCGATATCGGTCGAACCTACCTGATGAGCCAGAAGCTGAGAATGCTGCGCAGCCCATAATATGTATTCACTGACGAATCCCAGTGCGTCATAGCGAGTGGCTTGCACCAACTGAGGAATGTACAGTATGATTGCATCTGGTGGGAAGGACTGTAGTACCCTGATAGCATACTGTGCCGTCAGGGGGTGGGGTGGGTATTGCTGGGAAAAATAAGCCATGGCCTGGACTGGAGGAATAGCGGACCAACAGAGCACGTGTGTCAACTCAGGGATGTCAGCCTTGACACTGTTTTCCGTGACAAGGTACTGAAAAATAAATTTTTGAAAGTCAAACCTGAAGTTTTGTAACGTGGTTTTAGAAAAGGAGTGTGAATAAACATTCAAAGGAAAGCTACTGCGCACTACTTTTCTGTGGTACTGTTTATTATTCTGTACAAGATGGCTCTAACTTTTGAGTCTGTGGATGAACTCCTATAGTGCAACTATTCAAACGAAAGCTACTGAGCAGTGCTTTCCATTGGTACTGTTTTTAAGTTGTATAAGGTGTTATTTAACAATTATTATTATTCATTCAAAATATTTCCGCGATTTTCATTGGCTAAAGGCACACGTTTAATTCACCATAACCAGTTACTGATGACCAAATTTGGACGAATTTTGACTTTAACGAGGAAATGACGTCAAAAATGCAGCGTTTTCGCAGGTTAAGGCACCGTTAACCGAGAAGACCTGGGGACGAGGTTGAGTTGTTTTGATTGTGAACTTGAAAAATGGCGGACATCTCGCTCGTTTCAAGAGTAAGAACTAGGCGGAAAAGTAGATTAAAACATGGCAAAAACAGCAAGAAGACAACTCGAAGGGCGACATCTGCTATTTGAAGAATATTTGCGGGGCTGGACAAACCTAAACGTACACTATCGAAGATGAACTGAACATCGATGGATCGATGGAGGTAAGCATGTTTTAGCTACGTTTTCAAACTAGGAATTATTTTGAATGAATAATAAAACAGTTATTGAATTCGGCTTTCGTATCTTATGAAGAATTATGGAGATCTCGGAGGGTGTTATCCGCCTCGGCCTACGGCCTCGACGGATAACACCCTCCTCCATCTCCATAATTCTTCATAAGATACTCAGCCTCATTCATTAACTGTTAATTCCTCGAGCCCGAATGGGCTCTGAGTCAACAGCCCTTGAGGCCGAAGGCCGAATGGGCTATTGACTCAGAGACCATGAGGGCGAGAGGAATAATTGTTTTAGTAAAATCCAACTAGTTGGTCAAAAATATTGAGAATAATAAAATTTTAGCTAGTTAATCTAGACTTGAATCCTTTTTTGCCGCCAAAAAGCCCCCGCTTTTCGCTACTAGTGGGCTATAACATATAGCCTAGTAGTAGCTCAACCAATCAGAACGCAGCATTGATAATAGACCACTAGTTGGATTTTACTAAAACTCTTAAGTCTGTGGATGAAATCCATAACTATGACCATTCAAATAAAAGCTACTGAGCAGTACGTTCCTGTGTTTAACTTTCTGAGTCTGTGGATGAAGTTCTTAAGTGTGACCACTGAAGTGAATGCTACTGTGGTACTGTTGTCTAATGTTGTTCTTACTTTCAAGTTAGTGTATGAAATACAATGAGTGTGACTACTGAAACGGAAGCTATTGATTAGGACACTGCTGTAGTACTGTTTAACTGTCAAGAATTTGTCCTCTAATAAATGTTGTATAGACGTTTGACACCATCATACCTGAATGGCTTCAGGGATATCAGATACCGCTGTAGGGTGGATCCTAACAAGACGACTCACTTCCCTATGAATCACTGGTACTTCTTTGAATCTAAACGGCAGTCAAATCACTGCATTGGTGTACAAAGATTAAAATGTACCTTGGGCCATGAATGGCCAAGATATAAATGAATAACAATGCAAGGCTTTTTCATGAATGTCTCTCGGAAAAAACTACCAGATGTCTCAACCCTCCCATTCCCAGAGATACAACCCCGGACAAAATTGCTGAGACAGGTCCATCTAACTTTTCCGCCCTACTACCGTCTCCTCTAAAAAGAAAAAGTAAGCCCCCTCCCCAACCCCTATTCAAAATTGTCTTGGTCTAAAAACCAGCTTGTATGATTGCCATGCTGTCCTAAACAACTTTGAATGATAAGGGGAGGGGGAAAATTCATTTGGCGACGGTTTCAATTTTTGCCAGGATGACAGGAAAACAAATAGGCATTTTCGTGATCTATCCCAACAGATTTTGTCCAGGGTTGTAGAGACAGACAAGTAACGCTTTCTTTTCGCAACTGCATGAATTGCATCTTTAACCGCGATGATCTTATTCTTTTCATTTATTTCTTCATTTTGCGTTTCCAGTACATGAAATTCATATATTCATCATTTCAGCCGTGGGCGTGGGGGGGAGGGGGGTGAGGGGGGAACTCCCACATGAAAGGGGCTGGTATGCTCGTCGGAAATTTTGAATTAAACCCCTCAAGAAACCAATCTGGACGTGGCCCAACCTTTTTTGGACCCCAAAAAGAGACCATTTTTAAACTTTGATTACATGAATCGAGTTAATATAACGAATTGAAAATTGATAATTTTTTTATATTTCTTCGCGTGCTCAGCAAGTTTCAAACCATGTCCATCCTTATCATCTGCTGCAACAGATGACCGGAAACAGTTTCAATGCCTAAATACAATCTCAAATAACAAAACTGGACGCTTTACATGCACATACAAATTCTCCAGAATGATCTCCATACATTTCCCTTAAAATTAGTTGAGAGAATTTAGTTTAAGATCAAAGCATTCTCCCTTTGCTAATCAATTTAGTAATTATCATAACCTTTACTCTTGATGATCTGCTGATGTTGTAGGGAGAAAATTGATGTTGGTCACTCTTAGGGGGTTAAGCGAAATTAAAATTAAGTTGAATCACCGTACCTTACTGGTAGAAACACGGCAATATCCGGTGAAATGTGCCACGCCAATCTGACTAAGTCCCTCCAGATTCTCTCGGTAAAAACAGTCTGATTTGCCCAATTCACCATGGACTCAAGCCCAGTAAAACTCAGCTCGGGTCTGGCCAAGGGGTTATGCCACGTGGACAGCCTGTCAATTTCTTGTCGGATCAGAGCCAGAATGAGATTGCGTCGTTTTAAGTAGTCTTTCAACACATGTTGGTTGCCTGTAGCTTCTTTACCACCTGAGTTCCCAGTGGCTGAGCGCCGAGACGAGAGACTGCTAGAAAGCGGTATTGTGTTCATCCAGCGATTGCCCTGCAATGAAAACAAGTAACATACTATATTCAAAAAGAGTCAGCCTGTTCCAGGCATTCAGATTGTGGCACGGTGCAAAGAGATGTGAGCAGGAAAAACAGCGAGGGGTGGGGTAGGTAGGGAGTAAGAGCGAAGAAACGCGTTCCCTTCTCTCTCCCTCCCCCTCTCCTCCCCCTTGCTTTTTCCCGCTCTCTGACTTCGCGCCGCGCTCCACTATCTGAAGGTATCCGGTCACCTCGCCACCAACGCAATCGCTACCAAGACACATATATCTTAATACTTATTGAAAGGACAAGTCTCTAAAAAGAATTCTCTCACTCTAATTTACAATGAAATTTAAGGAGGTACGGTTCAAGAGACAATATTAACCAACTTTCATGAGAAAGGTTGTTGGATTTTAAACAAATCGCACCTCACGAGCGATGCAAATAAACCGTATTAAGGTATTAAAAAGTTTATTCACAAAAAAAAACTAAAGATGAGAAGTTCGACGCAAGGTGTCAATTAAAATCGATAAACTTATACTTGGGCTTGAGGGAGAAGTAACAATCCCAGGTAAGTAAACAGTTATTAGTGTTATTAAACAATTATTGCAGAGTTATTATGCGGTGGTGAGTAGACTTCTTGGTGGCGATTTCGGTGGCGAGATGACCGTAAACCCATTAGGTTACACAAGCGCTGAAGATTAATCTGCCCTCATGCCCTAGTTCCCTTGGTCTCAAAGATACCAAACTTGAAACAAACTCTACTTCCATAATACAGACACGACTCTAACATGAATCTCCACTGCTGTATTTGTTTTGGGAAAAGTGGGCAACAATCCTGCACTTACCGATGAAGACTGACAAATTCCTTGCTTCTTCGCAAGTGAATAAAGCAAAACCTCACTAAAGATTATGCATGCCCATGGTACTTTCAACAAAGTAGAAGGTTATTTCAGTCTATTCAGTAGTGGCCACTTTCTTAGGAATGGTTCAGGTCAAAAAATGTGGTCTTTGTAGGGCAAACTTAAGGCTATTAATACCTCAGTCCTTAGTAATTGTAAGTCACTGGGAGCTAGCCCAGCAGGAGATCATATCCTCAACCTCGCGCCCTGCACTCAGAGCGTTACTAGCCTGAACGATATAAACGGTGAGCGCGCAAGAGAGACACACGCACGAGGAGAGGGAGGTAGCTTTCTCTATCCTCAGGCGCATCCGCGCTCCCTTGCGGCCCGTTCTTATTTGGGCCCTAAATTGCAGGGGCTCACTCTATTGGAACAGGTCCCTTATCTTGCGATCACTCAGCCCCCCAGGGGAGGAAACACATAGGTTACGGATGACACCAGTTTAGTTACACCGTATTTCTTTACCATTTCTCCAGTAAAAAGGCCGAAGGAGCTACGCCTTGAGGTAGACCCCTGTGATGATGTTGTTAAGGAACGCGTCATAAGTGGATTAGCAAACAAAAGCAAAATAAATATTATATTAGCATCATTAGCAAACAAAAAATAGGGTAAAACCTGAAGCAACTGCAAAAAAATCAAAAACATAAGAGTTAATGCAAGCGTTAGTAAAGCAGACCTGGTTAACAAAGTCAACAAAGAGCAAAAGTTAAAACCAATCTCGACCCAGAGCTCTTCTGCGCATTCCCAAACCCGTAAGCACTGGGGTCGAGAATGAAGTTGAAACAAAATTGCCGCAGTTTATGCGCTTGTGGCGCATGCTCATCACAAGGCTCATTTGCATACAATGAAAGACCAGTTAGCCTCACCATCGAAGTTTTGCTAATTAAGATTCTTCTGGGTTTTTCGATCACTGAAGTGTAATTAATCTTTGGTAAGTTTTCTTCGCAAAACATGCGTGGCTTTGGTCACGCAACGATTCTTATTCCCAGTTTCTACGGTCTCCGCTAAGAACGCCTGGGACCATGACTCCCATTTGTGTACTAAATACGAAGAAAAAAACGGCTTTCAGATTATGAGTCTCGCTACTTACGCAAGCGAGACTAAAAAGAACTATGTCGGGCTTCAAATTCATTGCACTTCATTAACCTGGCGAGAGTTAATGTTAGAAAGACAAAGAAGTCATCGGAACAATTTTGAGGCACCTCATGGATGAAAATGAGAATCGAACTCCACTAGTTACTCTCTTTCATCATGGTGGCCTGTACCAACAGATGAAGTTCTAACAGAAAGCTGTAAAGAGGACCTTTAAAGTTGTCCCCGGGGAGCGAGTACGAAAAGTACCAAAAGGTAACAACTTACAATGTACCCTTAAGTATCAGCAGTTAACGCCTTACAATGTACCTTAAGATAACGCATTTGAAAGCAGTCGTGGATAAGGACCTAAAGTGCACTTGCACCTTTAGATAGGGCCCTACCCTACTTCTGGTTAGAGCTCCGAAGGGTGCCTGTGGATAAGGCCCAATGTACTTGCAGTAGGGGCCATAAATTGTATGTTCATATGAGGCCCGCCCTCAGCTTACCTGTAAATATGGCCCTAAGCCAGACGATCCACTGGTGTACTGGGAACTGCTTGAGGAAGTGTGTGGCATAAGCTGACCAGCGGCGTCTACAGGTGATGAAACCATGAAGTACTTCATGTATTTCTTATCTGAGTGCATGGCTTGCCAGAATTTTATCAACACTTGAACGTCTTCCCTGAGCTGTACGTCCTTGCTCACAGGCCACATGGGTTCAATACTGGAAAATTTAAAACAGCAAATTAACACACCCATTTCTTCTCATTTAGCATGTTAAAGACAACATTTGCTAGCAAGCACTGAGTGGGAGGGGAGGCTGAGAACAGAAACTCTGCCTGCTTCTAAACGAAAAAACCTATAGTGTATTCATTCAATGAAACCTCTTCAAAGTACTTTCATATAGTACTATTTATCATTAAGCATGCAATTCTAAATTTTGAGTCTGTGGATGAAATCCTATGGTGTGACCATTCAACTGAAACGTCTTCAGCCACTTTCACATGCTACTATCTACAAGCATGTAGTTGAAATCCTATGGTGTTACCATTCAACTGAAAAGTCTTCAGTATTACTTTCACATGCTACTATTTATAAGCATGTAGTTTTGAGTCTGTGGATGAAATCCTATGGTGTGACCATTCAACTGAAACGTCTTCAGTAATACTTTCACATCCTACTATTTATAAGCATGTACTTTTAAGTTTTGAGTTTGTGGATGATATCCTGTGGTGTGACTATTCAAACTACAAGTATTACACAAAACAAAATTTTGATTTGTAGGCACTCATTCTTGTGGGTAAAAGAATTTACACCAGAACACAGGTACCTGAAATAGTCCATTGCATTGCAGTAAATTCTTTCACGGAGGACATTTTTCGTGACAGAGTTTGTTAAGAAGTCTCCCTGCACCATGGACAGCCCAAGATGAAGTAACCTGAACCTTGCTCTGAGAGTGGTGATATGCCGAGACAAACAGTTCTTCTTTCCTACACACAATGGAAGGCATCGCTGAAGCATTGTAGCAAATATTTCCACCTACCAAGAACAAAGTTTAAGAGTTATTCTAAAGCTTTTTAGATAGAGCGATTTTCGTATGACCTTGAAAAATGGTTTCGATAAGTGTTCGGCATCTGTTTCATAAGCCAATGGATGAAAAGATCAAAACATGGACTCTTCGTTTTCCCGCCAAAGAAAACCCTAATATGGAGAAGGCATTGTTCGATTGGCCAATCATGTTGCAGTATGACGTCAAAGCGAAGGATCCATTGATTTCTAGAAAGTTCTCGGGCATGAAGTTTTTTTACGCGGGTGTTCGCTTAACCAACCAAAAGCCACACACGTTTGTCTGTCCGTTCGATAAACCAATCAAATCGCTCTATTTCCGTTCGTTTGTTGTTTCTGTTTTGTTCGCGCGTTTTCATTTCAAGGTCAGACGAAAATCGCTCTATTTGAGAGTTTCCTTGTTATTCATCACAGCTATTTGTTTTTAAGTTCCCAGGTTCTCTCTTACTCGTCCCTACGGAGTGAGAGAGAGCTGGGTCTCTTGACGGGTAGGAGAGAGAACCTGGGAACGAGGTTGAAAAGAGATGAGGATGGATGGTAATTCATGTACAGTAAACCATGATTTGGTTAACAAATTAACATTTCAACCTACCAAGAACCTAGTTGAAAAGGTATTATAAAGATTATTAGAGATTTCTGGGTTTCCCTACCATTTATCATATCTATTTTTGTTAAGTAAAAACGAAATGACGATAGACGTGCAATAAGTGGTGATTTGGGTCTATGGCGAAGATTTGCTTCAAAACCAAAACCAAGTATTTTGAGGAGGGGCTTTTGAAAAGAACAACAACAACAACAGCAACTGATTTCCCTTGCCAAATATTTAAACTGAAGAATAACATTAATTGATATTTATAAAGCAGATATTCAATTGTGGTGAGCTAAGTTCGTTTATCATCCAGATGTATCCCGCAGGATTATCAATTCTCAGTACAAAAGACAACATCAAATGATGTTGTCAATATCAACGTACCTGATCACGGCTGTAGTATTTGATCACCTCAAACCTTCGAGCAAGGAACTTTATCCAAATATCATGAGGAGAAACATTAGGGGGAGTGGGTGGGGATCTGTTGTCCGAGAATACAGCTAAAGGACTGTCAACCTTTTGGTCTGCGGCAAATAACCCCACCCTCCGACAAACAGTCCACTGCCAAGCTGCACTGATTTTACTCAAAATCTGATGATACAAAAAAAATTAATATTTAAATGATTTTTTGTGCGTCCATAGCCTGCGTAGCAAGCGTTTTGAAGGAACGAGGAACGAGAGTCAAAGACTGCGTGAAAAGTGGGGCGAGTAAAAGAGCGGGGAGGGGGGTTCATTTTTCACGCGGCCAAAACAGAGAATCCCGTTCCTCGGTCTTTCTTTACTCCGAAACCAAAGGGAAACGTTAGCTATGTAGGCTAGTGTGTCCATCAAACTTAAATTGACTTGAGTGAAGAAATTGTAAACGTAATTTTCACTCTGTGGATGGATTTCTCATGTACGGCAATTCAATCCTTTGAATGGTCCCAGGGGGGTGGGGGTACCCCCCAAATCCTTTGAATGGCCCCAGGGGGTGGGGGTACCCCCCCTACTAGGTGATACAAGCAGCTACTTGGACTTACCTGCAATTCAAAGTCTTGCCTTGCACCCAATATCCATTCCCAGCAAGACACAGCAATGGACATGGAACATTCAGTAAAGAGTTCAGATGGACACCAGCAGATGTTGTGAAGCAGTTGACGGTCAACAACTGAAAGAAAATGTTTTTGATATTACATGTTCAGCTGCAACAGTTGGTTTAATTAGCAACCTACTACAGTAGCCTGTTCCAGACGATCACAAGCTATTATACATTTAGTCAACTTTAGGGAGACGACTGTCTGATGTAGATGTCCATTAAGAGAGAAAACACCAAAATGTGATGATAGCCTTCCTGCAGGTGCAAAAAGGGAAGGGGAGAGAGATGAAACACAACAGGGACAAGGGGAAACCGGTCGTTTCGCCTACAAGTTGATTCGCCTACACTCAAAACCTTAGATGTGTAGGCGAGTAGGCGAAACGACTTAGATCATGTAGGCGAATCGACTTGTAGGCGAAACGACCGACATTCGGACAAGGGAGAGTTCGCTGAAAGAAACAAAAACAGGGTTCTTGTAGAAGCTGTCCCTTTCATCACCTGCCATGCAGGCTTAATGTAATTGATGATGTCTCTCACTCTTATTTTCATTAGAAGGTTTTTCTTCCTGCTTAAGAATGATCAAAGTATTTATGCAGTGGTACGTACAACTGTACCTTTTGAGGTAACAAGAAAAGCTGAAGCTTTAAACATGGCAGCAACGAAAGAATCCTCACTACTCATCTTGGCCTCCACTAACTGTTTGTTTAAGATAGCTGATAAAGCTAAATCTGCATCTTGATCATTAGAAGATTGACAGACCAACAGCTCTCTCATGCCCATAACCTAAAAAAAAATGGTTAGATTACAACATCGTGTATCTTTCAAAAAACCTTTAAACAGTTAATTCCATGAATGCTCATTCTTGACCTTGGAATTGAAAGTTGCAAAAACAAATTCTAGTCTCCAAGGTCTCAAAAGATCTTAAAAATTCTATTTTCAAAAGGACTCAGACACTTTTTATGAATTTCCCGCACTTTTTAATCATTTGTTGACAAGTGACTTATTCACATGACAACACTGAATGTTCATTCATCCCCAGTGATATGTGTTCCCCTACCCGGGAAACACATAGCCCTAGTGATATGTGTTCCCCTACCCGGGAAACACATAGCCCTAGTGATATGTGTTCCCCTACCCGGGAAACACATAGCCCTAGTGATATGTGTTCCCCTACCCGGGAAACACATAGCCCTAGTGATATGTGTTCCCCTACCTGGGAAACACATAGCCCTAGTGATATGTGTTCCCCTACCCGGGAAACACATAGCCCTAGTGATATGTGTCCCCCTACCCGGGAAACACATAGCCCTAGTGATATGTGTTCCCCTACCCGGGAAACACATAGCCCTAGTGATATGTGTTCCCCTACCCGGGAAACACATAGCCCTAGTGATATGTGTTCCCCTACCTGGGAAACAAATATCCCTAGTAATATGTGTTCCCCTACCTGGGAAACACATAGCCCTAGTGATATGTGTTCCCCTACCTGGGAAACACATAGCCCTAGTGATATGTGTTCCCCTACCTGGGAAACACATAGCCCTAGTGATATGTGTTCCCCTACCTGGGAAACAAATATCCCTAGTGATATGTGTCCCCCTACCCGGGAAACACATAGCCCTAGTGATATGTGTTCCCCTACCCAGGTAATACATATCCCTAGTGATATGTGTTCCCCTACCTGGGAAACAAATATCCCTAGTAATATGTGTTCCCCTACCTGGGAAACACATATCCCTAGTGATATGTGTTCCCCTACCTGGGAAACAGATATCCCTAGTGATATGTGTTCCCCTGACCGGGAAACACATATCCCTGGTGATATGTTTTTCCCTACCTCGGAAACACATAACCCTAGTGATGTGAGTTTCCCTACCTGGGAAACACATACCGGTATCCCTAGTGATATGTGTTACTCTACCCGGAAAACACATATCCCAGGTGATATGTGTTCCCCTACCTAAGAAACAGATATCCCTAGTGACATGTGTTACCCTACCCAGGAAACACACATCAGTAGTGATATGTGTTCCCCTACCCCGGGAAACACATATCCCTAGCGATACTAGGAAATGTTCCTGGGTAGGAAAAACATATTTCACTCGAGATATGTGTTAGGGAGAACACACAGTATTGTAAGATCACAATGATATATGTTCCCCCCTGATATGTGTTCCGCACAATGCATGTCCCTAGTGAAATGCGTTTCACCTAGACGGAAACACATATCATTAGGGATGTGTGTTCCCCTAGCTAGGAAACACACATCACTTGTGATATGTGTTTCCCGGGTTGGGGAACACGTACCACCAGGGATACGTGTACCCAGGTAGGGGGAACACATACTTGAGACTAAACAAAGAGTAAACGTCACTTTCTTAATTTTCAAGAGCTAGGTGTTTGAATAAGGAGTAATATTTAAAGGAGAAAATAGATGCATTAGTTACTGCCTACCCAGCCTCTCTTGAAGTAAATGACTATAAGAGTTTATTAAAACAGATACCTCTCCTAAATAGCGATTCCTAAAAGTGAGTCCCGACACGAGTTGAGAGGAGTCTTGTTTGACGCAGTTGGGCCGCTTGTCAAGGAAAACCCCACTTACAGCCACAGAGGAGGGGTTCAGTCCAGCAAACCTTAAGACATTCTCTGTTGCTAGTGACAGGCCAGTGTGATGGGAGATTCCCTGTGATGCATTTTTCAGTTTCATGATGTAATCCTGGGTACAATGAAAGAAAAGTGCAATATTTCAATCTAAAATGACTGCTCAGAGTGTCTCAATTCAAAACTATGTATGATTACAAGAGATACATGTATAAATGTTTGCCATTGGTTTTAGAAAACAAAACAAAGGCTCAAATGATGCCACCACACCAATAACAAAAGGAGCTGCAGTATTTACTATATTATAATTATCATCATCGGAACTAATACACATAAAACTAGATACTAGAAGAGGTGCACAGGGCTCAAAAACATTTCCATCAAGTAGCCTGGGACAAGAAGGTTTTCCTGCTGGGAAGGAACATTTACAGTTTACTTGCCTGATAGGCAAAGTTCAAGGCAAATCATCCTCTAACAAAATCATTAACTAAGATGAGCAAGAAGTGGCTTCTGGCGAGCAAAATAAGAGAGCTGCTTACTTAAAGGACAATTAGCTGGCATTCAAGTTTTCTGTGATGTATGTGCTCAGCTAATAAGAGCCAAATAGAGTCATCTTGCTATAGACACATATGTGTTTAATTTGTCTGGAGGCATCTCTACTAACCTGTAGTAAAGACCTTGTTGTTTCTGGAGCCCATTTGATGGCCTCCATGATGATTCCACTGCACCGATCAGCAAAATCCCTGACAGTTCCCTCACGACCATCCATTTCCTCAGAGACGATCAGCCTGAATGGTACAGAACTGGGAACATTGATCTCAATTGTCTGGTGGTTCTCATTCTAAATCAGAAAATATACATTTTGTGGTGTTAGAAATCAGAAACAAGGTCTCTTCAACCATCTTTAACCCCAATACTAGACATAAAAATTCATCACACTGAACTCTATAGATTTCCTCAAAAAATATGCTGAGAGAATTCAATAAAAGATTAAAGCATTAATTTGTCTTTGGGTGATCATAACCTGTTCTCTTGGTTGAGTAATCTGTATGGCTTGCTGATTTCCAGATTTAACCATAGCAATGAGGAAACAGAAAGTGTGTATAATGTTCAATGATATCTTTATTTATTACAAGAAGACAGCAGTGCATGATTACTAACTGGATGATTGAGGCACTGAGAGAGTTCTTGAAGCAAATCCAACATGAAGTGTAATACTCTTCCATTCCACAGAAGATGGGGAAACCTAAAATCATAAATTAAAAAAAAGAAAGCCAAAGTCACTGACTATTACCCAAGTAAAATATTGTTGAAAGCATGGTGATAGAGCATGCAGCTAGCATTTTTTTTCCAAAATATTTTTGGGGCTTGAGAGAGCATTAATTTTACCTCAAAGCAAGTTAGCAAGATTAACCATCTACACACAGTCAAAACTAGTCACTCTTTTCTATGCCCTTACTTGTCAACAAAGGATGAGAGATACTTGTCAGCAACACGTCTGATCCTTTTCTGCAGATGATTAAACTTGACAAGCAAAAACTGTGCATGTGTTTCTAATTCATCTTCCCTCTTAGTCATCCTTGGTTTGTTTGACATGACATCAAGAAACACAGAGAAAACTTTGTCCCCAACAGCAGAAATACACTGCCACATTCCTTGAACAATCATGGTGAAAAAGTATTAAAGGGCAACTTATAAAAGTGTGGAAAATTATTTTAAAATAATATAAACAATAGTCCTTTTCTGACTCTACATGAGTGAATCTATATCTTTTCTGACTGAGAAGGGTCATGTAAAAAGCACACAACAAAAGAAAATCCTAATCTATTTAATTAAACAATTATACCAGCAAATTTTGATTTATCATAATACAGTGCACAATGGGTAAATGGTAATTTTAAAAAAAAGTTCTTCCTCACCAGCTTTATCCTTTTCAATGGCTTTGTCCTCTAAATAGTCAAAGATGGAATAAAATTTGCCAGGATCAGATGATACCCGTAGAGATTCCAACCGATAAACAGACAACAGGTATGTACACTGTCCAAAATTCAGTCTGTTCACCAGTGTAATGATCTCGGCAGGATTACTCAGAGCTTCCAGCAGAGAAGTGCGGACTTCATTCAATTCAGCCTGCAAAACAGTAAACAAACATCAACTTACCAAAAAAATGTCAACTGTCTAGGAATGATAGAAGAGAAATAGAGCTACCCATGGTTAAATGTTAGTCTAACATAGCCACAAGGCTGACAAAAGGCTAGGAAGGGCCAGAAGGGTAGGAAGAAGCAGGTGATTTACTTGGTTGAGGCCACTCTACAGATCAGGAAAATTAGGTACATGCTGTCTAATATCATACATCAGCTATGCTGTTACTGATGAGTACATGTATGGCAGTAATGCTGATGATGACAACAATTTGATGATGATGATGATGATGATGATAGTTAGATGATGCTGGTGATTGGATTGCTTCCTTGGAACACCTTTTTGATTGAGGACTCCATCTCCAGCTTTTAAGTTTTCCACCCCATAAATGGGTTTGGGTGGGGGTGGAGTAAAGTTAAAAAATGAACATCTGTGATGATTTCATTTACTTTTCTCCTTAAACAGCTTTCTTTCTATAGCAAACAGGTTCCTTCAATTATCCATGGTAGCCAATCAGGAACACAATAAATTATTGACATAATTATATAATATAACAACATCACTTACAGGATTCACAGAGTCATTCCTCAAAGCTGAATTGTACATCAGTTCTGATCTCAAATGGCCTGTGCCGAGGAGTAAAGGAGATTTTGACGCAATCTGACACACTCCCTCATACCACTCATGTGGCCACAGACCGGACCCTTCGACACCGAAACCCATGACAACACAGTAAAGCCAGAAGTCACGGAATAACTTGTGCAGGCGAGGCTTGGGGTCAGTAATGACAGGGAGTCGCTGCATTACAATGGAGATGACAGGGAGAAGGACACCAAGGTTGCCAGCACTAGATGAAGCCTAGAAGGATAAAATAGGCAATGATCAGCTAGAAATAGTTTGACAAAATGCCTTTTGAACTCTCTGCAATACAAAAACCATTCCCCTTAGCTGCCAGTTCACTTGCAGACACTTGCCTCCTGAGTTAAGATGTGACCAAAGTGTTGTTCAATAGCCTGGGGCTAATGGATAGATTAAAGGAATATAATCTTCAGATTTCACAGGTCAAGACTGGCTTATACTGGCTTATCTGTTGGTGTGTATAATGCTGAAGGAAGGGTTGAGAAACAAAATTTTCTATAGGACTATTGTTGTTGACAGTGACTGATGTTTCGACAACCTGTGCGGTAGTCATCTTCAGAGTCAAAAAGAATTCTATGTAGTAGAATGTTATTCCAATATGAACAGTGTGCCTCACAGATGTAATCTAACTTCAGTTTATGGTAACATCTGCGAAACAGTGCCAGTATCCTTGTTTTGGGTCCCAAATGGACTCAAAGAATTAATAGAAATGTTTCAAATTTTCTCTCAACCTGACTGGGAAGTAAAAAATTATGGCATTTTTAACAGGCCAATCATGGTGCATACTCAAATATTGGTACACAGGTGGAAGCCCAGAAAAAGGATTCCGCTGCTGTTTCAAAGATGGACTTATCCAAAAGCTTAGTTCCTCAGTCTGTGCAACAGGTTAATAATTTATGAACTGACCTTAAAAGCAACTGGTGCTTTCTCACTGGCTCTCTTGCTTTCTAAACCCAGCTGTACAAACAGTTCCAACAGTCGCACAAGGTAATCCTGCAGCTGAGTCTCGCCCTTCAGATTGGCAGCCACATTGGAAAAGGCATTGATAACAGCAAGGCCACAATGCCTGAATAAAAGTACATTAACTATGTGTTAGACAGAAAAAAATGCACTTTATTTGAGTGTCAATGTATTTAGCACAAAAGCACCAATTGGGGATACTATTTTTATGTCTACTACTGGGAATGGGAGGGACTGCCATTTTACATGGTCATCCGAGCCACTCAAAGGTCAAGCTGTTTGCAGGGCAAAGGCAGAACCTTCATTTCCCAATTATTTTAAGATCCTGAGTATTGGTCTGGCTGCAAGAATTCAACCCGCGACCTGCTGCATAAGAGACAAGTGCTTTACCGACAGAGCTAGTCCCTCCACAGAGATATGTAACAAGTCGCAAGTCCTCTTTTGGCTCTGAAAACGTATTGTAACCCAGTTCTACCATTATTACCACCATTCTGTTTTATTTTATTTTAATTTTCTGTATTTCATCCCTGAACAAAAAAGGTAAAAATAGGAAAATTAGTACAACATGTTTCAGGTTACTAACAAGGTACCCTAGATTTCCTATAGCTAGGAGCTAGCCAAAAATTTAGTCATCTTCCTTTAAAAAATATTAACAAACTTTACTTTTCCACCAGGCTTGCTCTTCATTTTCCCAACAAGTTGTTCTGCTAGCCCCAAACTAGCAGAAAGTACTAACTCACGCATGTTTCAACCTTCTACCCCTCATAATCTGATCACACATGTTTTGACCATCTGTCATGTGAAACTTATGCAAAGGACAGTGTTGGAGCAAAAGTATTTGGACCTCTGATCGTTGTCGCCCGCACTTCCCAACCTTTGGTTGTTACTTGACTGTCATTATAATATCTTTTAAGTCCAAACCTTTACCTGTAACTTTCTGTTTTATCATTAATGGATGGTTCAGCAGAGTAGGCCATTGAACCTGCATCGATGCTTATTTTTATAAACATATTCATGATCTGTTGATAACACTGCTCCTAAATATAGACAATGAAAGAACAAAATATTTTGGGTCATATGTTAAAATGAAGTAAAGGAAAAATTGAGAGATTCTTGCTAAGGATTGTTTAGAATTCTTGCTTACTGTTTACATTTTGTAGAAACACACGAAGACAGGGTGCAAAGAAAGTCTGTTTTATAGCTTGTCATTCAGGCAAGCTGCAGCTAGCATGCACTAGCTTAAGAGTCATTTCAACTAGCCCAAAAAAAATTGACAAGGATTGATTACAGTTCTTTGTAATTTGAATTTCCCAAAAAACTTCATTGCCCACTGGACAAGGTAAGAACATAATTCACTCAGATATTAGCAGATAGCGAAACTCACTAGCCTACGTTATTGGACACTACTTTCTTTGCATGCTGGTACATGCACATCTACAGGAAGCTACATGAAGAGAAAGGAAAGGAATGAAGTTTACATACTGATCCGGTGAGAACAACATTTCCTAGCTGTTCTACAATCAGAGGGTCAAGAGATGATGGAGGATTGCAAAATCGCTGTTGAAGAATTGTCAGCACAGACTCCGTTGTTTTGGGAACAGTGTGAAGCATGAATGCGACATGTCCCAGTGTTAGAATGGCATTATTTGAGATCAATGTTGAATTGCCATCGCTGCTTTTCGACATGTAAAGTGTGTTAGCTACAGAGGCTAGGAATGCTTGAACACAGTTTTCATCAATGGTTTGTCCAGATTTTAGAGTCCTGAAACATAGAAAATTTAAACAGTAAGCTTCCTACAAATCATATATGCAGAGCAAAATAAACCTTAAAGGGGTCAGCCACGTCATGAGGATATTGCTGTACTGAGGTCACTTCTTAGTGCCTTAAGGTGATGTTACATGGGACAACTCACAACAACAATTTTTAACACAACACTACGTTGCAATCTTGAAACAATGTTGCAACTATTTGAAACAATGTCACAACAACGTTGCAACGCTGTCTTCTGCTAAAAATTGTCATTGCAAATCGTCTTGTGTAACATCTCCTTTAGTGCCTTTACCCATATAAATGATCAGGGATACAAATTTCACCGAGCGCACTGAACATAACATAAGAGATACCAACTTTCAGAGATCTAAAATCTGGAGACTCTATTTTGTACAACACCCCCCCCCCCCCACACCCTCAAATGTCAACAGCCCAAACCCCACCCCTTGCCACCAACAAATTGACCCTGCCCAAAAATTGACCCAGTCAATGTGGCTTAGGACATTATATAACATCTTACATGAAGTACATGCAATCAAAATGTGCTTTCATCATTATAACGACGAAATAATCTTTTTTCAGTGACTAAATACGTGCAAAAAATGTCCCAGAAACCATACAATCAATGAAAAAAGTTCAAATTTTGAGGAAAAAATGGGCTAAACTTCAAGCTAAAGCACAGAAAAGCTCAAAACTCCATTTTATCCCAGGAGATTTGGTGGCCCGTATAGAACAGCGGGTGATCAGTGCCATATCAGGGAGACTCCCAGATAATCCAAGCGAGTTGGAATATATGTATTATCATTGTTTTCGCCTTTGGGGACTTTCCCTGGCATAGCATTAAAACTTGAAAAATTATCCATGTCCATGTCCATCCTTGCCAACGGTTGTGACTGACAAACGGAAATAAATACTGTAAAAAGAGTCTTACATGTGAATAACAACTGGAACATTATTTTTCCAATTTAATTTTTTATGTAAAAAAAGTTTTAGCTTTTTAAAAAGTAGCAAATAGTGTGGCATTCAGATTTCTTTATTCAGGACTTTTTGGCTACAAGGTTTTACAAAAACTGGCTTTGAATTTGAAAGATGTAACCTTAATTAGGCTAGGTTCCAGGAAAGTACAGGTACATGATGGTCCAACAATATCAAAACTGCTCACCTACAGATGCTATCCACTGCAACTTTTCTAACTTTTTGATAAGAAGACTCTTGCAAATTCTTTGTCAAGCCAGAAGTATGACCAAATGTTATGCTGCTGTCATTGGAATCTGACGACACTGTCATCACAATGTTTGCTGATGGTTTCTTGGCAATTTCAGACAGTTTTACAAGGAGAGGAGCAGGTAGGAGAAGGAACTTTTTCAGGGAATTCAGAACAGAGCTATTGACATACAAAATGAACATAAAATACTTCAATGGCAAGGTGTATCGAGTTATTACCTAAAGTGACTTGTAGTAATCTAAGATTCAATCAAGGCTGTGCTCCAAGAAAAATTAAAGGAAACCTGGTGCTCTGAACCTGTGAAATTAACGGCACCCACCAGCATATAATTTTTAGGAAAAAACTGAGAGTTTTCTAGTTGCCCAGGGCCAACCAAGTGCTAGAGAACTGCCTTCTTCAATCCTCACAACCTAAAATCTAAAGAATTCAAATGGTATCTTAAGAAGTAAATATGAAAGGTTAACACAACGCATGACCAACAACAGTTGGGTTTGTTGGTCTAGAATGGTGATCTGGTTGGACAATCATGTGTCCTTTATTGCAAGAAAAATAATAATAGCAGCCCTGCATATACAAGGTATTGAAACTGTTTGGAAAATTTACCCACAGTGTAGAAGTCTATCAGAAGAAACTTGGGCCATCATTCCAAGCATCCAGGCAAATGAAAATAAATTCCTTTCCCAACTTTAAAGAAGTTTGTTAATTTCCTTTTTCCTTCCCTTAACTCATTACTTTGGTAGTCTACCTCACCTGGCTAACGTTGGTAATTTTTCCGCTAATGTTGCAAAGCCTTCCAGACATGACAAAATAAAGAGAAAGTTGTCTGACTGGGCAAAGGAGACAGCCAGATTGGAGCACAAGAAGTCAGCAATATTTTCACAGAGAGTTTCTCCATCTAAAATACAAAAAATATTTCTTAATTACTGCATCAAATACTATATTTAGATAATCATTATAAGGCCAATGACTCCATGCAATAAATTTGCAGTAATTCCAAAATAATGGACTAGCAAGTCCGTTTGCAAAACAACCTGAAATGACCTGTCCCATCCCCCCCCCCCCCCCCCCAAATCGGCCCCACTGAGGGAGAAATGGGACACACAAAGCCTTTTGGGAGTTCTGCCTGCCATTTTGTCTTTTTTCGATATAGATAGAAGGTGATTCTTGATTGGGTGTTGCCCTCACGGGCAGTTCAATTATAATAATTGTGTTATTATACATTGTTTGTAGAAAATAACGACAAACACACCATCACAAGGAACACAATTTGACATTGCTCTTGGAAATCATGCATTGTGCATGAAGCCTACAGGTTAGTCTAATCTGCTAGCAGATACCTAACTAATCTGCAGCTTGCACTGATTTCAAAAATTAACCGTAGGCTCTCAGCTAATGAGAAGATTGATAGTGAGAAACTGTACTGGCACACGATGAAAATTCATTTACGATTACGTTTAATAAATCGCTTTGTATTCATGTGAGGCTTTTGAATTTCCCGCTCCGTTGATTTTGTGAAACAAAGAACTTAATCCATTTCTTTTGTATTTCGCTTTGAACAACAGAAAGCAAAGAATGCCGACCAGGTTTCTGCATAGGTTATTTCTTGAAGAAAAAGCAGAAATTGGTAAAAAAAAATACAGGACATATATTTTTTATCAATCTTAGTCCACATGCGACATATTGGGAAAATCTGACCAAAATAAAAAAACAACAAAAACTTCCACTAGGGCCCTCCTTACATGGGTGCCTTATTTTACTTATTGTACCTTGGTCATCATGCTCAGCTGTCCAGACCATTAAATCAATGCTGGCTGAAACAGTCTGAAGCTTCCAGGGTAATGTAGCAGAGAGATTCTCTGATTTCTTCTGAAATTCAGTTTTTACTGTTGTGAATACCATCTTTCCTACATCATGGGCTTTGCTTGCAACTCTCTTGGAAATACCTGCATAATATTGGCGACAAATAATATCAAGTTTAAAGTGCCAATAACTAACCTAAAAATTTTTATTTTCTTATCTGAAATTACACATTGAGAAAGGAATTTCCGTGAAAAAATTTTGCAATTTGAACAAAATGTGATTTTTATACGATTTTTTAAAGTCTTCGAAATTTGCCGCCATTTTGGTCCACCATTCACATTAGTCTCCTCTTGGTCGGACAGGATCCGTGACGTAGTGGTGACCAAGCCAAGAGGTTTTGCTGTGCTTTTAGTTAGGTCATTTCGATGAGGATCTCAACCAGTTGCCTTTCGTTTGTTTGTGTACGACAAGTGAGGTTCCTGAATCTATGTCACATGACGTCACATATGAGCCTGTCAGCTGTAATGGTCAGCTGAATGGGTGTACCAAAGAAATGCAGACTTAAAAAAATCATTAAAAAATCACATTTTGTTCAAATCACAACATTTTTCGCAGAAATTCCTGTCTTAATGTGTACTTTCAGATAAGAAAATAAAAAATTTTAGATTATGGGCACTTTAACCTAAAACCACCACAATTCTGCAAACTATAGACTCTAAACTTAAATTCCACAAAAACCTCTGACTTCTAGTATGACTAACACATCTGTGGATAAAATCCTGTGATTATGTATAGCTCCATGGAGCGAAGAAAATTATTGGCAAAAAGATCAGTTGGAAAGTTTTGAACCTTCCACCACAACACATGGCATACCTTGGGTTAAGAAACAATATACATGTCTAAATTTATACCTGGTGTGTACTGACAGAGATCTCTCAGTAGAGTCATCATAGACAGCAGGATAACCTCACTAAACATCTGGAAGGGAAACTTCCTCAGTAGTACCCCAGCCTATAAAAACATGGGAAAACCAAAAAGGAATGGTTAGAACTATGTCAGTGAAATTATGAGGTTTTCACTGATAGTAGCCAGTTACTGATAATAATTAAATATGGTCAGCAACTCTCCAAAGTTTGAACATTTTAATGTCATTTAATGTGGTCTATATGACTATAGACAATAGAAAATATTTCTTTATTTACTTGTTAATAATAAAATAGACAAACTGTAATGTATTAGAAGAACAGTACCTGGAGACAGTCTGACAATACAAGGTCTAATCCTTGAAGAACTTGCATGTTAATCAATTGTTCAACCTGTTCAGAAAGATAATATTAATCATCAAATTAATGACTCAACACTTTGGATGAGTGATCAACATCACGTTTCCCCTACTGATTATCACAGGAGATAACACAGGAGCTAACCAATAATGCACTGATAATGCAAGTTACTGAGGACATGATACAAAGCACCCCAGTAGAGATTATGCTGATTATCATGGCTTACATGTAGGCACGTCAGGCAGGTTGTTCATTAGGCATCAGAGATTAGAGAATTCTCCATTTACTAAGCAGAATTCTCCGGCTGAGTGAAACGTTCGATAACCAATGACTAATAATTATTTTTATCTACACATGGAGCCTGTTTCAAAATATTTCCTGTAACATTACACCTCTCTTCTGCTACTAGAATTCTTAATGAAAACCCTGGTCAGAGGCCGTGTTAGGGTAAAATTCTGACAAGTAAAATGGTCTTGAAACAGCGACATAAGACTCCATGAAATAATGACATAAAGATGGGTTAAATGCCACTGCTGACATGGCCTTCTCCACGCAAAACGATCATGCAAAACCACCATATTTGAAATTCAGACTAGGGATATACGTACCTCGCCTACGAAGCCCTTATGTTATAGTAGAACATGTACATAACGCCTAACGAAACAAGACTTCCATTACTGTACAAGAATATCAAAGTAATAATTTCTAATAACTGGCCTATCACAGACTACTCCTGCCAAGGACTTACTTTCATTATGAGATTATTTAGTTGAGTATCAGATAGATGATAACTGTCATCTCTGTTGCCCTGTGGAAGGCTCAGGAATCGTCTTGGTGCAGCACGACTCAGTGCCTTTGGTAACTGAGGTTCATCAGGGATGTTGTAACCAGAGTGTTTTGGAAACAGTAACTTTGTAATCAGGGAGGGGTCAGACACATAGACACTGGACACTCCAAGAGCTTGGGCCACACCAAGGAGAAGGGGCACGGTAGTGCAACAAAAAGAAGCTGTAAACATAAACAAAGTGGTGATAAAAATAATATTCTATTATTAACGACTCATGTGCATTTGATTATTTTTATAGAAAATGCGCAATATAAACATTAAGTATTATTATTATTATTAAATACTATTTGTGAGCAAAATAATTGGTGGCGAATGTTTCATGATAGAGAGAAAGTAACAATCAACACTCACTTCAAAGACTCATTTTAGACTGACACAAGACACTTTGCCCACGACAACATATATCTCCCCTTCTCTACAGTTTTCCACAAAGCATTGTAGAACAAAACTGCACCCTCTCCACCAGTATGGTACTGTATCACTGATCAAGAAGGGGTATGGTGACCTACTTTTGCCTTAGGGTGCTGAGACAATACCAGTGTTTTCACAAAACTTCTCAAATTCATTAATAATCCATAAAGAAAACACAAAGAAAATTACTTTTTAATGAGTGTTTGGAAATCAGATGAAAAATCGCTCAGTTTTGCATTCTTAATTTCTCCTTCTAACATCATTTTGTTTGAGAAGTAATATCAAGCATTTGACAAAGTGTTTCAAAAGTTTGTCAAAAAAGTTTGTCAAAGTTTGTCAAAAATACTCCGCTGCGCGTCGTACTTTCAACTCTCTTCTCGGTGTTTCATCTGATGATGAAACACTGCATCTCATGCTTGATATATTATATAAATGCTGGTATCCCTTATTTCAAAGATTCGGCCATTTACTACCATGACTAGTCTAGCTAATTTTAAATTGTCCCTTTATCAAAATATTCTAGTTAAAATATGTCATCCTGATTTTATAAGTAATTTTTGTATGTAATTAAGTTGTATCATTCTTCTTTTTTCCTGTATCCTAGTTTATACTGTAGTTTATTTCGTAAATTGGGTCGTCTTTTCCCTAATGTTATGTCTGCTTAAACTAATACAGGGGGAACCTACACCCCATGTAAGCCCCGGGCTTCCATTCAGGCTTCCCTGTCACTATCTTTTTCTATATTTTTCAGTATAATTATGTAACCTGTAAAATGACAAAAACAAATCAATCAATCAATGAACATGAACATCATTAGGGTTCTCAAGAAAATTATTTTTTTATGAGGAAGAATAATTAAAGTAAATGTAACTGTCAATAGATTTAATTGAAAGGTGGAACAGCCCAGATGTGGGGGGAGGTATGAGAGGCAGGATCATCCCCATTCCTTCAGAAGCGTCTGTGGACCTCCCTTGTCTGAGTAGAGGAGGCTCTGCCCAAAACGCATCAATCCTTTGAAGCAGCCAAAGCCCGAACTTCTGCGCAGGTCAATCTTGTATTCCCTCGTCAAACTGAGTTTTTGTGTGCAAGCATCTGTCTATTGATAAACCGATGTTCACAACAGAGACCGCAGTGTCAAGCGCACAGATATTAGGCCTGGGTTCAAAGCTGAATCCTAGCAACATGCAATGCATGTTCAACAAAGATCATATCCTGTTTCATGCAGAGTCTTTATCAAGAGCAAAATCAACTAAGCAAAAGAAAGACAGTGTTGACAGAGTGGCGACCTCCATGGTAAAACTTGTCATCTAGGGGCCTCTGAAAAGTGCATTTCAATGCATTTTGAGTGACCAGGGAGAGAAGGAGAAACCTGCCCATTGGATAAAAGTGTCTCAACTACTTCATTGCAGACTTAAGCTAAAGTATCACCTTTCTTAGGATCTGTCAGGTCTTTATAACCACAGCATTGGTCGATAAGAGTATCAAACAGACTGAGCTGCAGTTTGATAATGTCACCATCCAAGCTGTTATCTTGTGCAGCTAATCCACTCATAAGTGTTACAAAACAGAATGCAAACTCCCCTGCTAAAGGGCTCTTTGAGAAGTGTACGGGCTCCCTAGCTTCCAGCCACCTTGCCGTTGGAAGACCTTTGAGTACATCAACCAAGTAAGGCATTATTTTCTCTTTGTATTGTAAGCCTGAGTGAAGCGCAAACAACCCCAGTGCCAGAATTCCATCAGTACCACGTTGATCGAGGATAAAGACATCAGAAGATGAAGACGGACTTGCAGGACAAAGACGACTGAGCTTTTTAACCTGAAAAAAAAATTAGGCAAGAGTTTGATGTTATTGTGGGTTGGAGTTACAATGATTGCACGAGTGCTTTAAAATGTGGCAATATACTAAGGCAGGCAGCCTCTGTCTACTTTAACTTCCTTGGGAAAAGGGAAGAAAAAAGCTCAAGACTTCAAACTGGCATTCAAGTAAAAGTCCCTGAATCTTTCTTCTAAGCCAGGTGGAAAACAACAGCTGATATACGCGTCTCATTCATCACACACTCAGGGAGACCATTACACACAATTTGTCCTTTACTTAAACTGGCGATCTTCACAATAATAACTATGACATACTATCTTACCTTTTCCCAAGGTGCTGGATTCAAAGCGGCCAGAGAACAGGCTAAATGCCGCAAAGACTCCGCTGGTCTTGGACCATCCACCGCCATTTTGTTTGTATCTTGTACTCGTACATGCTCGGAACAGCGCTCGGAAAGGGATCGTGTAAATCGTCTTAGCCTCGTCCCCAGGGTCTTCTGAGAAGATCCTGGGGACGAGGTTGTTATCATCACTCATTCTTTTCTGCTGACCGCAAAGCCCGCAGTGTCTAACTACTTCTAAATTCTAAATTTGGTGTAGGGAATACCTTAGATAACAACGACCTCAACCAGGTTGTGGCGTCCAGCGGTTTTAGTGAGAACAAGGGTTTGGGTGGGTGCTCAGTCTCGCGGGCTCATAAAATCTGGTCTCGGTCGTTCTTAGGGGGTGTTTACATGAGAAAACTCGCACCGGCGCGAGTTTCATACCGACATGACTTGTTGATTTCGTATCGCGTTTACATGATGACTGGGTTATTTCACATATGATCTCGTTATTTGAAGGTACACTTCATGTTGATAAAATGCACGTATGATTCAAAATCGCGAACATTAGACCGATTTCAGACCGAAACGGGTGGTCGTTTCGTGTTTACATGATACCGTTGCGAGATTTCGTACTGAGTGAAATTCTCGCCCCGGTGCGACAACCGGAGTGAACTCACGCCGGGGCGACTCGCGCCGGCATGACTTTTTGTGGTGATATCATGTAAACAAATGAGCCATGAGAGGGAACCGGAGTGAACTCGTCGCGGTGCGAAAGTCGCCCCGGTGTCATGTAAACACCCCCTTATTTAAGGATTTTCTTGGTGTAGTGGTATAGTGAGTGTTTTCACATGACGTCATGGCGGCCGTGTTGGTGTCCCAAACCAATCCTGTTGAACTCTTTTCTTATGCAAACGCTTTCTTCTGTTCCAATACATTTGCATTAATCCTGGCGACGTGAGTGAAAACACTCTATTGCTGGTTTTCAGTGTCACGCCATTCAAAATAGATCAAAATAAAAATCAAAACCGTTCAATAGATAAAGTCCAGAATCTGGGAAATGAAAGGAGGTACGTATACAAAGATCCTCGCCAAGATTCAGGTCAGAGGAATATTTTGCACACGAGATATCCGAAGAAATGTCTTACCCAAACTTATAGAGATTTGTATGGAGACTCCATGCTGGTGCTCACCTGGATGAGCTCCAACATGGCGGACGGAAACCAACAGAAACATCTGTTACCGAGTTTTTCTACAAAAGCG
The DNA here is from genome assembly GCA_038088405.1 of Porites divaricata. NCBI lineage: Eukaryota > Metazoa > Cnidaria > Anthozoa > Scleractinia > Poritidae > Porites > Porites divaricata. The sequence goes on from JBBMOI010000012.1 coordinate 1,078,174, forward strand.
TGAATTTATTCTTCGAGAAACTCATAAACATTAAAGTAATACTTTTTCTAATACATGAACTGTTTAGATAGCAAAATTTCCTGAAATAAGTCATTTTTTTAACCTACATGACAGCTCTCTTGGCCGTCATGTAAATGCCGCGTCACGCAAAAGCTTAGAAATTGAATCGTACTCAATCACAAAACCAAGATCCCTTTTGAAGCGAAAATTTGTATGAAAATTAGTTTTCAGCTGCCCTAATGCATCGTGAAAGTAAAATCTCCGTAGGATCGATAGTTTTTTAGTTTGAATTTTAGTGACTTCATGTGAAAACCAACAGTTGTGTATTGCTATACCGCGCGGAGAATCTGAAACCAAAAAAAACGTAGAAAGTGCAGCTTAGAGTGAAAAAAAAAAAAAAAGCTTTTCGAACACAAAAAAGCAGCTAAAAATTCTTCCAAAGGGGTAGTTCGAAATGTCTGCCGACTGCTGCGGGGCAGGCCGGGAGACGGCTGAAAGGGTTGAACAGCGACGTGTCAGACTAGTTTCGAACTAGTTTTTAAAGTGATTGGCGATCGAGGAGTGCCATCTTCAGCGAGAAAATCTATCACATCAGTCCAAAGATCACACGTGCGTCTACAAAGGTAACAATGCTTATTAATTACGTTTCCGGTAATTCCCCGAAACTGTGAATGCATCAGATTAAAACATAACAATTTTAAGAACTTACCATATTCTAATTCTACCTCCTCGACCGTGACTCGTGAGTGTACATGGGCGTGCAGTCTCAAAGAGCCGTTTTGACGAAACCCTGTTTTTATGGTTTCCTTAACAGTACCGAAGCAGCAATTGGCATGACATCTTCCAGTTCTCAGTTGTGTTGTTCTCGAATGAGGGAGTGGTGAATTGAAACATTCAGCGACCGATGGCTTCTCGTATGCCAAGTAAGAAACATTTAAAGCCACAAATGTTGTTGTTTCTAATTTTAACAGTCCTGGAAAATTTCGTTGGCAAACTGTGTAGCACGTACAATCTTTTTTTATCTCGAAAACACACAACTTCTCCGGCAGTCGTGCTGGAGAATAGCCTTTATATTCTTTAGGACAAACTAGCGCGGTTACAAAAAAACTCACCGTTTTACCAGCTATCTGTTGCGAATTAGTCAGTTTTATTTTCAGTTGTCAAATAACAAAAAATAAGATCAAATAGCACTACGGTATAACAATCTCTTTTATTGATTTCTTTATTCTGATTCATCTCCCTCAAACGGGAATCCCATTCAATTTCATTACAGTCAGTAACAATTTCTCTAGTAATGGCGCCGAATTAAAAATATAACTGAAATTACAAACACAACAAAATTTTCGGAGACAAATGTTTAGTTTGTTTTCTCATCAGTCCCAATGTTTCGTCTGTTTTTACTCAGCTTGTATTTCACGGCTTCATTGCGTCTCTTCGGTATTGTTGATGTAACACATTGTGTTGGAACATTTTAGACTCGAGTAACGTTTGCCTGTTTCTTCGAAACGCTAATACGTCCTGTACTTGCACGGGGTCGAATCACGCACGAGTACGTACTACAGTGTTCTTGCTTGATACCACTCAGAATTTATGACGATTTCCTCAAAACTGACCCATATCTTTAGTGGACCGCGGGATAAAGAAAACTCGACAAACATACGTTTCACATCGCCGTCTATAAGATTACATACGCGAATGTGACATAGCACCCAAACTCGCCATTAAATCGCACAGAAAAAGGTCTTGCAATCAATAAACGGGTCTTAAAAACATTCTGAAGGGTTTAGTCATTTGGATTTCTGGGTTCTGATAATATCCCAGCCCTCTTCACCATTTTTGGCTTGTTATGTCACCTGAAACCCTGAATCTACGGTGGCTCGTAAGGACAAAACACTTCCTAGAATCCAGAATTTGGATTCTGGGATGTGTTTTGGATTCTGGGAGGTGTTTTTGGATTCTGGGAAGTGTTTTGGAATCTGGGAAGTGTTTTGTCCTTTTGAGCCGTGACCGTATGAAGCTGACTTTTGATTTGAAACAAAAGGAATGCAGACTCTTCAGTAGTCAATTCAACCGATATGTTTTGCTTTGCGAAACAGATTGAGTGTTTGTTTTTTTATTTCTTTCTCTCAAATCCCGTGACATGACGATTTAATACTATATCTTTATCAGGTGATGTGATGTCGACCAAGCAAGGCGTGCCCGAAGATCATGAACTTCTCAGTCTTGCTGAGGACACTGTAGTGATCTGGAAAAAACTCGGTTTGGCTTTGGGTTTGAAAAATTCACAGTTGGATGAAATCGAAGCAGATCACATCAAAGGAGTGGATAGGAGTTATGCTATGCTAAGAAAATGGAAGGAATCACATGGATCTGAAGCGAGTTATGAACGACTTGCTGACGGACTTGATCACAAAGCAGTCAGTAGGCGTGACTTAATAGAAGCATACTGCCGAGACAAAGGTCAGTGTTGAGCATGTGCAAGTAACACCTTGCGCCAGTTGCCACATTCGCTCGATCCGTGACGCAGACCAAAAGGATCGCAGCTCTGGGAACGAGAATGCAGTTGCCATGGCTCTGTGGCTCTGTGGCTCTGTGTTCGTGTCGGCCATGTTGAGACTACACAGAAATGCACTTTTGGAAGCCTTGGGAGAGTAACTGCGTGAGACTGAGTCGGTGTCATGTCGAATTGCACTATGGGACTGTTTTGAGACAGGAATTTGGACCCAGTTTTCCCCACAACCTCGTGAAAGCCAATGCGCCACTTGCACAACTCCCATAATGAACCTTATTTGCCCTCCCTCCCCCCCAAAATTTTATATAAGCATTGTTTCTCAGTTTCTCTTGGGACGGCTGTGATACCTAGGAGAAATGAAAAAAAAAAGTTTATGCAATATTTGGGGGGTCAAATAAGGTGCATTATGGTAGATGTGCAAGTGGCGAATAAAAATGGCGCAATGTCCCAAAACAGTCCAATGGTACAATTCGACACAACACTGATCCAGTCTCTCATGCAACTTTTAACAGTGACCGAGCTCTTCCAAGGCTTCCATAACTGAACTCGTCCCCAGTCGTCACTCAGGCGGTTAACCTTAAACTGAGGTTAAGACTATGAGGAGAAACAGCAAAGAATAGCCCATTTCCGAGTTAAACCGGGCCTCTGTATCAAAACGAGGTTAGGTGCTCAACCTTCCTTGTGAAAATGAGTTTTATTTGCATGAGAATGAAAAATCATTTCCATATCAAAGGTTGAGCACCTAACCTCGTTTTGATACAAAGGCCCGGGAGAACTCGGAAATGGCCTATTGAAATAAGCGACTTGCGTTTTTCAGATATTAAACTAAAAGGGCAAGAGAAGTTTAAATCCCATTCCCATTTATCCTACAGAGGCTGAGTTGCAACGAACAATGTCTGAACTAAGAGTTTCTTGTAATGATGAAACTGATTGTGTCTTAAAAGGTAAGCTCTTAGCTTGTTTATCCACTTATCAGAAATTAACTATCATCTAAATAATTTAGTACTTTTCAATGCCTTGTCTTGGTGAAATCTGGGGCTGTGTCGCTTTGCGTTTTCGGTAGATGTAGGAGGCTTGCGCATAAACTTAAAAGGTGTTCTCTATTTGAGGACATCTTGAAGTTTGCCTCTTAATTTGAACAAAACGGAAGGGACAAGCTTAAGAACCAATAGGATCCAATAGAGCTTGCAAAACTAACTAAAAAGTTGTAAGCCAGATTGTACTGTCGCGTTCGTTTGCAAATTCGTCGATTAAACAAATTGACAAGAATCCAAGCCATGACAGCTGCATTCAAGAACAAACGTTGAACGAAGAACATTGCAACTAGATTTCCCCAAGAAAGCTCACGCCTCGTACTCTCTTGATTCCACATTGAATCGGAGGACTGTAATATTTTAGAAAAGATAGAAATACCTTTATTTTCTTCAACCTAAATCCTAGGGATTATAATACTAACTGACAGCAATGAAGCACTCCTACCAACTCCGCGGTATGGCCAGTACCTTACGCATGCGCAAACGACGGGCTCTGGGGACGAGAATGTGGACATGCCATACCGCGGAGTTGGTAGGTGTGCTTCATTGCTGTCAGTTAGTATTGTAGGGATTATAAGCACTTTATACCGTCAGCAGGTATTGGCTTCAGGCGTCGGTAAAACCGCGGGATACGACTGAACAATAACAACAACAACAACTGACTGTCAGGCCCAGTTCAAACGTCGAACTTTTCATGTACCGAACCTAATCCTTTCAATTAAGCAGATGCAAAGCTCGACGTTTGAATAAATAAGTCCGACATATCCAATGTGGATCGACCTATGAATTAAATTTGAATGGCCCACAGGGGAATTTCGACTGCGGAGCGACTTCTTTTTAATCGTCGAACTTTTCCAATATTTTCACTGGTAAGTATTGCCCGGTGTACATCGTGAAAATGAACTGAGTCCGTCTAATCAAGTTAGACGTCTGAATCAACCGTCAAAACTTGTATCAGTTTGGGTCGACCTAAATAGGTATTTGGTTCGGCACATGAAAAGTTGGACTTTTGAACTTGGCCTGATCACTCTTTGAAATTAAAGTTATTCTATAAGATATTTGGTTTTCTTTCTTTTAAAAAAATAGGTCCGCCTTCCGTCGAAATTTTACCTGGTAAGCCATTTCATGCGACTCAAAGACGAGGAGGCGAAATAAGAAAGATTCAGGAAGCCTTCAGTCAGTTGCGACAGGATGCGGCGGCAAGTTCGCTAGTAACAGCAGTGTATGTGAAAGGCCCTCCAGGGTGTGGTAAGACACAACTGGTAAGACAGTTTGGTAAAGAGTACATGAAGTTGAGCGCAGGTTGCGGCGGGCAGTCACCAAGAAGAATTGTCGCCACGTTGGATGCGCGGACGCCAGAGTCGCTTTTGGAATCGTATAAGGAACTACACGAAAAGTTGGAAATGCCAAAGGAGAGTGAAGAAAGAGGAAGTCTAAATGAACGAATCAAGACGTACTCGAATGAGATTAAAAACTACCTTTGTAAAAGCTCTACTGTCTGGCTGTTAATCATTGATAACCTAACCGTCAATGATCCTCTTAGAGAATTCTGGCCAACGCCTGAAGAAAACAGCCCCTGGGGAATAGGGTTAGTATTGGTAACAACACAGGATAGCGAACTGGTACCCAGATCCCACGCATGTGCCAAGGTTGTGGCTTTAGATGAAGGGATGGAGCAAAGTGACGCAATGAAATTGTTAAGCGTCATTTCTGGGATGGAGGCAGATGAGGACGCCATAAAAGTCGCTCAGTTGCTGGGCTTTTACCCTCTGTCTCTTGCTTGTGCAGCAGTCTATGTAAAGCAGATGCGAGAAGATCGGCCGGTCTCTAAGTTTTCCTGGAAGAACTACCTATCCAATCTTAAAAAATACTTCGCGTACCTTGATCATTCTGGCTTTACACGTCATAATCCATGTTACCCGCAATCGATGCTTCCAGCAGCCGAGTTTGCCGCCCGACGGATGGCGGAAAATAACGAAGTGCTCCGAGCTGCTTTCGTTTTTCTGTCTTATTGCGCTCTTCAACCCGTACCGTTGGACACCGTTGCCGAGTACGTCTTTTACGAAACTGCTGCTTCCGGCGACCAAACCATTAGGGTCCCAGATGACGTTAAGGTTAAAGTAGCTCGATGCTCTCTGCTGATCTATCCCGAGACGGGTGAAAGAGGAATTGAGGTAGTTACCCTCCATCAAGTCATGCGATTGGCATTTGCACAAATCAGGCGAAAACCGGACGAACAGACGAAAAAGATGGAAGAAACCGCCGAAGTGGAAAAGCGCCAACTGAATGGGGTGCTTAAAATATTGAATAAGGCGTACAAGATTAGAAAAGGCGATGTCTCCAAGGAGGCTATAGCCACAAGAATAATTCTGTGCCCGCATTTAAGGGAGTTTGTAGAAAAGGCGGAGAACAGCCAATTTGTTGAAATGAATCTACTTGTACAAACCTTAGTCTACCTTGCTGATGGCCTGGTGCATGTTGCCGGGGCGACAGACAATAATCGCGTTGCCTTACTTGAACGTGCTTACAAGATGAATAAACAGCTATCTACCACTGATATCAGCGCATGTGAATTGCTGTGTGATTTAGGATATACTTACCGCGAAGCGGGGCAACTAGACAGAGTTATTCCAGTGTTGGAAGAGGCTAATCATCTCTGCACAGCACACACGGAACCTGAATGGATGAAAATGAGATCGAGGCTTTTAAACATCCTTGGGTTCACATACCGTGAAAGTTTCCAGCTAGATCTCGCAAAAGAGTACATGAAAATGTGCGCTGAAGTGACCAGAAAGGTCTATGGCGAGAAGCACGTGCAAGTGGTGGAGAGACTTTGTAATCTTGGGATAATCTTGCACGATCGCTGGGAAAATGACGAGGCAATAGAAGTGCTGGAAGAAGCCCAGCAGATTATTGAAGCTTGCGATACCTCAAAAACGGAGCTGTTCATCCGCGCGCAAGTTTTGAATTATACAGCTAAGGTTCATCTTCGTTGGTATCTCGGGCTGCGGTATACGCACCCTCGCGCATGGAGCACCAAAAAGCACCTGGAAGAATCGAACGCTCTCCACGAAGAGGCGGTAAAGATTTACGAAGAACTTCATGGAGATCGACACAAGTTCACAGCGGGAACTATGATGACCTACGGAACAGCGAAACTGCACTTAGGACAAGTTGAGCAGGCTTACGAAATGTGTCAAAACGCCGTCCAGGTCTATCGAAGCTCAGGTCACATTGCGTGGCCGCGCGCGGGTACATGGCTCGCCGACGTTTTCCTTGTTAGAAAGGAGTATGCACGCGCGAAACGTTTTTTGGAAGAGCTCGTGAAAGTTCACGAGGACTTACATCTGGTTGTTAGCCCTGGTGCATATCATCCTAAGGCACTGCTAGCGGAAGCTTGCGTGCATCTTGGAAATGTTCAATATGGAAAAGAGATTTTGACGCTATGCCTTCAGGAGTGGGAAGAAAAAGGTATGCATCCTGAACATTATTGGGTTGCTCGCGCGCGCGCTTTCCTGAGATTGCATGAGGAACAAAACACCGATGATGCTATGCCACAGTTGTAATACGGAAGACCCCATCAGTTCCGAGTCCTCAGCCTCTGCGTCGCCTCGTCTCCAGCAATAGGGATCTTAAGCAAAGACGTTTTTGAGCGACGAACGTCAACCGGAAGTGAGGCTTTCTTCCTTTTTATATGCCTTAACGCTATCAAATTTTCATTGCTAACTTTCTTTTCTCTTTTAAAGACGATTTACCCGAGAGTTTTAAACAAACCACTGCCCAATGATGCAAAAAGTCCACTTCCGGTTGACGTCCGTCGCTCAAAAACGTTGTTGCTTAATTTCCCTAATACCTTTCGCGCGGAAGAGAGAGCACAGGACGCAGTACCGTGTATTCACAGGACACCACGCGTGCCGCTGGGAAGAGGCAACCAAAGTCTCAGTAATTCGCCCAGAAAAATTATTGTATTGAGATTGATTCCACGTCTGAATCAATTGCTACTGAAGTTTATTTTATATACTTAATTTTACATAGATATTTTAACTTTTTCTTTTTTGAAAAGATCTTAAAAGAAAGGAAGTATTTATATAGATGCAATTAGAGGCTGAAGAAAACATTTAGGAATGCGTTGAATATGTCAAGAACCTATAAACAGTAATAAAATGCTACTTTACGCCTGAGGTTTTTCGTGAGGAGGTAACAAATTGGGATCATAGCACAGGCAATGGTCGCCCATTCTCCTTTTAAACGTCTTGTAAACGACCACCTGATGCGGCACAGTCTGATATCCGTTCGCTGTATGCACTTTGAATACGAACTTTTAGTGACAGAATGGAACCACACATGTCATAAACTTAGCAATTGCATGGAATAAATTCTCTTCCAAAAAGTCAATGCCGGATACAGACCTTGAGATAGGGGTGGGTGGGGGCGGTCATCTAGACCCTTAGAAAAGGGGGGGAGGGGGGGCGATCTTTAAACAATTTTTTTCCGCCCTTCAGGCCTCAGTTTGGTCTAAGAATACGGGGGGGAACTCGGGCTCCAGGACCCCTCCACTGGATCCGCCACTGAAAGTAATTGTTTCCGTAGCTGCGGAAGACACCCCTCGTGGTTCATTTCACGTAAGAGACTACTTTCCCTATATCCTTTGCATTTTGGGTGATCAGTTACGAGAGGTTCGACTGTATAATACGTTCTCTAGTAATTCGCAGCTCCATTTACTACAGGGAGAATGAGCTCAAACTTTTCAACGATTTCTGAGAACGTTTGGGTGGATATTATAAGCAATGATTGGTTAGTGGTGCCTTTGAATACCATCCACCACCAATCATAACTTGCTAACGCTACTGAGCTTGAGAAATGATCGCAGAAATAATCACAGAAATAGTTTTTTGCAGAAGGCTTGTACTGATTCTCCTTGCAGTTATGGAGAAGCAAATACCCAAAATCTAAATTAAAGTGCGTTCGTTTAGGCGGCTATGCCATTTCCTCTTCCTCGATAGCGCAAATCTGTTTTCCTTCCCACATGGGCGTGACCAAAATCTCAGCTTCATCCTCTTCGTGCTCGCCTTGGTTTTCCTCTTCTTTCCATACATACTTACCCAACTGTACACAGCCGGAGTCGAACACGTACTTTCCTGATCCCCTGGGCCTGTTTTCTTCAAAATTACCAATGTATCTGTGATTTGAATGCACTAGGTGACCTTCATCTTGCATCTTGCCATGGAACCACGTTCCCTCATAGCGAGAGCCCGTTTCATTATAAGTATAGGTCCCCTGGCCGTGACGAACTCCCTGATACCACTCCCCTTCGTAAGTGTCCCCGTTAGGGTAGGTGTAAGTACCCCAACCGTTCCGTAGATCGTTGATCCAAGACCCTTCGTATTTGGATCCATCAGGATACAAGAAGACACCATCGCCGTTTTTCTTGCCCTCTACGTAATTTCCCGTGTAACGTGCTCCAATTTTGAACCTGCAAATTATATCGCATCAAAGTAATCTGAGCTACTAGACTGGCTGTAGAACCTATTGTACTCCGCTTAGCTGCCGCGTATGAAACTGATATGGGGCGGCGCGAGACAAGTGACACGCTCGTCCTTCTTCAGTAAGTGTTTATGTTGACTTAGGGGAGGGATAGGTGGGCAGTTACCCAGAAACCTCAATTGATCCCGTAAAACCTTACATAAAAACCCGAGGGGGGTACTCCTGGGAACTTTGGTGGGGGTATGCCGGCCGGTTCTCCAAATCCTGACCCTTTCTCAGACCAAAAAATGTCTTTTTTTACATCCGTTTTCAGACCTGGCATTGAAACCATAGTTAGTTCATCACGCCCGTAGTTTCCTCGAAAACAATACCCGATTCCAGACCAAAATGGGCGAACTATACCCGTTTTCAGACCAAAACGACGCAAAAGCCATACCCTTCGGGGCGGCACGTACCTGTATGCATGGCTTATATAAGGGAGTACCTCCCGGGCATAAAAAGGGCTTCATTACTAGGCGATGCGGGGGTCGCCCGCACCCACGCCTGAGTCTCTTACAAGGAAAGGGGAGCTTGTCCATAACCTAGAAATAGTTAGTGAAATATCGCCCTTGTCAGGAGCCGGCTCCCGTCCTTGTTGGTTTGAAGATGGGTAGGGAACACTTTCATTTTCTTATTTGCAAATGGTTAACAGTTTGACAAAGAACTTGACTGAAAATCCTCCAGATACTAAAGGTACACCTCCTCTCTCCGCCACCCCAGTGCAAGGGGAATTGAAATTGCAGGAGCTGGACAAGATAGGGTAGTCCAGGGTAGGGAGGGACGCTTAACACGCGAGACTGACGCCCTCATTTCTCTGGTTTTGTGGTCTGTTCTCGTCCCTCAAGGCTCAAGTGGTCGAGATAGATCTGAATGCATGACCTCACATGATGACGTTATTAAATCATTTCCTGCTATGAAGAGTCACGGCATTTTACATGTCTTTTTTTCTGCGAATATGTTTACACTGCTGATCACTATTGCTAAACTGAGCTGAACCACAAAAGCGTCATTTGTCAATTGAAACTGCATAACAGCATCCACTCAGTTCCCGAGGTAAACCATTCTCTTAACCAAGTACCGTACTTTCCGGCTTTCGATAAGTCACGCTTAAATTGAACAATTCGGCAGCATTTGATAAAAGTGCTAGAAGACTAATTCCCTCTCTTTGAAGCATTGTTGTTTGTACATAAATAGCCAATTTTGCTCACCCAAAACAAAACTAAGGTAAAATCCAACTGCTATTGATCTACAGAGAAAATGGTCCCACAAAGGAAAACGAAACATTACTTTGATTGAATATTATCTAGTTCTGTCAGATGAATCAAATCCTCCGTCTTCACTACCTCTTGTCTTTATTTCGTCTATTTGAAAAGCGCCGAACATAATAAAAATTGTCACATTTCATTACTGTACTTTAAGATAGGTTATTGAGTCTGTTTCAGGCTATACACTTCCTAAGTGTGACCTGATAGAATCAAACATGTACAACTAGTCATAAATTCCCTGCGATGCTGTTTGCTTTTAGATTTTGCCAAATGGAGAGTATGAGGAATCACAAAATTTGACGGATAGAGAAAATGAAATGCTAGGCAAAAAGTTTATTTACCTGTAAACTCCGTGTCCATGTCGCTTTCCATTTTCATAATTTCCCTCGTAAGTGTCTCCGCTAGGCAGCTTCGCTCTTCCAAAACCATGCCGTTCGTCTAATTCATTTCGTTCTCCCTCATATTCACCGAGGTACGGTAGTCCATCGTCATCGGGGATGGTTTCTTCATCGGAGGACATCTTGTCTGAGAGATGAGGTTTGATTGCGTGTTGTCCAAACCGTTTCGGCAGTAAATTTACCGTATGTTGATTTCAAATCCACTTTATTCGTTTCTAGGAAACCTTAACGACCGCTCTTAATAGCCTTGGGCATAGGGGTGTAAAATTACAAATTTTCGGTACTTGTCATGCGTGACTGTCGCACGGCAAGAAATGTCCAACGAATCGTTTAACAATCTTCGCGGGCTTTCAGTGAAAAAAGAGAGACTAAAGTTTTAATATCTTTTAAGGCTAAGGATCAAGAATTTTCTTTCTAATTATAGGTTGACCTTACAATGATTTTTTGTGAATATAAAAAGCCGTGCTGGAAAGTGGTGAAATGCACAGCACCTGATAAAGTCATCACCGTCCGGTAAGAAAAAATAGCACGAGAATAGACGTTGATCAGTGAAGAATGAGGAAAAATATCTGCGATTATCAAAAAGAAGATTGCATATCAAATGTAAAAAGACCTCAGTTAAAATATTTACTGACCAACAGTGCCGGATAAGAGGGGGCGGTCCCCTCGGGGCCCCCTGCACCCGCCACTGGCCAATACCACACTCTTCATCAGCTAGTCAAAGCCTTTTTCTCACATCAAGAGCCATCCTTTTCGATCACGTTGTTTGATCAGCTTCCGCAGTATCATTTTTCTTTTTGAAAATGATCCATAGAGAAAGCTACAATCTTGGACAAAATAAAATGGAAGAGCAAACCCCCATCCCCCCCCCCCACCAAATCAAGGATGAAGCCGCGCAAAGGGCAAAAACGCGCCATTTTCCCCATCCTTGATTTAGGGGGTGGGGGGGGGGGGGGGGGGGGGCGTCCAAGATTGTAGGTCAGACACGCTTTCTTACTCTTGCTTGCCTACCTTTCGCGCAACACAGAAACGGAACTGAACTTTTTTCTTGCGCGTTATAACGCGAAAGAAGATGCAGTGACTCCCGATGACTCGAACCCTAGGTCGATATTCCCCTGGACCTCCTTCTTACATTTACCGTAATTTTACCCTCGGTAACTCCGGCGAACCGGCAATAACTCAAACCCTGGGTAACTCGAACCCTCGATAACTCAAACCTCCCGCTAAATCGAAGAAATTTTTGTTTCCCTTCAGCTAATACAATTTTATTATATAGATGCTGATGAAATACCAGGATTTTTCCTTTTACTAAACAATCATATTTCATTTATTTGAGGGACATGTTCACAGGTGAGTTTTTTTTTCTGGGGAAAGAGTTGCTTGAATTTTATTTCGTACCTCTGTTAGGATATACTCATACAAACTACCCTGGAAATGTTTCTGGGTACAAATGTAGACAAGTCATCACGATTTTTTTAAGGTAAGATAGATTTTGTGCCTACACTTTGGACTTTTAAAGGCGCCCCTTGTTATAAATTTACCAAGGGGGTACCCAACTAGCATGCACATGGAGTACTGTAATGGAATTTAAAGGAGGATTTTTTTGCTCTAGAAGCATTTCAGATAGTAGCATGATGATTGATCACAACCTCGTTCCCAGGATTTCCGTTACTAGTCACAAAATACAAAGACAGTTATCGCCGTTATTTTCACAGGATTTTATTTTTAAGCAATCTTTGTTATTGCGTCCAAACAGAATGCAAAACATCTGTTTATGATTTTACTATCTCTACCAACACTGGAATGCTTTCGTTGAGGTAAAATTTTTGCAACTTGAAAACAAGCAATTCAAGGAAACCTGCAGAGGAAGTAGCTCATGTTGTTTTGGTTTTTGAGAGGAGGGTGCATAAATTGCCAAATATCACACCTCAAGGGTACACCAAAAGTATTTTGCTTCTTCAAACATCAAATTCAAACATAGCTATAAGCAACTCTTTCAAACTTACAGATTTCTCAGTCTGGATTTTTGTAGCCACAAAATGTTACGTCTTTGTACCCTTCATAATGATGATAAAGCAGGTTTCAAAATAATGATGGTGCTAAAAAAAATGAGTCACACATCTAACTCCTTTAACACACATGGTGCTTCTTGTTCAGAGCTGTTTAATTGCGAGTTCCCAAGAGTGGAGACATTGTGTTGTATTTGTCATGTATTGTTTACTGTCAGGTAAAAGTTACACCTTTTCTAAGAATAGCTCTTACCTTCTATAGAAGTCATGCTAAGAATGCAAATTTTTGAATAATCTCTCATGCTTCACATTCCTTAGAGGTTTTTTGTTTTCAAAGTTGAATGCTTCTTTCCCGACTTCCTGTTAAAATACCCAGCACGTGGGCAAAGGAAACTGTAGTTTATCAGTTTCCCACGCCTTTTATTTTCTAAAATTTCAGGGAAAAACCAATGGAACAAAGCATTTCACTTTTAGGCTACAAAATACAACATGAGAATCAAGAAAACAAAGCTTGTTCTAAGTGTAAAATGAAATACAGTATATTAAAACCTTTCAAACATCACGACATTTACAGTTTATTTTAAATTCTTAACAACATCTTGATGCAGAAGTTCTATATTTCTATAAATCTGCATTGAATAATATAACCAAAATGAACATCACAATTAGATATTTGGAAAGACTTGACGCACTATTTTCCAGTCTACTTTGACGCAGATTATTTTAAAACTGACAGAATGTATGGAGTTGCCAGTCATAGTATTTTCACTTCAGTATTTCAGGGAGCATAAACCATCCATTTTATGATAGCTTTAACGCACAATAAATAAGTAGTCATCGATTTTTAAGGCCGAAATAAATTTCAGCGGCCTTCTAGTATCATATTATAAACTGGTTAGGTAAATTTCAAACACAACACTTTATAACATTCCCTACGTCTATATTTTAAACAACTGTAATCAAGCATTAGTTATTACTAGAACACAATATTACACTGTTCTAAAGTCGTTTACAATATAGAGTTCTTTTTAAATGTTCACTTTAGTTGATATCAATCGAAAAGCCAGCTTTCGAAATGAAACCTAAAGCCCCTCTCATTTCCAAGAATGAAAATTTAAATAAAAATGTTTGGATATTGAGTTCGTCGGTTGATGTCCGGCGCTACTCTTTTCTATAATTAGCAAAATTTAAATTCTAGATTTGTTGCAAGTTTGGAAATGGGGCCAAAGTGTTTTTTTCAACAATAATTTGTTTACTTGTCTTTAAGATTGATCCAAAGCACGTGCTTAGAAGATCGCCTTGTTGCTTTCCTCTTCATAACTTTAGGCAGCTTTAGACCAATGTTATCAGGGCTTACCGTTATGTTCACTCTATTCGGAAGCGAAAAACACACAAGCAACCTCTATATACTAAATACTAGACTTTCATCAGTCTGTTATTAGTTCACCGCTAAACCCTGTGGCTGACTTAAGAGCATGATTTCGCATCCGCCTTGCACATGGTCCATAACTTTTATCTTCAGATCAGATACCTGCTTCTTAAGTTCGCTGATTTCAGCGTGAAGTTTTGTGTTGATTCCTTTAAGTTGGGTCACTTTGTCTTCCAGGTCTGCCTCCTTTTCTAGTTTTCTCTTTCGGCATTTCGACGCCGCGACACGATTTCTCTGCTTCTTTCGCTCATTCTTCACTGTTTCCTGTAACGCCAAATCGATCGGTGGAAGAGGAGGCGTTCCTGGCACAACTTGTGATTCGTTCTCGATCTTTACGCTTGATAATCGTGGCTGTTGAGGTGGAATTTGCACGTTCAAAAGCTGACTGTAACTTGTACTAGGTTCAAACTGAATCCCCGCAGCCCTTTGAAAGTCAGGAAAAATTTGGTTTGCGCTAGAAGATTGTAACGAAACCAGCGGAAGTGACTGAGTCGAAATTGTCGAGGTACCGGTCGCGAGCATTGGAGTAGTACTAGCGATTGTACTCCTTGTATTATTTATCCCGGTCACTGTAGCAAACGGCGGGTTAACAGCACCTTGTCCGGCTGAAGTTAGAACGTTCTGCGTAACAGGTACATTTGTCACCTGACTTAACGGTTCCTGTTGGTCGTGAAGCCGTTGTAGTGCCTCCATAAAACCCCGCGCGTACATTTCTTGTTGTTCTGTGACTGACGACGTTCCCTTGAACAACTGACTCGGTGTAGGAGTTGTCAAGATACCTCCATAACTCATGATTAACTTTTCCAACTCAGGAGAACCCAAAGTTAGTAAATGCAAGTCGGGAGACGTTAAAACAGCGCCATCAAGTGGAGTTTGCCGCCGCGTGTTCGTCGACGAAAAATCTAGCTTCAGTTTGCCTTTATCGTACGTTGATCCTTGAGAAGTAGATGTTGCCGGCATATTTTCTTCGTCATAAAATGATGCTTCCATTCAAGAAGCAGTGTTCGATTGCAATGTTACGAAAATCAGCTGACTCAAGCAATCCAGATAACTCGGTGAATTTTTGATACGCAACTTTTATTTCCGTGGGAAAGCCACCTCTTTATGTCCCTTGTGTCATTTGCTATTTTCGTTCTGCATATGTCATTAAAATTTGATTGGTTGATAACTTGCACTTTGTTCTTTCGTGACCAATGATTGGTCATTCTTGATGGCTTTTCCGCACGTGACATTGCATGTATTTAACTCTGACGTCAAGCGGAAAACATGCAGAAAACAAAAGCGGTATTTCCTTGGCGACCCAAGAAGCGCGAAATTTCGATTCATTTGCGGGCTCATTTCGATTCATTACGTACGATTTCTTTTGTACATACTAGAGAAGGGTAGAAATTTCGCTAGTTGAGAGGACGTCGTATGGATTGATCTTCTTCAGTTAAAACAAGAAAATCAAGTTGTCCGAGGTAAAGAAGAAATAAACTAAAATGAAATAAAAACAGAAATTGCATTCGGAAGTTTAAAGTAAAAATATCACCGGAACATGTAACAGCGTTAATAAATTTCCTACCAAACCATTAAGTATTGCATGAATATTTTACAAAGGAAAAAGTCAGGCCTTCGTCGAAAGTTGTGTTTAACTTGGTTGGGTTACACCCACCGCCTAACCTACTCGCCCACGTTTCCCGGGATTGGGCGTTTTTTTTTCAGTTTTGATCTGGACTGATTGTTCTGACAAAGCTCGACGATATTTCCTTTGTATTGTTTCCTATTGTTTACCACTGCGTCTGTGAACTTAACCGCACTTCAGTAAGTTTCTCACCGGAAACAAAAT
Organism: Porites divaricata; assembly: GCA_038088405.1. Taxonomy (NCBI): domain Eukaryota; kingdom Metazoa; phylum Cnidaria; class Anthozoa; order Scleractinia; family Poritidae; genus Porites; species Porites divaricata. The sequence continues at coordinate 1,094,172 of JBBMOI010000012.1, forward strand.
GCGTAAATTTCACGTAGTCGTTCCTAACTCTTTTCATCGTCGCCGGAACCGTTCTTTTTTATATTCACGTGAAGCTTTTGTTCGGATTTTGAAAACTTTTTGATATACTATTATAGTTTTTGCCTTAATCAATTTGTTATCGTATAAATTAGCTGTCAAATAATCATCTGTGTGCCACGCTGTCACGTATAGTAAATATGATGTCTAGTGGATTCGGTCCTCACGTCTTGCGACCAGGTTAAAAACTTATGTCTCAGTTATGATATACTTGAAGAATAGCAAACAGCAAACTGCTTAAGGCTAAAATGTTTTGTATTTAGCGCTCTTTGCGAAAAGGTGAAGCCTGATGTTTACAGATCGTGAGTTGAATTTTCAAACAGTATTACGTGCTTTCTTCCTTGCTCGACAGGTGTAAAATTCGATCCACTTCGTTTACCTTATATGGCAAGGAGTGTGGAAAGAAAATCGTTACGGATAAATGCCTCTAGCCCACAATGCTAGGGGACTTTGGATAAAGCGTTATTGTTTGAACTGACGAGGCTAAAATCTTGGACAACATAAAATGGAACAGCAAACCCCCATCCCCCCCCCGCCAAATCAAGGATGAAGCCGCGCGAAGGCCCAAAAACGCGCCATTTTCCCATCCTTGATTTGTGGGGGAGGGGGGGGGGGGGGTGTCAAAGTTTCCATTTATTTTGTCCAAGATTGTAGCCTGCGTTGCATGCGCTTGTTTTGAAGAAATTCGAGGATGTGCGTGCGTGTTCCTCTCGATCTCGCGATCGTGCGCCTCGCGCGCTGTATAAAAGAATAACCACAAAAACGAAGAAATAACAATTGGCGCCTTCCTCGCAAGAAGAAGCCAAATATGAGTATAAAACCTCACGCACCGGTAGCATAAACCACAAGAACATTAGTTTTACATCTTGAGGCATTGTGGTACTTCGTGAAAAGTTAAAATAATAAAAAAAATTAAAAAGTTGAGTTGCAGGTTGATCTTTATTTCATCCGTTGATTTTTTTTCGGGCAATTCTCACGGATCAGCCGAACGTATTTTTAGGGCTTCCCCAATGACTACTGCGAAAAGAAAGCTATAGCATTCAGGAGGAACAACTTTTATCAGTTCCGCTTTATGTTCCGCACAACTCAATGTAATTTATAGTTATTTAAAAGATAAAGGCTAGGTAAAGAAAATTTAAATTGTTTTCTAACGGAAGCACGCCTAACAGATCATGAACGCGGAACCAGTTGACCTCAGGACAGTTTAATATCAAGGGCGGGGTCAATAAACAAATAGGAAGTTGTATTGCCAAATTCGGAAAAGAAACGGAACTGTATGAACCGTGAAAGAAACTGAAACGCTCTCTGAGACGAGCCCTACCGTTCGCTTATCCGTGAAGCAGACGAAGCACTGACGTATACTTTCAGTCAACAGTATAGAACTGTTTTTCTTGCCTCACCTGTTGTTCACCCTTTTCATTTACACCTTAAACTGGTTATCCTCTGTTTTGTATAACGCTTTTCTCTTCCATGAGACGTTAGCTAAATTTAACATGATCATTCTTCACTCTCATCTATAACCGCAGTTCAATATGAATTATTTCAGATATTTCTCATCATTTCACTCCTTACGGGAGATATGAACTCAATAAATTGACCTCGCTCCCAATGTGTGGCTTCATAGCTCAGTTGGTAGAGCAACGCACCGCTAACGCGGAGGTCACGGTTCGAATCCCGTTGAAGCCCTGATTTTTTCAGGCTTCTTCTTTCCAATTGCTTAAATTGGAAAATTCACTGCGATGATCATTTTTCACTCTCGTAATTGTACTATTTTAAAAAAAATCCTCTCTGCTTTTCGTGCCTGTGGCCTCAGGAGTGAAGCACGTGTAAACTAGAGCCGCTCAAGATGTTGATCCCTTCGTAAACAATACGCACACTTTCAGCTTTTTTGTCCATAAAAGGTTATCTCGGTTTTCTTCTCGATGTTTTTAATACTTTACGAGAAGTACATAATCTTTTGATTTTGATTTCACCCTGGGAATTCCGAAGAAATATTGCTCTAGATTGCGTTGTATTTTGTAAACTTAAATACAATAAAAGAATCCAAATTAGGCAATAGTTTTGACCCGTGTACAGACAGTTTTGTTTTTCAAGAATTGGTCATATATTGATCATGTGCGCTTGTTTCGACCTTTAGGGGCTTTCCTCAAGGCCAGCCAAGGAGAATATCACGTACACATTTTGCTCGATTACGTCGCTCATACGTCACTAGTAAAGCTGTCGCACAACACAATTAGCAGAGCTACCAGAGCACGTTTGTCACGTTTGAACCCGACGAGAAGCATTTAATCAATTTTTAAGAAAATGTAAAGCACATGTGTCTAGCAGACGTGATTATTCAATCGTGCAAATGTTAAAGGAACCAGAAGTTAGGAATTTCTGCAAAAGGGAAACGAAAGCAACGTGAGAAAGTTTCCGGCGGGAAAAACGCGCGGATGCCCGGCAGGCAAGGCTGTGTGATGGCGGGAAAAACTGTTCATTTTGAGAGTAAACCTCGTAATTTTGTCATGTTTACGATTCATCCGAAACCTATTATTGATTTTCGGTGCAATTATCTTCCAAAAATTGACGAGAATGAGCGCTGCAGGTCTACTTTCTTCAGCATCAACTTCTGCAGAAGCATCTACTCCTGGCAATGGTACAAGTACATCGCTGAAAACTAGACCAGGATGGGCTTCTTCGGCGACCGACAACGAACGAAACGTGAAAAGGCAACATTCAGAGCCTTCTGGATCCACGTTAAAACGCCAGAGGACTCCTTTATCAAGTTCCACAACGAACAATGAGGGAATGTTGACAGGAAGTGTCAGGCATTCCTTGAGCACAGAAAATCAAGAACTGCTTAAAGATATGAGTGAAAACGATTTTGTGCCTCAAAGAAATCTTGCCGTGGCATCAGATGAAAGTCCTGGAGAAACAGATGTCAAGGTAGAGCTCTTATTAAAAATGATAGAAATTTTGTTCTTGTAATCGGGTAGTATTTATATTTATTTATTTATTCATTTATTTATTTATTTAAAAAGTCAATTTTGTGTGAAAATCTTTGAGCTAAATTTCAGAATACCCAGCTACTTATTTGCATCTCATTAAAAACATAATGTTCTCACAAGTGACCAGGTACTCTGAAATTGCGTAGATAAAATTCCATCCACTAGCTAATGTCTTCAGGCGGGTTGTTGTTACAGTTTCCACTGTAACATTGCAACCTTCCGATATCAAAACCTAGTGGAAATAGATTTCTGTTAATTAATCAAACAGTTCAAATGTGCCCCCTAATGGCATGTTTAAAGTGGTTTAAATCATTTGATTGTCAGAAATCTATCTAATCTAATTTTTGTTCTTATTTCTGACAACCCTCCTCGATTATCTATGCTAACTGCAGGTTGTCAATGGTTGAAATCTTGTTCTTTTGAAAACGAAAATAATAAAATGTTGTTGTTGTTAAACCTTGAGTGTACCATGAATATGTTAGCCGTATGTTGTCTTTTAACAGTTAGTTGATGCCTCCTTATGAAATTGATTCAGTGTTTGTTTGTTTTTTCATTTTGTTTATTTAGAGAGTTTTGTCTGTGGTTTGGAGTGGAGGCAAATTGGGCTCTGCATATTATGATACAGAGACTTCACAACTGTATTTGCAGATGGATGTCATTGAGACAAATGATTTCCAGTTTCTGAAAAGAGGTGATTTTTTTAGACCTGTAAAAATAAAATCATCCATTTGTATCTGAATGTTTGGTTTATTAAATAACTGCTATTAAACGCATTGTGCTATTTGGTCTTGTCTAATAGACAAATAAACTGTATTAAATTTATAGTTGTATACTGTCACTAGTAAAGTTTTACCCATGTTAACTGATGAAATTGTGGACTTTGCACAATCAAAATGCTGTTTTTCTGGTTCGGGATTTTTGTCCTAGTAGATATAAGTTCATCCCCATCTAGTCCTCTCTACATTGGCTACATGTGGCTCTCCCTAATGTGACCATTGTGGAGAGGTTCAACAGCATGGAAAAGTGGCAAGGGCAGTATATGCGAATCATTCTGTTTTTTAGAATTTGGTTTCAGCTTCTACGTATACTAAGAAATAATACACTTGCTTTTTATCAAATATGTGGACGGAACACAGGGTTGTCAAAAGTAGCCGGCTGCCGGCGAAAATTGCCACCTTGGTTAGTATTGGCTGGCCACTCTGCTTGGCGTTTCTTTACGGATGGCATTTTTCAAATAAAATATCTCTGGACTGGCCACTTACTTTAACAACTCAGCCATCTACTTCAAAACTTTCTGACAACCCAGGGAACATTTTATTGAATAGTTCTTGAGTATCCCACATGCTATTTTTTTCTTTCTGTCTTGTCCAGTGAAAGAACAAGTACAAGCAGATGTTATAATCACCAGCTCAAAACAAGATGAGAGGATACTCAAGATTTTGCAAGGACAAGGTACACTGCATGTGTTTGATGTACTGTAATGTAGCACAACATGATGATGTTATTCTGATTGTTATGTTCCTATTAATGATAATTTGAGACAAGGAAAACTGACAAAGACTGCCCTTTTGACATTTCACTTTATTTGGGTTTGGTTTACCCAAAAATGGTATATGCAAGCACAAGCAGTGACAAGACAATCTCTTATCATAACGTCCTTGTGATTTATATTTTACTCGCAGATTCTTTACCTTCTGTATTTGTACCTCACAGTACAACCAAAAGCTGTAGATACATGTACTCCTGCAAACTTGTTTTTGTTTTTTTTTTTCAAGATATAATGTTACAGGGCAAAATTAAATTCAGGTTTAAATTTTTTAACCTAGGTTGACTTTCATTAGTCCTAAGTTATGAATAATTAAACTGAATTTAATTTTAACCGATAACATGTATTTTTTTGAATTTGTGTCATTTGACTGATTTCCATTGTGTAAATTGACTCAAATGAAAGTGACCTGGTCATATGGTGAGAAGAACAGACAACCGCTGGACTACCTGGCCATTACATTCTGGATGCCCCGTCGACACACAAGGAACTGAGGAAGACCAAGGATGAGATAAGGGGACGACTTAGATAGTTTCATAAAACACTGGCACCATGTGCCGCAAAACATGGTCCAGTGGAGGTCAATGGGGAAGGCTTACGTCCAACAATGGACATTCAATGGCTGAAACTGATCATTGTGTATTACCGGTATATATTTTTTTAATGTTAAATTTACTGAAGGATATTACATATGTTTGCATTTATATGAATTCAAATATTTCAGAAGGGGAAAACAATGAGGAACCAATTTACAAGACAACAGAAGTTGAAATTCTTCCAAGCATAGATTTCTGTAAGTTATTGTAGCATCAGTTGTAATAGTATCCTTTTCTCATTTTTCCGCTTCCTGTCCATGGAGCATTCACTTATTAACTTTTAAAAGTGGTTCAATCAAAATTCATTACTGGACACATTGTACCATCAAAGAAAAGTACTAATAAGCATAAATTGGAATTCAAAGTCAGTTTTAGGTTAACATTGGCATTATAATATGTCTATTTATTCATTAAATGTAATAATTATTTATAAATTTTATTTTTTAACTTTTATTATTGTTATTATTATTTATTTATTTATTTCTATTTTTTCCTGAAGCTTTTGAAGTGTGCAAGAGGCGCATCATTGCCTTGAATGGCCTCCCTGGAATTCCTCAGCACTTCACAGATGATGAGAGAGACATTCACATGAGCTCACTTGTTCCATTTGACAGTAGTAATATGGTGAGTCTTGAGCAAGTCAGTGGACTGTATCCCTCAAGAGGAACTGCAAAGACATATTTGTAGAATTTGATTTAATCCATTTTCACTGTGTTTTTTTTTTTGGAAAAAATAGGGACTGCTATGGCATTGCCTTTGAGAGGTATTCAAGGACAATCTAATGTTAAAACATGTCTAGAACCAGGGCAGAAATCAGCAAGTTGACTTGGCAAAGCTGATGTGGGATGACACAAACAATCTTCAAATCCCCAAACCGCGATATCTCACGTGTAACACTGAAACCTAGCACCCCCATTCTGATTTTATAACACAAATTATATTATACGACAGTCGACCGATATGCCACTAAATAGTTGATCAATATTCCACCGACAGTTAACCAATATTCCGCTGACAATTGGCACTCCCCGTATCGGCCGAGTGTCGACCAGTATACTGGTCATGTTTCGGCTGACATCGGTCAACATGTTGGTGGACATGCAGTCGAGCGTTGGATGATACACCAGCCAAAGTATCGGTCAAGTGTCAACCAACATTTAGATCAACATGTCAACCAATATGGTGATTGCGTGTTGACCAATACAGGGCCAACATGTTGAATGACATATAGGCTGATAGTGCTGCCTAATACTCCACTGAGGGGTGCACAAATTACACAAGATCCCAAGTTATGAAAAAAGACACAAACATAGCAGCAGTGAAGGACTAGGGAGGAACGGAGGAAACATATAAGCCAGCCTACCCAATTTAAAATAACTCACATTGGAAAAAAAAAGAAAGAAAAAGAAATTGTCAGTAAATAAGTAACTCAAATAAACTGCCAATTATGATAAGACTGCACCATGATTTTATGCCTAAGTAACATGTGGATGAAAAACAAATCAGTTACATGTACAGACAGCTCAAGATGAAAAGCAAGAGGCACATAGTGCATAATATTACCCCAGTGGGCAAGATGGGCCCATCTTACCTGCTTGGGGTTTCCTGCGTTCTCTTTTTGGAATATATAATAAATTCTTTGTTGACCAAGCTTGTTCAGCCAAGATGACTGAATATTGGCCTCGTTCTTTTTAGCGTTTTTATTGACCTCGACGAAGAACTTGGCCAATATATAGCTATCCTGACCTCACACTTGATCTATTTTAAACACATTAGGTGTTGAAAACAGATTTTTGTTTTCTCTCCCTTGTTATGAAGCAAGTTGACTATCTGAAGTGAGATGTATTGTGGAGTCTTTAATTTTAATAAAGTGAATGTTCATCAATTCTTGCAGGTGAGAAGTACAGGTGCCTTGATTAAGTACGTTGACAAAAAAAGGATTGGTGTTGAATTGGAGGATCCAGATGTGAAAGTACCAATCCTGGGGCTTAAAGTGTTTTCCTTGTAAGTGAGATTAAGGAGTTTAAGATACCACAATGGCGATGGCATTTTTGCCTATTCAACCTATTGCTTTTTTGATGTTCTTGTTGTTGTTGCCGTCATGGCATCTTTAAGTCCCTTTTATTCATGTATTATGATGCCCTTCTTATGAACATGGTGCATAGTCAAGTCCTCCATCCCCCACCCCTACCCTATAACAACTTTTTCATGCTTTATATATTTAAGCTTGTTGCTTACCTATGTGCAGATGTCTCCTCTATTTCCTTTGTAATGTTGCGATTTTCCATGTGCAACAAAGGAAGTAAGAGGTATCTTTCCCACCTTTTCTCAACACATACTGGTCTACCAATGATCACAAGTCGCTTCTCTGAAAATCAACATTAGGATACGAAAAAGAAAAAGGCAGTAACAAGCAGACTTAAATAAATGAATGCAAAAATTATGGTGCTTTTTAAATTTTCTTTTTTTTTCAGATAATTTGCTTTTCTTTATTTTATACAATTTTTTCCCCACAACAGTTTTTCAGGTATGCATGTGCGGACCATGCATGCATGCACCATGCATGCACCATGCATATAGGTAGCTATGCCCCTTTACGTATGTACCCCACATGCAGCTGTACTATAATTATGAAAGGTACTCGGCCCCGTTCAATTTTTTATCTATTGACAAGACATTTTCTGGAGGTCACCCTGAGTAATAAAGGTTTTCTTGCCACCCAAAACCAGGCCAATTGTAACCAAGGATACATGGTGCTGCCTTAACACAGCCCAGAGTGCCAACTGGAGGGGAAGCAGAAGGAGAGGGGGAGGGGAGGGAGTGGAATACCCTTCCCTTCATCAGCTGCATTTTGTTGTTTTTATCTGTATTCATTCTGTTTAATACTGTTTTAAACTTTCATTGCAGAAATGATCTTCTTATCATTGACAACAATACTTACAGGTACATGTATGTTGTTTTTAGTTGGATAGATTAAAATGTGACCTTTCTGTTACATTTCATAGATCTGATTGATTGCAATGTTTGCCGTTTAAGTGCTTTACAGATTTTTCAAAAGGAAAGACACCCATCCGTGTATAAAGTGGGAACTGGGAACAGTGGTGCTAAAGAAGGACTTTCTCTGTTTGGTAAGTTAATATCAAACATACTGTACTTCTCTATATTCACCATCGCAGTAAAATCCATCCAGTATTTGGGGTTTATTTGCTTTACACATACTTTTGTTAGGTATCATCAACAGAACTAAATCTGTTCTTGGAAGTCACATGTTAAGGTGTGTGTTTATAAGGTGCTCACATTTTTACAAATATCTTTGTTGGTTGGTATTTTAATTGAAGGGTTGCCTGTAAAAAGAAGTACCATTATGTTAGACTGGTTGAATTTCTTGTTTTGACTTCAGGATGTGGTTTTTACGGCCATCAAGAGACATCAGTCTTCTTAGAAAAAGACAAAAGGCAGTATCTTACTTCATGAGCCTCAGAAATGCAGAGCTTGTGGCTTCTTTACAGGACTGCTTGAAGCACATCAAGAATGTCTCTGTAAGTCATTTAATAGCTGATCCCTTTTGTGTGTGAAATATTTTGCTCATACTAAGCGTTTTTTTTTAACAGAGAATATTGTCTAGAATGACCACAGCTCAAGCATCAGTTGGGGACTGGCAGGCACTTTATAAGGTGAGTTCAGCCTGAATATAGGACTGATTTATGAAGCCAAGGAAACAGTGAAGTATCTCTAACTGATATAATAATAGTCTGTTAATTATTACAGTAGAAGAACATTACATGTATCTTTTGCCCAAGAAAAAATGGCCACTCCCTGCTTGAAGTTAATGGTTTTTTTTTTACCTTTGCTACTTAGACAGCCTATAATGGAACCTACATTGCTGATCTCTGTAAAACAATTCCAACAGATATTGAAATTGCCAGAAAGGTATGCATGATACTATGGGCTTTTGTGGTGTTGTAAGTCTCAGAAAATATTTACTGTCTCTTCCAAACTGAATTTGAAATCATGTGATACCATATATGTGCATGTCACTAATGATACTTTCACCGCCGCTGTTTGATTTACCTTGGAAGGATAGGCTAGGATACATCTGACATAGCTACAGGGTGGTGCATGATACTGGCTTCAGTTTGACTGAGTTGAGCTCCTAACTATAATTCCACATTACTGGGACAAAGGGTGTCACTGACAATATTTATTTATTAGTTTTGACTGTACTTTGCATTTTTTTATCAACTAGGTTACAACTAGTTTTACTGATGACTTACACGGTATTGGGAGTCTTATAAGCAAAATAGTAAGACATCTTTCTTTTCACTGTATGTATAGTTTACATTTTGATACTATTGAGAATTTTCTGATTATTTTTTATAAACTATTTGGCAGGTGTTGGACTTATAATATTAATTTATGTTCTTATTTGTTCAGATTGACTTTGATGAATCTACAGAACAGAATCGCTTTGTTGTTAAGCCTGGTGTGGATCCCTCATTGGATGAAAGTAAGAATATTTTTCTACATTTGCTTACCAATGTGTCCTAAGTGTTAAGTTTCATTCGTAAAAATAATGTCATCCTTACAATCCTTTTTGTTTCAACTATTTCTACATGGTGGTCAACACTCCACCCTTCTTGCCATTACATTACTCTATACTATGTACATCCTTGCTAAGATGATAATTATTTGCAGTAAATGTGATGTTATATATTGCAAACATTACACTCTCTTAAAACTGTTATAACATTCATCTCTTGTGTTTAGTGGTGAAATGGTTTTGTCTGGTCTGATGTGTTTATTGAGCGGGGTTTGGACCCCTGTTTCAATCCCCTGCTTGGATGTGCTTCTGTAAGCAGTGATTTTGTTACCTCTACATCCTGCGTCCTGCGTCCTGTGTCCTGTGTCCTGCGTCCTGCATCCTGCGTCCTGTGTCCTGCGTCCTGCAACCTGTGTCCTGCGTCCTGCATCCTGTGTCCTGTGTCCTGCATCCTGTGTCCCGCATCCTGTGTCCTGCGTCCTGTGTCCTGCGTCCTGTGTCCTGCATCCTGTGTCCTGTGTCCTGCGTCCTATGTCCTGCGTCCTGTGTCCTGCGTCCTGCGTCCTGCGTCCTGCGTCCTGCATCCTGCGTCCTGTGTCCTGCATCCTGCATCCTGCGTCCTGCATCCTGTGCCCTGTGTCCTGTGTCCTGCATCCTGCGCCCTGCGTCCTGCGTCCTGCGTCCTGTGTCCTGCGTCCTGTGTCCTGCATCCTGTGTCCTGCGTCCTGTGTCCTGCATCCTGTGTCCTGTGTCCTGCGTCCTGCATCCTGTGCCCTGCGTCCTGTGTCCTGCATCCTGCGCCCTGCGTCCTGCGTCCTGTGTCCTGCGTCCTGTGTCCTGCATCCTGTGTCCTGTGTCCTGCATCCTGTGTCCTGTGTCCTGCGTCCTGCGTCCTGTGTCCTGTGTCCTGTGTCCCTGATGCATAAAAATCTTTTAAGTTGCAAAATAATTCATGGCATGCATTCGTAGAACGCAAAGGTCAATCGATCAATCCATGTGTAACTTTGTATAGAAGTATCCTCTTCATGTATTTTCTGTGGCAGTAACATTATGGCTGTTGTTTAACAATGCATATTTCTTGTAGCCTTTGTTGTGCTTTAAAACTAGAAGGACTATATTTTAATTTTAGTATACTATAGTGTTGTAAAGAGTTTTGGAGTCTGTCTTCAGATTGACTGTCTGGTTACATAAAGGCCCTGTAAGCATTTTCAATTTCGGATTTGCAGTTTTTTTAACTGGGACTCATGGGTTCTAGACTGGGACTCAAAGTCCCAGGACTCCGTGTCACCATGACTATTTGTAACAAAATCACTGTGTAAGGGAACCAAAAAAGTGCTTGTGGTGGTCATAAGCATGGCATCACAAGTCAAGTGGTACCATTTGACAATTTTTGTCCACAGTCATGAACCACATTATGCGCTTTGTGGGAAGTTCCCTGGGATTGATTTTCTCACCAAAAAGGCAACCGGCCAGCAACCAGCTAAAAAAACAGCTACTTCTAAGTTTGGGCCATCTATGTTTTTGGGAAAACAGGTTAAATGAGGGAGAGAAATTAAGCCTCAAATTGCATACAACACTCAACTGCCAAACCACCTACCTTAACATCCTAGTGGTCTACTATAAAAGTTAATGAGAACCCTAAATGCAGTCATAAATTTTTGAATAAAAAGCTTTTGACAGTCCTAGATGTCCTACTCCTATTGACCCCCAGAACGTTGCTTACTATCTGTACCTTAAAAAGTTAACTGGACCACTAGCCTTCAGTATTATTTACTCTTGTTTATTACAGAGAAGAGGACTTACAATGGCCTTCCAGACTTCATGACAAAAGTAGCTCGAGAGGAACTGAATAAACTCAGCTCTTCTATAACCGAGTGCAATGTTATTTACCTGCCGCAGGTAACTGTAAATACTTAATCTATTTATTCAAGTATGTGGTTGGTCTATAATTTCTGCAATACAAATTTAACTCTTCTTACAGCTAGGTTATTTGCTAGCAATCCCCAGATCATCAGAAATGAAAGAAGAGAAGGACTTTGCTCTTGATGGCCTGGAATTTGTGGTGAGCCAACCTGTAACGGCAGAGTACATGCTGTGTGTGACTTAAATCTGTGAATATTCAGTTAAATCACAGCTTAATGATTTTTTTGTTCATATTTTCTGTCTTAGTTTCTTAGCAATAACAGAGTTCACTACAAGAGTGCTAGCACCAGAGGTAAGATCAGTTTGTGGAGAGTTAAACTTGGGATGGCACAGCCATGCCCATTTGAAAGAAAGTTTCATGATGATAGAAAATTAACTCACCTATGCATATTGCGTTTAAGAACTTGATAACCTCTTGGGGGACACACAGTGTGAAATAACAGGTGAGTGTAGTTTGGTCTTTTACCACTCTTCATAAGGTAGCTAATTTGTTGAGGAAAGAACTAGCATTATTGTTGCTACGTCATATCTGTTTAGGAGTTTCGTGTGTCAACTTTCGCTAAATTCTGAGGTCTTCTCTTTTTTCAGATCACGAGACGGCCATCATGCATCGTCTACAAACAGTTATTTTAGAACACACTAAAGTCTTAATGGATGTCATGGAATGCTGTGCAGAGTTGGACTGGTAATTTCCTGTAAAATTCTTTATCCCTCTTCAATAGTGACCAACAATAACACTGCCTCATAAAACACACAAGTCACGAGAATGAATAAAATGATTACCAAAGATGAAATGTAGAGTAAATGTCTTCATGTTTGAACAAATTATCCAAATTAGTAAAATCCTACTAGTTGTCTATTATCAATGCTGCGTTCTGATTGGTTGAGCTACTATAGCCCACTAGTCGTGAAAAGCGCTGGAGTTTTGGCTGCAAAAAAGGATTAAAGTCTTGCTTTAAGTTGTTTAGTCTCGATATTTTTTGACCAACTAGTTGGATTTTACTAAAACAATTACTCCTCTCGCCCTCATGGCCTCTGAGTCAATAGTCCATTGGCTATTGACTCAGAGCCCATTCGGGCTCGAGGAATAATTGTTAAGTAGTACCATAAGAAATTTGAAGAACAGTGTACAGAGTGTGCATGTTGGTATTTGTTCTTAAATCGTTAAAATGACCAGTCACGACGATTTCAATGGTTTTTGCGTGTTTTTGTGAACTGCAAGGTTTAAACTACAAGCTGGTGAAAGAAACATCGTGCACCGACAAAACCAGCTCCATCATAATAAACAAAAGTCACGACTTCACCTACAAATTGAGACAAAAATTGGAAAAATGTGTGCCATTGTTTTCAAGTATTCCTTAATGCATTCCTCTTAATGTTCTTCGGTTTTGGCGGTCCATGCTTCTGTTGGGCGTCTCTTTTTGTTTCTCTATTGTTCGAATTGAAGTAGTTTTAAATATTTCAGTCCTCTAAAATAACATCGCCAAATTACCCCTAGGAGAGCAGTCGCTCGCATTGTACACCAGCCCCTTTGAGGGCTCCCTGAAGTCAACCACACACTTTTCACACTTCTCTCCGGACATTTTTTGGCACTAATGAGAGAGAATTACGCTCGACAGAAAACAATTCGTGCATTTAATAACCGACTGGTAGTTAACTGAAAATACTTTTACCATGACTTGTGGTTCAAGCGTATAGACTCATATTATAATTATTGTTTCACTTTCAGCCTAATTGCCCTTGCCTTGTGTGCTAGGGAAAATAACTATGTTTGTCCGGAGCTGACAACCTCGTCAGTGTTAAGCATTGAACAGGGAAGGTACAGTTGCATCAATACATTGCCTTCAATTGGTTTATTTTTGCAACATTTATTTCTATAGTGCGCTCTTTAAAACTGAATCACGGACGTCAAATCTCGGAGTTGTTTAAAGCATGTTTTAAGAAGATATAAGAACGCCAACAGATAATTATACTAGTCTCTTTTGATCGGTGTTGAATGCAACACCTTGCAATGTTGTCTAGATGTGCAACTAAACTTCTAAGCCTCAGTGTTGCTTGCTTTTTATGTCAGGCATCCTTTGCAGGAACTGTGTGTAAATCAGTTTGTACCCAACAACTCCGTGGTTTACAAGGACAGTGGTCGGTTAAAGGTCTTAACAGGACCTAATGCCAGCGGTAAAAGTGTGTACCTTAAACAGGTAAAGCGTATGACTGTGTACATTTATATACCTGCCAACTCTCACGCCTGCCGAAATAAGACATCGATCTCACGCATCAAGGACAATTTCTCACGCCTGACTCACAAATCCAGGCGAATTGTCCTTTAACACATGATTAGTAGTCCAAAAAGGTGCTTAACTTTATCACAACATTCTAAATCTTGTCGGGACATCTTCGGACATTTGCGGCGACGTTCGGAAGTCTTCGGAAAATCGTCGGGAATGTTCGGAAATTCCCGTCATGACAAGACGAAAATCTCACGCATTTGACTCGGAAATAGTTGGCAGGTATAGATTTAGCCTTTCAGTGTATACCTGTTAGGGATGGTGAGGTGTAGACTCTCCGAAGGTTCCCCAATAGCCTTCCTCAATCCTGTCACCCGACCCATATTTTCACTCAATCCCGTAATCCCGACAGTCATTTTCAATCCCGAATCTCGCCCCCATTTTGCTATAAATCCCAAATCCCGGATACCGAAAAATCTATTGGGGAACCCTCTGTGTGTGATTAAATTGTGGTCCAGGCTCTCATTCAGTCGGGAAAAGCGAAATTAAAATCAGAGCTTGGGTTAAAGGTTAATCCAAATTTCATCCCCACCTTGGGTTTTAGAGATTCACTTTGCCCATCATTGTTGCATAAAAACAAGTACCCTCGTGTACATATAAAGAACGGAAAGCAAATTATGCCATTAAAACACCAAAACTGCCGCCGGCTTTTTCATTTTTCTTTAGGTTTTCTTTTACCTTTGAATGACCAGGACCCGGATTTTGATGTATGTATTTTTTTTTCAGTCTCTTGTAAGCAGCAGTATTTTTCCCCTAACAGGTTGGCTTGATTGTGTTCCTTGCACATATCGGAAGTTTTGTGCCCGCTGACTCGGCAACTGTTGGCATCACAGACAGAATCTTTACACGAATACACACCAGGGAAACTGTATCCGTCGGCCTATCGACGTTCATGATTGATCTAAACCAAGTAAGTCAGTCCCTTCCAATCCAATTTCTATAATTACAGCTTTTCCCTCATAGTATAAAAGAACATGGCCAAATAAATCTTTAAAAGGGATTTGACGCAAAACCGATTATGAATGTCATGATAGACCTTTTTAGCTTGTATGTTCTGTTTTCCCAATACAGGTCATGTGATAATACTCTAGAGAACTGTTTCTTTCAAATTTCGTCTTATTCACGTGCATATCTATGCATATTTTATGAAGAGACAAAGGGTCAAGTTCCCCAGGGACCTCTATTGGGAAAACAAAACATATAAGCTGAAGAGGTCTATTGCGGTTCAGGCGTTTTGAATGGAAAGTAAAATAAATAATCATAACAATAAAATATTCAATAACGAACATTCCTGCCTTGAAGAACTGACGGTTTCCTCTGTCGCCCTAACGAGCGATCGAATGTCAGCTTCGGAGTTTTCGTTCCTGATCAGTTGAATCAGAATCAGAATCTCAAGTGGAACTCTTGGATTTGTCTGTAAAGAGTCTAAGCATAGCGCTTTATTGGAAGGTGTTAAGTTTGGAACGTCTTAACCGTTTCTCTCCTAATAATGGACGAATGAAAAACGTCACCTCCCCTCCCCCCAAAAAATTGTATTTTAATCCTAAGACGAAACTAAGTGTGCAAAAGTCTGCCAAAGAGGTTTCAATAGTCAACTCCTCCCCCCCCCCCCCCCCCCAAATAATGTATTTAATCCTAAGACGAAAATAAAAGTGTGCAAAGTCTGCCAAAGAGGCAGGAGGAGGTTTCAATAGTCACCTCCTCCCCCTCCAAAAATGTATTTTAATCCTAAGACGAAAATAAAAGTGTGCAAAAGTCTGCCAAAGAAGTTTCAATAGTCGTTTGAGCGACGCACGTCAACCGTAAGTGGACTTTTTGCACACTTGAGCTGTGATTTTGAACAAACTTTTGGGCAGATCGTCTGTATAAGAGCAAAGAAACTTAGCAATACAAATTTAGTGGCGTTAAGGCATATTAAAGGAGATTAAACTCAGTTCCGGTTAACGTGCGTCGCTCAAAAACGTTGCCGCTTAAGGTGGCTGAACACAGTTTTGCGGGCGGTCAGCGGTAACTTGCGTGACGGCGCTTGTTTTAAATTAGAAAAACAAACATGGCGGCGAAAAAACAATGGTACACAGAAGACGATTTCTCAAAATCTACTCATTAAAATTTTGTGATATTTGGCAGAATTTTTTACTTTTATCGTACTTTCAATAATAAGAACTTTAAAGTGGAAGTTGAACAGACGAATTTTGTGACACATTTAATAATTACGGTACAATCATATTATTGACTATCTAAAAACCCGTCTGTTAAAATTTGGTCAAATAAGTTTCGAATGGTAATGATTAATCATAGTACGCTGTGTGCAAGATTATAGGAAAAACTAATGAGCGAATTTTATGTAAACTGAGCAAAAGTGAAATTTTAAGGTTGTATTCAATCGTTCATGTTGCCATGGAAACTTCGTAAACTTCACATTTTACCTGCTAGTCAAAATCTTTTATCAGTATATTTTTCACTTGCCAAGTTTCAGCTTGTGAGCTGCAACCTTTCTTATGCCATGATTTGGCAAATGACATATACTCACAAACTGCCAAAACTGTGTTCAGCCACCTTAAGCGTTCTATTTACATGGTAACACCACAGTATTTCGTCCAAAGATGCAAAAGTTAGTGTAAGTGACAAATCATCACGTACCCATACCTAAGAGGTTTATCATGTCTCTTGGTTTATTAACTGGATGATTTTTTTCGTTCAATTTAAGGTAGCCACCGCAGTAGACGGAGCAACAGAGAACTCACTGGTTATCATTGACGAGTTTGGAAAAGGAACAGCCACGGTACGTAAAATCATATGCTAATAGTTTTAACAAAAATTGCATTTTTATCGTTTTTTTTTTGTTTGTTTGCTTTTTCATTTATATTTTCTGTGGAAGCCCTGTATACGTAATTCAGTGTCAAAGCGAGTACCACTGATACTGTGGGAAAAGGCTTTCAGACTAACGCCGCCAACAGTGAAACTGAAATGACTGTCATTTTCTATTATAGACGTTTCGTTTTCAAGGAGACAGATTAACGTATCTTCCATTAATAATTGACAATCTGACAAAAACCGATATGGAAATGGAAGTAACTGTAAACTTTGTAATGTAATGAACAAGGAAGTAAATGATAGTATTTGAAGTCATGGAGTACGAAAACTTATGCTAGTAGCTTGCAACAGGATCGAAGACATAGAGCTCTGTTATTCCGTGTTTTCTTTAGATCGATGGTTTGTCTTTATTGAGTGCTACTCTCCGCTATTGGCTCGTACGTGGACCCAGCTGTCCTAAGATCCTGGTCTCTACACACTTTCATGGCTTGGTACGACAAAAACTGCTGCCTCAGTCAACGCTAGTCCAATATCAGGTCCGTACTGAACTCTTAACACCAAAAGTTCTAACATAGAGTGAGACCTAATGTCCTATTAGTGTACGGTGAAGTCATAATGCACTTTTCGAAAACCGTGAAACTTGCGAAAAACTGTCCAGTTGCTGCGCGCGATCGTCGAAAGTGCTCCGCACCCTATTAAATCTAGGTGAAAAGGAATTTAGGATTGATGTTGATAATATCCCCTTTGTAACTTGTGAAAACGGATATTTGTAAAATGATAATTTATTATGTAAATTTTGGAGGTAGGCGACCTTTGGGTCAAAACATTCGGCTTCGATCATCGCGAAAGAAATTATTCTGTCGCAAAGTCTAAATCAGGTAGAACTGTTTGCTTGTCAGGAATGTAAAGATAAAATCTTATAAGACCAAACGAAATGCGCATGTCTGCAATCTTACCTCGAAAAAAATATAGGAATTTCCCGGCGTATTCTGTTTTTTTACTGTCCGCCGAAAAATTTGTAAAACACGCGTTGTAAAACTAATGATGTAACCACCAGCACTTCCAACGTAGCATTACTAAGGGGGTGTTTACATGAGAAAACTCGCACCGGCGCGACTTTCATACCGACATGACTTTTTGATTTCGTATCGCGTTTACATGATGACTGGGTTATTTCACATCTCGTTATTGAAGGTACACTTCATGTTGATAAAATGCACGTATGATTCAAAATCGCGAACATTACGCACGCGCTACCCGTTCCAGTCTACCGGCAGACCGATTTCACACCGAAACGGGTGGTCGTTTCGTGTTTACATGATACCGTTGCGAGATTTCGTACCGGAGTGAAATTCTCGCCCCGGTGCGACAACCGGAGTGAACTCACGCCGGGGCGACTCGCGCCGGCATGACTTTTTGTGGTAGTATCACGTAAACAAATGTAGAGCCATGAGAGGGAACCGGGGTGAACTCGCCTCGGCGCGAAAGTCGCCCCGGTGTCATGTAAACACCCCCTAAGAGTTTTGTCTCGGCGGTACAACTGAAGACAATGGAAGTGATGTAATTCTTTTTTTTTGTCTGGTTTTAACGAATGACATGTCGCCTTTGAAGACAATGGAAGTTATGCAAGAGGAAGAAGATCTCGTCTTTCTTTACCAACTCGTGGACGGTCATGCGAACAGTAGTTTTGCTTGTCACATAGCCTCTCTTGCTGGTGTACCAGATGAACTGATCAAGAGAGCTCATCAGGTTTGTATTATTCATTTCAGTCTTACTTACTGTTGAACCCGTTTTAACCGTTTCACTCCCAATATCGGCTTAAGGCAAAAATCAACAAAATTCCCAAATTTCATTTCGCAAAATGCTGAGAAACAAATATTAAAAGTACACCAAGGTTACAACATGGCATTTCGTCCACAGACTCAAAAGTTAAAACCACATACAAAACAAATAGTACTGTGTAATAGCACTGCCAAAGAGGTCTTGTTTGGATGGTTACACCATGGCATTTCGACCACTGACTCAAAAGATAGAACCACCTTATAAGACCATCTTTCACTCCGGGAGTGAAAGTGTTAATCTAAAAAAAAAACTCTTTGTATTGAAACGGTTGGGCAATTAGGTTTCCTGTTTTTGCGTTCTCGTTAGTATTCTTGGCTACGTTACGTGACGTGTATAAGATTAAGAAGTTGTTTTGTGGGTCAGCCAGAAGCTTTTCTTGAGTTCCTGTGTAGTTAAGTGGAGCTCCTTATAAAAGGAAGTCTTAGATTCCGGTAATAAAAAGAAAACTAACTTATCAGTGTTGTCTTAAAAGACGATTCAGATGCCAAAATTTAACCTGTTTATCCGATTGCCAGCGAAAGGAAATAAAATGAAAAACCTCTGCGTGGTGTCTAAGATAATTATAGTTCATCGTCCTTGTAGGTGCCCACGACGGTTCGCCAGTTAATTGGTCTTTTACTTAACAATCAAAAAAGCATTTATATATTTGAGTATCACTTCCCGTAATCTCCATGATTCCGGTTCAGAAAGGATTACAACTCGTTGTTTAGATTCATTAATGAAAAAAAAAATGTCTTTAATATTTTGAAGTACTACTTTTCTTGTCGAAGGACATAAACCCGACCAGAGGGCGCCTGTACTTAAAACGTTAAACCCCGACTTTCTCAATGCATGTGATATTCCTTTGAAGTACTTTCTCTGAACAATTTGATTTTAATTAAGAGGAAGGAAATGTTGAATAAGACTGTACAGTCTGAAGTAGATGTCGGCCGGTGGGGATCTATAATTCGAGGGTAGATAAAGAGAGAGCTACCGGTAATAACTTGTATGCGGGGTTTGGTGAGGGTGACTTTTGCGATATGTATAAAACATAAGGATAAACCCTTCGATCTTGTTCTGTTGAGATGCACCACCTCTTCTCGGTGGGTATTTTCTCCTCCGGTTGAGAAAAATAGTTTTCGGTTGATCAATAAATTTTAGGGCTGGTTCACTAGCGACGAAATCGGAGTCGTAGTCGGAGTTTGTAATCAGCAGCGGAGAGCGTTACGACAGATAATAGTGAAAACAGCCTTCTGATTCCGCTTACGGCTTCGATCGCGCTTACGATCTAATAAAACTAGTTTGTCGCGGTCACAAGCGGAAACGGAACAACTTAACCAATCACAAAGCGTGGAAACGAGCATTGTGATTGGTTTATCCTTGCGCTTCAGCTTCCGACTCCGACAATCTGGTTTTCATCTGATCGTAAGCGACGGAGCCGGAATGAAATGGAAACGTTCCGATTCTTCCGACTCTGATTCCGTCGCGTTTATCATAAACTAAAGACTCCGATTTTTGTTTTTCACTCGATCATAAGCGCTCTTACGACTCCAGTTTCGTCTCCGACTACGACTCCGTCAGCGTAGCTTTTAAACAGCTCACAACTTGTTAGCAGCACGTTAACAAGCATAAATTTTAGCGTTTTGTCTCATCAATTTTCCTCGTGAACTGCTTACGTCATGCGATAAATTAAGGACAAAAATCTTAAAATAGCCCTAAATGTAAGTGCCAGATATCCTAACCGTTTCAGACAAATGAGCAACCTCTAGCATAGATAATAAGGATAAAATACCGCTAACGATCCTCGAGGATCAAAATTTACCAATCACCAATTGCCACGATACAGTTACGGAACAGCCCGCCAACATCGTCGCGTGATAAAGACCTGCAGTAAGCGCCCGTCGAAACGATGTGATCAATATCGGGGTGATTATCACCGTGTGAGGCAAGTGATAATTTCAGCTTTCGATGCTACTAGATCCCGAGTTATTTAACCACTGTTATCACATCCTCGCACAGCTTTTGGAAGCAACAGAAACAACTGTTCGATCTTCTACCGTCATGACAACTCACCCTTAGCAAAAAAATGGTGATTTGGAAACTACTATAATTAGTTCCATCAATAAAAATCGGCTGAAAGAGATTTGTGTTTGAACTCAACCAACGCAACCCAGTATTAAACAGATTTTGGTTCATCGCAATAGAACCGGATGACTTAAACGGTGGCGTGTCCAGCTTCCTATAAGTTTTTTTGTTTGTGTAACTGAGGCTCCCTTAAGCCCACATTTTGCCCTAAGTGAGCAGTTAATGTTCACAGTAGTTTAGGGGAAGGGAAGGTGGGTTCTTTCCCAGTACATCTTATACTGAACATTTTGATTTAACTTGTGCAGGTGACGGAGCTGGTAAGAACTAACAAACCGTTGAAGAGAAAGGACACAGAAAACAGTGAAGATCAACAAAAAAGGTTTGGTTTTACTTAAATTGTTTAGGCTCCGTATCGGGTTTCTCCGCCAGGATCTGACGTCAGCACTTATTATTAGGGAACTCAAGCAAGCACGACGGCTAAGGCAACAAGAGCATCAAAAAGCAAAAGGTTTGATGAGCAAAACAACAACTCTGCTCGTGCTTTTCGTACAATTCTTTGCCTCCACGACTACGACTTAAAACGGTTTGTTGTAACCTGCGCAACGTAACGTAACTCAATACACCAAAAGTTTAAAACTGCGCCATATCCCAGTCGACGCACGGTTTGTTCGAGCAACGGTCGATCTACTTAATCGATCTACCGAACACTTATACTGCGCATGTCTGTCAGTCCCACTTGCATGTAAACGCAACTTACCCATGAAGTTGTAAATTGCACTATGTTCGCAATATCTTTCTCGCCTGACGTAGATCGTTTGCTAAACCGGGGCGAGTTGTGAAACTTCAGGAAACAGTTCGGGACTTTGCTTGTTTCCCCCGCTCACACAACAGGTTTTGGACGATGGTTTTAGTAATTCTCGCATTCGTCATGTCCGTGTGCGCTGCATGTTCGCTTTAACTTATCCTTTGCTACCATTGTGCTGAGACCACTGCTTTTGGATAATTTTAGGATAAAATCTTTTACAATATAACATGGATTATGGATTAATTGAAAACTGCAGCTCACGTCTTAGCTACTTTGATTTTTGAAAAAGGCTTGAAAACCATTTTATATGAATAAGTTGAAAATGAACTCTTTTACATTCTCGATTTTCTGTGCTCTTTAATGAATACAGAATTGAATTCACAAACTTTGTAAGACTCAAACACGAGCAAAAGTCATTTTATGTTGATTTTTTTTTTCGCAATGAGCAATAATAAAAGACAGTAAATTCTGGACCGTTTAAGCTTTACCTGGCCACTTTGCTAACCAACTGCTCTGCAAGAAATTTCGCAGATTATAATAGTGAAAAGTTTACCGGATATTGCCTATATTGCACAGTTTACAAATTGTGGTATATTGCGCTGCGTTGCACTGCGCAGTTTAGAACAAGCCACTTAAAACCTCCTAATGAGACGTTTTATGGATGACATGAACACCGGAAAAGAAAAAAGGTTCTTACACATTCAGAACTTGGACTCTGTCCCTTGTTGGCTTAGCTCAATTCTGTGCTAAAGTCATTACAGTACTTGGTTCCTTTAGGTTTACCCACACATAAAATACTGCTGCAAAGTTATAAATGAGATATCAAACAAATTTACGAATTTTTGTGATCTTAGAAGGCATAGGATTAAAACTTGAAAACGTTGGGCCAACGTTTTCAAGTTTCAATCCATTTCCATCCTTGCCATCCGTTGCAACAGACGAGAGGAAACAACGTCAATGCCTAAACATAGTCTTCAATAACAAAACTGGACCATTATTTTTGGAATTCAGTAGATACGAAAGACGTTTTTGCTTTTTAAAAAGATAGCAAATAGCGTATCCTAGCCTCTTTAATTTGGTGACATTTGACAAATGGAGCGAGTTGGAATAATCGCGGTGAAGTTTGAAAAAACGACGTGGTCGTGAACTGACGTTGCTGGCGCTGGTGGTCTCGTCGCCGTAGTAGAAAACGCCGAAAACATCCATTAGTTGCGGGGGCGGTTGCGGGGGTGGGTTGGCTCTCGCCCCAACTGTCGCGCATTTATTGCACTGGAACTTTTCTGTGTCCGGTGGTTTTTTTTTCGTGCTTTAACTTTGTACTTCACGAACTTCAATGGCCTTACCAAACTTGGCAAACTATTTTAAGCTACAGAATTCGGTTGGAGCAAAATTCTGAGTAAAACATCCAAATGTTGGAGCAAATCATTTTGAATATGATATCATTTCATGTTTTCATCCAGTTTCTGTAAACCAACGTCACAGACTAATTTGCCGTAACCCTTTCAAGATTATTATTATTCCTAACTCACGCGCGATCTTTTAAAGATAAATTTTACATCAGTCATACTTCTAAACTAGATTAGGTTAACAGTTTTTGAATGTATAAGCAAGTAAACGAATGGATAAACACTTGGCTTGCGGAAGGTCGTTGCAATGAAGTCGTCCGGGCTGTGACTGACTTTCACTCACTTCAGTTCAACGTTCAATGGTCCTTTGAAGTCGAATCAGTCTTAGTGTATTATATCACAAAACTCTGAAAGTCACTGAAATGCGATATATTATTGTTAATTATGAGAATAAATATAAATAACAATAAACAAATATATAGATTAACAATATCCATGAGCGTATGCATGTTAGCTTGTCTTTTCGGTTTCTTCTGTGAGTACCGGAGCACAGATTAGGTAATACAAAAGAAATAAAAGACGGGAAACAAAACAACTCCAAATAAAGACTAATCCCAAGTGACCAAAAATACAAAGCTTTCCGGTACCTGCAGAAAGACCCGTCTTTTCCTTCCACCCTTAAAAATACCCTGCTCAAATGCCTTGCAATTAAACAATCGATAATGTCAGCCTTAACAGCACTTTGGCAGAGCTAGTCAAAAGGCCAATACTTGTAATCAAACCCGATATTGCACTTTAAACCGCTTAGTCACGAAACTTTCAACTAATGACCACGTGTATTTTATGTGTGAGAAAAATTAATTGTTGATTTTTTAATAAGCTCTATTCAAATTAGTTGACTGACCCTTCTTTTTTAGGTTTGAGGCGATTGTCGTGAATTTCTTAAAGCTTGACCTGGAGCATGCTGATCCACACGGGTTTCTCTCCGAGCTACTTCAAACTGCAAAGGAATAGATGACCCACTCTTGCAGGCTTGGATGTACCGGTGTTTAGGAAATTCCGACAGTAATAACCGGTTAACTCCGTCACTGTTCAGTCATGTGACATACAGATATTACTTTTAAGGCTTTTCTTTCCAGAAGTGTCGAAAGTCAGGCAAAATTCTTAAATTGCACCTTAAGAATAAGAAGCCTAACAAAAAAACACCGTGCAAAATTTGAAGTAACGATGGAGAGGTTTCGTTTCAGTTGAATGGTCGCTTTTTTGGATTTTAATCAAGGGTTGGAAATCCTCGTAGAACACAACAAGGCCTTCCGCAGTCTCTCGTATTTTAATGGTCGCTATTAAGAATTTTTCCCACGTACTCAAAACTGAGTTAAAACTTCCTTGTACAACAGAATAAATGGCGCCACAATAGCTTTTATTTGACCACACTTTTAGATATATATTCCACAGATTCCAAGTTCGAATCACCTTTTACTCACGATAAGGTACATGCAGGTATTTAGGGAAATGTGTTACGACAGTAACGGCCATTTTCGGTTTAACTTTGCCAGTTCCTCGCTATGTCACTTCAGTTTAGGAATTACTTCTAAATAACAGTACCGGGCACAACTTCTAGACGAATAAGTCTTCCAAACATAGCTTATAATTCAGAGTTCACACAAATAACTGAGTTAAACTTTAAGAATTTGTTTGGTGGCCAGTTCTCAGTGGTTGTTTTAGTTTCGTTTATAAATTTTGTAGCGAGGCTCTTTAAAAAGTATAAAAACACTTTAAATATTTGTACAGTTTATTCAACATTCCCACAGGAAAGTACTGCTCAACAACATTTGAATGGTCGCACGTGAACTCGATAGTAAAACTTTGTTATACAACACAGCAGTTATTAGCACATTAAAATACTGATCAGTGGTTTTCACTTTAATGATCATGGTTAAGAATTTCAACCACTGACTCCAAAGTTCGTCTTACCTCTTGCAGCGTGTTAAACAGTATCAAAGACAGTACTGCACTGAGTGGAAACGCTTTAGCATTTAAATAACAGACTCAAAAGTTGCCAACGTCCTCTTGTACAACATACACTCAAGTATTCAGTACCATGGAAAGTACTTAGTTAGACCATAGGATTTCATCCAAACTCAATGAATTCCGTTATGGCTCACCGACAGAAGGGCCAAAACCCAAATGAAATCAAGTAGTGACTATTCAACCAAAAGTCCTGCTACGGCTCCTCTTTTGTTCTGCTTATTTTTACCTAGTGTGTAACAAAGAGCAAGTTCTTGACCTAAACATCTATTCATTCGAGGAAATTTTTATTCCAAAGAGGGAAGAAATCATAAAGTGTGACCATTGACGTTTATGCTCCACCCGGTGCTTTCCCTTTTGCTGTCATTTTTTCCCTGTATCTTGTCCAACTTAATTTCGAATTTTTGGGAATTCTTCCACTAACCAGTTGTTAAAGTGAAATGGTTGAACAGTGGCTCCACTTAGCTTTGCATTCTTATTCTTATCTCCATGTTGATATTGTATTTTCAGTTGTCTTGAGAACTCTTTCCGCTCCAGTGTATGTAATATAATTCTTATTCAATTACAATGTGTTCTGACGTCACGCGTTTGGTCCTTTATAATTATGCTACGTACTTAGAACGAGGAAAATTGCATGCACATGTCATAAAACGCCTAACTTGGCTGCAAGGCGGGTTAGATAAAACCGACATTCACACAAAGACAAACAGTGTTATTGAGCCCTCGCTGAGATAGCAGAGTGGAAGTTAACCGCTTGTTACAGTGGTGGAAACAGGCAAGAAGATGAAGCACTGCCCCCTTCAAAGAAGATATCATCGAAATTCGTTTGAAATCGCGCTGTTAGGAGCAGCCAGTGTGGGAAAGACGTCGCTGGTTCGACGGTCGTTTTATGGAGAGTTTGAAGAGGAGTATACCCCAACAGTTGAGGACTATTACAAACGTGAAACTCACCAAAACCATAGTGTAACTGTTCTTAATGCCACAGATTGTGCTGGAAGCTTTCAGTTCCCTGCAATGAGGCAAGTAACCATCCGAAGAGCCGCTGGTGTGGTCCTGGTTTTCTCATTGGACAGTGAATTTTCGTTTCGTGAGCTTCACAGAATATTACACGAAGTCATCACGACCAGGGGAGAGGAAGGAGTTCCAATTGTTGTTGTTGGAAATAAAAAGGACTTAGGCGTTCGGGAAGTTTCAGAGGAAGAGATTGCGGAATTAACGAGAAAATTCAGCTCTAATCTATTCCCCCTGCGGTACGTTGAGGCATCAGCTAAAGACAATTTGAACGTTGAAGAAGTTTTTAATCAACTTCTTAGACTTTTGATGCCTGAAGCTACCCCGAAGAAGAAGCGATTCAAGATTTCTAAATTAGTCAACGAAGCGAAAGAAAAATGCCATGTTATGTGATATATTCGGGACATATTCCGCGCTGCTGTACCTTTGAATGTATTTATTAGACGCTATACTTATTTCATAGCTGAAATACGCTAACTTATGTATGAAAAATATCAAACAAAAGCTCAATGTTATGTGAAGTATTTATTTATTTCTCTGTACAAAGTTATGGAAATTCACAAGCGATTATGGCTGATTTATAAAGTATAATGAAAGGATATGCTCTGCATGTTTATGTTACTAAGTGCCGTAAATTCATCGTTATGATTGTTTGTGTAAAAAAGGGCAAGTCTGAGCACAAGAAATTTGAATTTTACATTTTAGAAAAAGCAAATAAAAGTAATGATCTTTGAAATTATGTTCAAAGTCAATTAATTACGACTTCATACAGTGACAGTTTCCTCTGTTAATTATGCTTTGACTGGAAAAAGCTACTAAAACGCGCTATACGCTTGCTTATTTCTTACATCTGTACAAAAATTGCTGGAAGAGCCGAGACAATTTGCAATGTATGAAGTGTTGTATGTGATCTTTGGCGCTTTCCCATTTGCCTTCTAATACTTGATTATACTTTTCGTAGTGAAAGGCGCTTCAGCGGATGTTTATATTATTAGTATAGCGTGACAGTATCTTCCGCTTTCGTAAGACCTTTGGTCGACTAATCAAAGGACACGACAAATGAGAGCTTATCGGAACAGACTGTGGGAACGTAGGCTGCATGCAGGATCAAACAAGCTCCAACGCTCAAGTTACCGTTGGTAACACTTTTTTCTTAGTAGGAGATGGGGCTATTCTTTGAGCGTTTTTACTAAGGTGAAAGCCATTTCAAGAAAAATGAAAATTAATTACTTGTTTTGTTTTCTACCCATTGTGATTGGTTACCGTTTTCAAATGTGGTGAGGTTCTCTTTGATATTTTTAATCCAAAAACGTCATATTCCTTAAAATAATGATGAGCTAGACATACAAACAATAAATGAATCCATCTATCGTGTCAGTAGATTGTACCCTCGACTGGAACAGCACGAGGAAAAAAACTACAATTAAAAATAGTCCGCTTTGCTTTTAACGTAAAGTATCGTCGGTCATTAGTAATTCCTACACATGTTTCCGAAGGAAACAAAAATAAAAAATGTCCAAATGTTCTGAAAAAAATATATCGAACGATAACTTCGGATACAGTACCGTACGTACGAAATTATTATAGAGATTTACAGCCCAGGCTTGATTACCAGCGGCTGTTCGGAAATCGAGTCTATTTAGAGCCACGTTTACGACAAGTTGTACCACGTGACGAAGTTTCCCCTTAACTTGTGCTTTACTGTTCATTACTTCTACCCCAAAATGAGTCGCTTAACGTTTAGTCTTGTCTTTAATAACAATTGTTTTGGGCTGTATTAATCTGTCCATTTTCTATTTTGAGAAATTCTCAACTTGAATCTGCCGTTTGCCGTTAGCGTGACTCTCCTCGTAAGTATAAATCCCGAAAGCAATCAGTACCTTTTATCCAGCGGCGTGTACGCTTTTGTCACTGGATAAATTTGGGTTAAAGAATTTTATTTTGTAAACGAGAATTTTAACCCTTAATAATATGAATAATTTAAAATATATGGGTAATTATATGGGTGACTCGCTATGACGAAAGGCTAGCACTGGAAACTTCAGCTTCGCAATCTCTCTATAGTGGCAAATTTGCCTTATCTTATAAAGCGAATTCTTTGCTGATGATAACAAACCATTTCGTAAGTTCAACTATTATTTCACGCCCTCCGCGTGCTAGAAATTCTTTCATTCTTCCTCGCTGTTTTATATTTAGATAAATTGTAAACTGACAAACTCGTCATTTGGCAATCGATGGCTATTTTTAAAATTATTCCCTAATGAGCAATTTGCAAATGTGAAACTGATCTACAGACGCCGCAGGTTATCAGTGAATATCTTACATCATGTTCACGAGCGCCAAAGGCGGAAGTGTACGGCTGCCTCCGATGGGGAACCCATGAAAATCCTGAACTTCCCAAATTCCCATTTCTTCTTATTGTCA
This sequence comes from Porites divaricata, assembly GCA_038088405.1. Taxonomy (NCBI): domain Eukaryota; kingdom Metazoa; phylum Cnidaria; class Anthozoa; order Scleractinia; family Poritidae; genus Porites; species Porites divaricata. The sequence continues at coordinate 1,122,443 of JBBMOI010000012.1, forward strand.
AACATATGAACGTTTTCCTCAAAATGGTAGAAACCGAAAGTAAAATTAATTTTTAGAGTTATTTTCGTTTTTTCATCTGCGGACGTTCGCAAATCGATGGCTATTTTTAAAATGATGCCTAATGACAATTTGTAAATGTTAAACTCATCTACAGGCGCCGACCCTGGAAAAAACGTGACCGTTTTTTAAATAACGCGAGCGCCGAAGACCAATTGTCCCCGATGGGAACCCCCTGGAAATCTTTAAAAACTTGCTAAACTTAATTTCTTTTTATTTTCAAATGTCTGACCGTTTTCCGTAAAAAAAGTAGAAACCGTAGGTTGGTTGATCACTTTTTGGAGTTCCGTTTCCTAATACTTATCAGAAACTGTGTTTCAGTTGTTTATTCCGTTTGATTTTGTTGCAACTAAGTTAGCGAAGAAATTACTTCCTAATGACTACAAAGTGAAATAAAACATCGATATAAGTGAAAGTTACAACAACAGACCTGTTAAAAACGACGGACCGGCCTAACAGTTTTCCAAATCCCAAATAGCAATCTGTTTTAGTCTTCTTACGTTTTATCCACCGTTCTTTCTTTTGTATTTTGCTGTTCTTGTGTCCAGCCACCGTCATAAGCTGTTATCAGCTTTTATACAAATTTCACTCAATTTCCAAGCGGCCAGTTTTTTATGACCGAAGTTGGCTCTGCCTAAGCACCTTTATTCAGTTATACACGTGCACTATGCAAAGCACAAATAACAAGTGAAACAAAACCATTTTGTTGTGCGTTTAATTGCACCCATCTCTTGGGAAAAAACTGTTTTTGCGAATAAAGGAAAATGTCGTATACATAAGCTGTCAGAACTCTTTTCCTTGGTAGACAAAAGACGGAGAAGAAAATATTTCATGACGTCAAATGTGCGTCTGTATTCTAATAATTGATATATTATTAGTAATTAAAATACGCGTAGAATTAAGCTTATTGTATAAAAACTAATTTGAAAAGAAACCGTCTATAAAAAATGGTAATAGGACTGAGCAAAGTTCGATTCGCTTTGTAATCATACGAGTGATTAACAAATGTGGACGACCGCGTATGAAATTAGACGAAACGAAAGCCCTGAGGCCAATTAGTCATAACTATAACACTTTGAGAAATATACGGTGATATACTGTAGTTTGGACATCTTGTTTATTAAAGGGACAGGATTAGCCTTTTTTGTCCAGACGTTTTAAAAAAGAACACTTCACTGAAATACAACTGGTATGCGCTATGAAGAGTACGTATGCTGGCCAATTACTGATTACACTGTCTGTTGACTATGAAATCAGGGCCGCTAATAGCCAATCAGATTAATGAATGTCATTTGTTATAGTTACGATTAGGCAAGGTAAAGCGAGTGACGACTTTTTAATAAGTGACGCTCTCGAGACAAGATTTCTGAGCCTGTCCGCTTTAATAGGGCGCTTTCTTTTGACGTTAATCCGGAGTAGCATAATGGTATAAACTCTAGCAGTCATTTACTAGATAAGGCATTGATTGCCGCCATATTTACACCTGTAGCACACGTTTATTGCGCAAACTCTTTTTCCTGTGTATACATATTTTTTTTCGTCCGCTTTTAGTATTTTTGTCTTGTAGTTTTAGACATTACAGCTTCCATCTTCTGTCAACGTGCTATTTTTTGTATGTATATGTATTTTTCTATCCTGACAAATAAACTAAAAGCTACTAAACTAAGCAAGTAGCGACAGGCTCCTGATTCAGGTGTAAAAACAGTAGGGGCTTCTACCCATGGAAAAGTCTAAAAAACAGTTTAATCGAATGAATGAATATTCAGTTACCAATAAATAGAGGTTTACAGTGACGCACCGAACAGGAACACGAGCGCAGGCTCTTTGTTCCTGCAATGTAAAGCTTTCTTGTGGTAAACATCTGTGCTTTCGTAGTATAGTATATCAGGATAAATATTTATCAACTTCAATGTCGAGTGTCTATACAAAATACAGCTCGAGGCTCACTGTTCAAAAGAGAGTTAATATCTGAAGGTTAATGCCTTCTTTGTATAATCAAGCTAATTAACCAGGTATAACGTCTTTTTTGTTAACTAAAAAAATAATGAACTTTTAAAAGTTTTTTTCGCAGATTATTAAGTGAGGGTTACTACTGCTTCATCTGAGTTAATAGTGGACAACGGAGAGAGTAACCAAAAGTTCCGTCTAGTTCTCTTTTTAATGCCACTGTAATGTACCCGGGGTACGTTGTCAGGCCTGCGGGTTTTGTGCAGCCAGCAAAAAAACTCAGTAAAGACGGAGTAAACTCTCACAAAGAAATTTCTTATCTTTAGTGGGCACCCATTTGTTAACATGTATATCAGTCTATTCGCTTTCACCAACAATGAATAAGTCACTCAGTGTGATGAATATAGCGCGACTTTTTGTACTCGTTTTTACACAATTAAATATAGTTCCTTTTCTTAGCTAGAGCTAATATAAGCTCTTTCCAATAGTAGCGCATGTATAAATATCAATTTAAAAAGAAAGTTATAACAAAACGAGAATTAAGCATTGGTTTCAAATTGGTTACAAATTGGATGTATTAATTGATTTTGAATCTAAATTAGTTTTTAGAGCCGATTATTTTTAAAGTTGGATGCTTTGCGTGCTGCATGAAAAAGATCTGTTAATTGTATTTTGCTGTTAAGTGAACGTAAGAGGGGAACCTGTAACTCCATATTGCGTATGTAAATGTACACTTGAAATAATTTTACCAGCGGTAGATGATTTTATACCATTCTTGAAGACTTATTGTTGTTTTGTTCCTCGTCCTGGCCAATGTATATCATCTTTCTTGGCCTCCACTCTCTCCATCGTTTTTTTCTATCAAACCCTTGTGGAAGCAACCCTTCTTGGCTGTTTTCTGCACCAGCAGACATTCTTCGTAGTATGTTGGCCTGTTCTTTCATTACCGTCATTCGAAAAAGTGTTTCTTCTGTTTGAGCCACGGGAGAACTTAGTCTTCGCTGTGGTTGGCCAAAAGAACTTTTTCTCTCTCTTTTGCGTTTCTTCTGCTCTTTGGAAAATAAGAAGTCGCTGATAACACATCCCATTCTATCGAAACTGTCTCAGTCGATCAAATAAGCAGCGGTTATGAGAGCCAACTTCTGATATGAATGGTTTCTATGCTTTTCTGTTATTGGTTCATACTGTCCTTATATTAGGAGTTTTAAACCGATTATTGGGTAAGATGTTGGATGAGGCTGAGTATGATATTATATTAGGCATTGAGCAGAGGCTGGGGAACAACCTCGTCCCCAGGGCTATTTTCCCTGGCTTTGGGGGAGGGGCGGACGAGGTTGGCTGGGGAACTCCTTCCTCGATCTGCTCAGTCAGTTTTCTATCATACGAAAGCTGAATTCATTCGATATTTTACAAGCTTGAACATCCATAACCTTTTAACCCTGCACAGAGTTTTTTAAAACATTTGCCATTTCATCCGCAGTTTCAGGGGGCGCGATCCATTCAGCCAAAATTTCCAAAAATTCGGGTCCAAAACTCAACGGATCGGTTCGGTCCAACCGGAAAAGTTTCGAAAAAACGGGTCCACCTTTTGAGGTGGTCCAAAATCCCGGTCGGACCGGTCGGAATTTTGGTTGAATGGATCGCGCCCAGGGTATTTTTTTGAATACACATACGCGTTGCTATTTACCCGGGACTAAATAAGCCGACAGTGCCTATGCACAGCGGAAGTTATTTGAAAATGGCGGTCCTCCACACTCTTTGGAGTGGAAAAGCTGTTCATGTAAACATGCTTTTTAGACCGTTGCTGTTTAGAAAGTCAGTCTTCTGGAATAGCAGATGTATAACTCAACAGATGATGAACCACGATAGTGAAAAAAAGAAGATGTGTAGAAAGGTAGAGTTATTTTACAACTGTCGAACGTTTCGTATTCCGTCAGTCTTTTTGTCCTTCTTTGATATATGAATTCACCAACATACTCATTTTGGTGAGTCTGATCTTGTGCAAAATGTTGATAAATAAGTTTACTTTTTATATCAAGCTGTAGTTTTTCCACTCGCAACAGAGTTCTCTGCAGAACTGCTGCCCAACTGTAATTAAAATTCATCCTTACACCCGGTAGGCGGCAGATCTATTTACTTATCTCCCTCTACATGTATGAAGACAATTTAATCGACTAGATTTCGAGTCAAAGTGTTAAGATTACATTGTTTCAAATCAAGCTTAGTTAAAACTTTTAAATCAAGTTAGTTTTAATTGAACGTTTTATGACCGAAATGCAAAAGCAAGTGACTTTCCCAACATTTAATATTTCAGGCCAAAAGTAGTTTATTTCGAGAGATATATGAAGGTCCATACAGTTTATCTCATGTCAGACCTATGAGTAGCCAATCACAAGGCAGCTTCTTGACAGATCTGAAATCCAGTCCTTCACCAGCTCTTTTTCTGGGATTCTTTGGAGCAGTTCCATTCACTGGCTTGGCTGGGATGTCCATTTTCCTTCCTGAACATATGGAACTCATAGTGCATGCTCAGCAAGCTTACGGAGCATGCATTCTCTCCTTCCTTGGGGCAATACACTGGGGCTATGCATTGGCCAAAAGTAGTGGTCTGATGCCTGACTGGAGTACTCTTGGATACAGTGTAACTCCATCACTCATTGCATGGACAGCTTTGCTTGTTAATCCACTTCCAGGATTGGTTACCTTATGTGTTGGACTTGCTTGCGCTTTATCAAAGGACCTGAAAACACCTCACTTCCCAGTGTGGTATTATTCATTGAGAAAAGCATTGACAACATTGGCTGTTGGTTCTGTTGCTTTTACAGCAGCTGTGTTTTATTTCCACTAGCTTACCTTTTGGTCATTTAACTCTTGAAGAGTACAGCTGTACCACCATGTTGGAATATACTGCACCCCCTCCCCCATTTCTGGGGGTCAATTCAAAAAAAGCTTTTCAAGCACAGACTGTGTTTAAATCACTTTTGTTGAATTGAAAAAAAAAAATCTATTGGGTTGTGATTGTAAACTGGACTTTAATAAGGATATTTTATGCAGTTTTTTGTTGGTGAACCTGAGATAGACCTCTTTAGCATTTATGTTTTGTTTTCCCAATAGAGGTGATAATACTCTAGAGAACTGTTTCTTTCAAATTTTGTCTCATTTATGTGCATATCTATGCATAAATTATGAGAAGACAAAGGGTTAAGTTCCCTTGGGACCTCCATTGGGAAAACAAAACATACAAGCTAAAGTGGTCTATTGTTCTTAGTGGTTGTTGGCACTTACGTTATTAGGGACCTTAAGCAGCCAGGATGAGTTTGTGGACGACGTCGAGAGAAGACGAGTAAGGTCTGGGTCGAGAACATCGTCCAAAGCGGGAAAAACAAATGTTTAAGCAAGCTCCGGTCTCGGTTCGTCGCCGAAGTAGGTAGACTGCACTGAATTGCTTCATTTAAAGAAATACGAGAGTTACTTCAGTCTTCAGTTTAGTGTTGAGAACAACACAATTAACGAGGTAGAACTTTTCCTACTCTCCGAAGGATTTAAATCAGTAAACCGTTTATCAAATGAAAAGGTTTGAATCGAATCAATCGAGAATCAAACAGTACAGAGCTGGTTTTGTTGTCCTATACATTTTACAGGAGTTGATTGCCGGAGGCACGATTTCCGTACAGTCCCATTCTTTTATCTGCTACGGATATACAACTTTATTCACGTTGATCACGTTTACCGGAAAAAGTATATATGAAATATAGTGAAAATCTTGCTTTCGAGAGGCAGACATGTACATCTCAAACACATAAACAAAAAAACAGTGTGGATGAAAATGCTTCGAGAGATTTTCCTTGGGATTTTTAACCGGTCTCTTTCATGCAAGGTCCCGAGTATCAATGCCTTTTCCTTTTCCAGTTAAATAGTACTTCTGGAAACGGATTACAGTTCAGGAGCATTTAAGGAGAACATAAAAATTTTACTTTTACTCACAGGTTCTTTCCCGCCGAAGCCATTGAAAACCACAGCTCACGGTTTACCGAAAATCTCTCGAAATCTTTCCTCCAGTGGCCGAACCTTCGGCAAAAAGTACAAAAAAGGTTTCCTTTTTTCAAACATTGGTATTAAACAAGGTAAAATGGGCACAGAAACATCAAAGATTACTTTGAATGCTCACATTCACCTGAGGACGGCAAATCAACAGATGTCACGTCCTGAACGCCATGTGGACGACACCACTGACATGCGCAGAAGTTGCCGGCTTCGTGAGAACACTTCCAGTGGGCATCCACTTGGCTCGTGGTCTAGGTTGCTTAAGGTCCCTATTCTCTTGTTTCAACTGAAGTATATTGAACTGTAGACAATATACCTTCAATTTTTTCTTGTAGAGATGAGGAGGGAAGGTGGGATGTTGCAAGTAGATAAATAAAGACTTGCCATAGAAGAAAGAAAGAAACTAAGCCATTGAAGTCAACTTTTGCAAAGACCTCTGGGACTGTTTCTAGGGATAGGGGGGAAATTGGCCAATAGCTGACCGGTTCATCCCCTGAAATGATCCTAGAAACAACTGGGCATTTTGGCTCCAGTTCTTCTCTCATTTCCAAAGTGAAAAGTGGCGAATGTAAGTTTGGAAGTTACCAGTTTGTTTGTTTATTTTGCTGGAGGTCAAACATCTTGGCCCTTGGCTCAAAGAAAGTGTCTAAATGACTTCTTGTTCAGATGTTAAACTTGCTTTATAGGTAACCAGTGTTGATATATCTCTGGTTACAAAAAGGGTGCTTAACTGCAACACTTTGTAATCCAAAAAGCCAGGTTTTGGGTCCAGTCACACATTTGACACTAAAGTCAATCACGGTAAATAAATTAATACATAATGTCCGAATGCAAAAAGGTGCTATCTTTACTATTGTCTCTACTATACTTCTGATTGGGTTAAACATCAAATTTGTTGAAATCTTTGCAAAACAGCATGTAAATTAATCTCTTGTTTTCTAACCAACTTCCTTATAACAAAATCTCTTAATCTCTTAAGTCTAAGCAACACAGAAATCCTATACGAGGAACGTGTAAAATTGGACACAAAACAAACACCTATTAAAAATGGAGTTTAAATACATTTTATTTCATAGACTGCCTTTTTGTAGGTTATGTATTCTCTGTGTAAAAATGAAAACATTCTTATTTGAGGAAAGTGTTTTGTGCCATGACAAAAGAAATTGCTTCCCTCATCATTACTTAATATGGAAGTGCTGCCAGCCAAAGCAAGATGACCCAATTTTGGAATTCTCTTGATTTGCTATAGGCAGGGTAATATTTGGACATCTAAGAGGAAAGTGAAGGCATGAATGTGTCCGGCATTGACACCTTGAACACTTGTGACATCTCCCCACCTACAAAAGGTGAAAAAGTTGGTTTTGAAGAAAATTTTTTAATTGTTCATCACCAGCATTAACACATCTCTCTTTTGTCATATACCTGGAAATTTCTTCCCAAGAGTGCATGCTCTTATTGGTTACTTCGAGGTCACATGACATCTAACAATAAAACTGTTTCCGACCAAAATCTCTGAGTGGGCAACATTTCAAAACCTATGGCGTCAGAGGGTAACAGTACACTGTTACCTGCAAATGTTGACTGACGACCGCCATTTCAGCTAGGTTTAATGAATTTCCAGCTATATAAAAAATCACTGAAAGACTAATCCCTTGGGAAAGAGTTAATTTTGTTTCCCTCGAATCTCAATGTTTTTCTCAGCAACATTGAGATTCTGATTCTCTTTCCCTTGGGACCAGCCATATCGTGATCCATTCTTCGGTCAAAAATATTTGCAAAGCATGGGGAGACATCTAATGATGAGTCTTTTCTGGCCAAAAAATGTTCCTAAGCCTCTGTCATTATTTTGTGGAAGTACAACTCAAAGGCAGGGGGAAAAACTGCTTAGATGTACTGTTATTTGTAGAGCTCATCCAATATAAGGCATAAGTTGTTTGGAAGCTTTATTTGCTATTGTAGTTTTCTGTCAATCAACTGACTTGTGCTGAAAAAACTTGTCAAGACAGTTTGGTAGGGGAGAAGTTACTTTTTAAAGATGGGTGTTCTCTTCTGTTTTCATCCTGGAAAAACGCACATCAGTTGAGAAAATGGCGCTGACTACTTTCCTAAAATGGGAAATTTCAGAAGCTTCTACTTAGCTTTTAACAAGCTGGCAATATCGATTCTATTAAGACCTTTGATTAACATAACTTGCTTGCAATGCTCTATAATTATATCCCTATCTTCTTACAAGCTGAAAAATTAATTTAATATTGAAAAGGGAGACGACACATATTCCTATGGATGCCACTTCCGACTATGTGAAATCCGAATAAGGCAAATATATCCTAAAAATAAATAAAAAGCTTATTATTTTTTACGTTAATATAAACGCTATCTTCGACTCTTACATTGCTTTAATTTTAGAGATTAGGAAACAAGGCGAATTGTAGACAAAGTATGACGGAACGCAACGCTTTATCGACTTAAAAATCCTTTTTACGATCGTGAATTTATTTGCTGATTCTTGCTTTCCTTAAAGATTGTAAGAAAAAAGCATTGTAAGTACCTGAAGGTATCGGTGTTGTTGTTTTGGCAAAAGTGGTTCTGGTATAAATGCAGGTCTTCTAAGGTGAAACACCAAGTAGGTGGCTAGAAGAAACTACTTTTATACGAACGGACAAACTACTTGTTCTAGCTAAAGCCCGTGAGATTTTCTAACATTACTATATGACGAACGCACTTGTTCAGAAACGTTCAATTTCAGACAACAGCTTTCATCTGTTGCCGCCACGGGCAGGTGACGGCTCACGTGATCTCGGAGACAAAGACAAATTCTCTCTACTTCTTGAGTTGTGAAGTGTCGTGGGTACTCGCAAGGTAGGTTTGGTAATAGAGGACGACTTGGCCACTAATTCTTTACGTTTTGGAGGTAAGTTCGTGTCAATTTTCGGTTTAACATTGAAGACTTTCTTTTTCCTTGCTTTTCTTTCTGGCTTCGGGCTTGTAGTTATACTGCTCGCTACACTGGCCGTATCTGATTCTTCACTAAAAATGTCCGGGGGAGATGGCGGCTGTGAATAAATGAAATTGGAGCAAAAACATCAACATAAAGTTGCATCACGTGTGCAGCTGAGTTTACTGCGAGAGCAATATTGTACCAGTGGCCGAAATTGTAACCGTGGCCTAAAGTGGCCGAAATTCTTCAAATTAGTATCCAAGAGACTGGACACGGACTTCCCCATGGGTGACGTCAAATATCGCTGGCATTAATTTCCAGGTGATCTGTGACGTCATTGCGGGGGCCTGGGGAAAGAAATTTTAATGCCGTATGCCGTAAACCAACGCGCGCACCAATTCAATTCAATTCAATCTGTTCCCGTCAGCTTTGGTTTATGGGATACGGCATTAAAATTTCTTTCCCCAGGCCCCCGCAGTGACGTCACAGATCACTTGGTTGTCAGTTATGACACTCGTGTCATGTGAAGAATTTGTGACTTCAAAGTCCTGGCCCCGGTTTTTCAAACGTCGGAGAGCGCTATCCAACGGATAAATCACTATCCAGTCCGGATAGGTTCAATGGAACCTCCAGGTGATCTGTGACGTCACTGCGGGGGCCTGGGGAAAGAAATTTTAATGCCGTATCCCATAAACCAAAGCTGGCGGGAACAGATTGAACTGAATTGAATTGGTGCGCGCGTTGGTTTATGGGATACGGCATTAAAATTTCTTTCCCCAGGCCCCCGCAATGACGTCACAGATCACCTGGCTCGATGTATAACGAACTTCTATATAAGAAGTCCTAGGTAAAACAAACGATTTTTTTTACCCGCTGTAATAGTGAAATACATGAAAAAGAACCCAGCTATTGCGAACAAATGTTGCCAGTCCCTTGGCCCTTCGTTATATCGCGGTTTCACCGTACATGGGAAACCAATTACGTTAACCACTGGACAGAGATTTTTCCAGAGGATAGCATTATCCACCCTTCAAACAACTGGGATCTGGACGACGATCATTTTCGCCGAGCGAGGGTACAATTTAAGGTGTCGCGCCAAGAATATAGGAGGGTTATTATGGCTCCGACTGGTTCCTGACAAACCCTTGGATCAAGAAAGTCACGATCCACTAATACACTGGTATATTAACGATGGAGAAATATGTGTTCGATCAAACTTTACTTACATCGTCCGTTTGGACTTGCGCATCACTATTTCTCGTCCCTTCCGTTTGAATATGAGCGCTAATCATTGTCATTCTTTCTGTCTGCGCCTCCTTCTCGGTCATTGTTACAATTATGGTCTGGGTATTTGCATCTTCAACCGGCGTCGGTTCTTCCTCTTCCGTTTGCAACATGACATCCGCTTGCTCTATTTCCGGTTCGGGCTCTGTGAGTATGCTGGCACTCTGTGTCCGTACAACCAGTGTCTGTATCTCAGCTGTGCTGTATATGACCTTAAGTGTTTGAGTTTCGGCCACTGCCGTGGGAACCGCGGGTGCATCCACATATACTGTCTGTGTTAAAAAGTACTTCATTAAGACCAAGGTCATTGTATTCAAAGTTAGTTCCCAATTAGCATTCCCAGGAGGGGTACATGACCCGCGCAACAGTAACCTCGTTTCCATGCTCAATATTGGGCATGGTTTTGTTTGGAGCAAATATAATCAAAATCCACACATTATTAGGCACTATTTTACCAACGCTTAGGCCATTTATACAGGGGAAAAAAATAAGACGCGTCTTGCATAAGACGTGTTTGAAATATTTTTTGTGCCATTAACACGAGACGTTCTAATACGCGTCCAATTTTTCTTAGTGTAAATGAACCTATTGTGTTTTGTCCTTCCGTATTTGCTTGAAATGTTTATTGGTTGGGCTACGATGTTGATGGAGGCGCTATGACGAAAATGAATTAATTGATGACAATGAGTACTGTTATTATGAAATTATGAATATATGAAAATCATATATGTGAACTGCGGAGTGAAGAATTATTTGAAGGAAGATCATGCATAAGTTGCGTATATAACTGCGATGATCTTCCTTCAAATAGTACTGTTATTATGTTTAAAATACAGTCACTTGATAAAATTTGATGGAGAACGAAACTTGGTCGGAACGTGGTCCGTGGAAGGCAATAGTTTTTCTGTCCATTTTAGTTCACATTCACACTACTGCTACAATAGAGTGTTTTCACGTGACGTCATGGCGGCCATATTGATGTTCCAAAACAATAAAACGGTGGCCATGTTGGTGTCCCAAACCAGTCCTGTGGGAGTTGAACTCTTTTCTTATGCAAACACTTTCTTTTGTTCCAATAAATTTGCATAGATGCTCGCCACGTGAGTGAAAACACTCTATAGCTAACATTACCTCGGTAACAATACGAGGTTCGCCTTCTTTAGTTCTGTTCGGTACATCGCTGACCATGTAGTCCCACTCTTGAGAAACGGGAGCGCACGAATAAGGACCTGTACACGCTGCCAGATGGGGGCGGAACGTCTTGTGATCATTACACGCGTTACAGTCGCACCGTCCACCGTTGCCGTCTTGTGTCATTTCTATGTCGTTACATTCCTGTGATGCCATTAGAGCCTTCTTCTTACATCTATGTGCGCGTTTCAGCTGTCAAGAAAGAAAAGGAAGGTCAGGCCTGGACACACATCGCACGCGATGTTGGATCCTTCATTTGTTGCACCCAGAATCATATATCCGCAGGCGTGTAATTTTGCGAGAGATTCGGCACCGTGCGTGGAACAGTTTTGTATTTCTTCTTCATCAGTATATGGCGTGTTACTGACAGTTATCTTAAGAATGAAGATAACTTATGTCTCGCGAAACTTATCGTGAATGTGATTGACTGAAATATGAGGCGACAACTATTTTTTGGTATTCTAAATGGCTGAATTGACTTTCAAATCTCTACACCCTTATTTCGGTATTCCATGTTCACTTTACTCCTCTGGCAGTTCATTTGGTCCTTTTTGGACGCGCCTTTGCAGAATTAAGGAGCTTTGGCAACGACGACGGCGACGGCGACGGCAGCGAGAACGTCAGAAAAGCAATAGGCTTATTAAGTAAAACAACAACTTTGCACGTGCATCACGCTTTTTGGTACATTTCTCTACCGCCTCTGCAAGACTACAACGTGAAAATGCCTTTTTTCACGTTTTATGGAGGACGTAAACAAGCGACGACAAATTTTTCTTTCTCTTTCTAAACTTAGTGCAGTCGCCAAGAAATCAGCTCCAGAGAAATTCGCCCATTTCAAGCGAATTGGAATAAACGAGGACAAGTTTGAATAAATGAGAACTCATTTTTAAAGTGACGTTTTCGCTGCCGTTGCCGTCGTCGGTGTTAAAGCTCCCTATTTCCAGTTGAAAACGCAAATGGTTGGTCTCGTCAAGTCCCACGTCCAGTAGGACTGAATTGATCATTGAAGGGTTTCATTCCGACCGATTTTTTTCTTACAAATAGTTAAGACGCCACCTCTCAGATTTAGCGTTTCTCTCTCATTTCTCTTGGTTTCTGGATCATATAGTTGACCATTCATAGCAGCTATTGAGCGGTTCCTTATTTTCGAAGAGGTGCGTCAATTCAAACAAGAGGTGCAGAGCGGTTCATTTTTAAATTGTTGTCATTTGGTACTGTTCATAATTGTACACTAAAGCTTTTTGCCTTATTGAACTTGGTCATACACATGTAAGAGGTGAAATAAAAAATCAAGCCTCTTGGGCTTACCTGAGGAAGGACTCCTATAACAAGCAGCGCCGCTGACAGCACCATGATTAACAATCCCGTCACAGCGTAAAAGGGATTGGGGTATTGACGTACTCTCATTATAATAGGTGCCTCAATTATGCACATCACTGCGGCTATCCCCAAACAGAGGGCGCAATTTCGTGTGTTGTTACATAACGGCAAGCATAAGCGGCGAGCAGGCCAGGCTGCTATGGCTCCAATTATTAGGAGTATTCCTTTTGGCACGAGGAGAAGAGCTAGAGCCGCTTCTTCGTTGTTGGAAACGCATTGCTCAATAAGCAGTGGCTCCTCTTGGTAAGGGCCTGGCTTGGCGACCTATTATTTTAAAAAAAAAATACTATTTTACTTGCGGAGGAAAACATGAAACTGTTAATTATATACAAGTGTAAGAACGTTTAATATATTAATGGGGTGAAATTTAATAGATAGGATAGGCGTTTCAGTATTTTTACGGTTGTTTAACATGCGGTAAAAACTTTAAGATAGCGTATAATATTCTATGTATGGTACAATTACCCGATATATCGTACTTCCTTTAAATACAACGCATTTTTTCAGCCCCTTGGTACTTCATTAAAATATTGGGGCTCCACTGTGCAATAATGTTTTAACTATTGAAAGGTCAACTTAAGAGTGCAATGAAAGCTTATGTCATCCAAATAAGTACTAAAACAACTTCTCTAAATTCCCAGCCAAACGTACCTCGCGTAGTACCTTCACAGCTCTTGGTTTAAAAACAATTTGCCACGTACTTAACAAAATAACGTCACCAATAAATATAAAAAAGGCCATCATATGCATCCACGCCCATGGAACCTAGGTGGAGAGAAAAAGATTCAGGGAAAGCGCAAAAACATACGCGGGATAAAAGAACGTTAAAGAGAACAGAAGCCAAGATAATGAGGTAAGACAATGAAAATAAAACAAGGAAGGAAGGAAGGAGATGAGAACAAAAGCAACACTTGATTTTTGAAGTTCAAAAACGAAACTAATGGGTGGGTGTGGAGTCGAACTGCACTATAGGATTGTTTTGAGGGGACGAATTGTTTCCTGCGCAATCTCGTAATCGAAACATTCCCATAGTGCCATTCGATATTAAACCGGCCCAGTCTCACATGCAACCTTGAAATAGTCAGGGGCACCCAACGACAATATAGTTCAAAACCACTTAAACATAGCATTGTTAAACGTATTTTAGTATTTAAAAGGTAGATATAGGCATATTTTTTATCCCCTAAAAATTTTTCATCTGTTCGGATTTCCTAGCTGAAAGTCTAGTGATCCGAAAATTATAGGGATCAAAACTTACCTTTTCGAAAATTTCAGCCAGATAAAAGGCTCCCGAAAAGTCTAAGTGATCTTTGAGGGTAAAAATCCGTTAAAAATGGGCAATTATATCATTTTTTAGATGTTCGAAAATCCTAGGAGAGGCAGGCAAGCAAGAAATTTTACAACAAATGTTCCAAAAATTCTAGATCTCAAATCGTCTTCCGAACAGATATTTTCCGAAAATTGACGTTGGGTGCCCCTGAATAGTCAATACCGGCATACACACCTTCCTTATTGTTTCCGGTCTCCACGACACAACTCTGTAGGCGTAAAGAACCCTGGGAAATACGCTGCCTAAACAAAGTGTGTATCCTAGGCTAAGAAACCAGGAGCGGGCCTGAAACAAAAACAAAAACCACGTAAGACATGACAACATTACATTTTGTGTCTTGTACTCTTGTGTTTAAATGTGGTTTATGGTTGGTTACTGGGAATTCCACGGCCTTAGTGGAGGTTTTCATGCAGCTCATGCCAAAATAAATTCTTTTTCCTGTCAGGGGTGACCAGCGAAACACTTTAAGTAAGACTATTGTGCGATTAATCGGCCATTTCCTAGTTACAAAACTCTCACTTTCAAAACGAGGATAAGTGCAAAGCCTTTCTTGTGAAAATGAGTTTTTTATTGGAATAAATAATCATTTTAATATCAATGGCTTCAAAGTCCGCCCCTCACTTTGAAACAGAGGCTTGGGGCAACTTGGAAATGGCTTATTTACTTTTGGCATTTATGCTGGCGTCTTTTAAATTGCTACTTCGTGTTGACGAAACACAATATGTCCTCCCAACAGTGTTCATAAGAATCGTCCTGCTCCAAGGGTCTGAGAGGACGCGAAGAAAAGATAAAGAAGCTCTAAGCAATATAGAAACAACGTGACTAGCCTGCACAGTCATACTTACCTTACAAACAAGTTGCAGAGCCTCAAAGGAAACCAGAGCTCCATCAATTCCAAATAGAACAACAGAAAAAAGGCTGAGCGCACAGCCCACAAGAAGAAGTTGGGTGAGATAAAAACCAGAATGGTAGATGACCCTGCAATGTTGGCCAGTAATTGAGGCATAAGTACGTGTACGTGTTCTAAGCCATTTATGACATGTAGATAAAACCTTTAATAGGAACGTTCACCGTAATATTGTCCTAAAAGACCGAGAACTTTTGTGTCACGATCAAATGCTGCGGCTTGCTCGGGTAAAAAAAATTCTGAGATGAGATGGAAATTCTAAAATGTTCTTTTTTGCAGTTCCAACCAAAATGACCGGAAATCCTGTACCATTTATCAAACCACGCCCACTGACTCTATTGCTCTCTATTATGGTGCTCATTTTTAACAATGTGTGAGTGTAATTAGGCAGTACCACTGAGACCGTGCTATTCTGATTGACCTGTTTTTGTTTTTATTTCCCAATTGGTAAATCTTCCGACCTTCACTTACGTAGCCCTACTGAAAGCAGTAATACCTGTGACGTCTGAAGATTAACAGTAAAGCATAGCAAAGAACGCAGCAGACGAGTAGGAATCCAGAAATCAGTGTCCACGCGATGAAAAGAGGAAATAAAATGTACAGCCATGAATCACTTGAGGCTTTTCTCCGGTAAGGTAAGCCAGCTGTGAAAAAAATATATCTATTGAGTTTTACCCTTAAAATGAAGGAGAATTTTTTCATTAAATGAGCCACTAGTTAGAAGACCATACTTGCGCTATAAGCTAACTGCCGATTACAAATCACGTGATGTCTCAGGCAACTGATCCTCCTTTCCTGCCTGAAAATGACCAGTTTAAAAAAAAGAGACCACGGGAATTCCTTTTTTAATCGAACCTCCTGGGAAAGTATTTACAGTTATCGGAATATTCGATAAAACGAGATTAGACGGTGTGGATAAGTTCCTTCAGTACTGCATGATCTTAAGGGGGGGAAACATATATTGTGCAACATAACAAAGCCAACTTGGTCTATTTGTGAATTTGCTTAGCGTTAATCGATCGGAAGAAGCAGGTGAGGACGTTGTTTAGCCGTGTGCATTGCCTGTATCACGCGATGCTGACCGTATCTTAAATTCTAACGTACTCTAAGCCCACCAAGTTTTGTTGGAATGGGTTTTATATTCTGCCGAATACACGACACACAACTAACGATCTCCACGACTAACAAATATAGACAATAAAGGTCCGTGCGATAGGTGAAAAAGGAAGCCATAGTTTAATACTGAAGGATTTTTAAAGAACACAACGTAGAATACCTGGCCATTGCACGTACTCCAGTGTCTCAGGGGTGCCGTTTCCTTGAGAACTTCCCTTCAAAGTCAGGGTGGGAGGATTGTAGTTAAATACTCCAACTTCTCGAGCACCAGCTAGCCAAAACAATCAAACAAAAACAGTTAAAGAACGGTTAAAAGAAACTTTCACGGACCATTTCACTTCTTCGGCATGTACAAAATAAAAGCCCTCCTTTACTTAAACTCACCTGATCTCCTAAACTGCTGTATGAAGACTTTACATTGTCTGTTTCCATTTTCGTCAAAAGCCACCTGACCCTAATATATGCAGAATAGTACGGGAATAAATAACAAAACTATAGTTATAGACCTTATTAATCCTAAAACCTTACACCTATGACGTCACGGTTTCTACGTGTCTGTACATAGCGAGAAAAGAAAAATTTGTTGAAGAATCCCCAGACCTTTCTTCCTCTCGGAAGGATTTGAATTACATTCCTAAGCAATAACAACACCGTTCGTCCCATCAGTGTCAAAAGAAACTGAAACTGTTGCATAGAAATTACAGTTTTAGAGCATATGGCTGGTGATCTGGTTCAGGTAGGATCAGGGAGCTTTAGTAGTGGGCGCAGACGAACCAACATTATTTTGGCTGAAATATCTGATAGCCATCGTCATTCTACTACGAGTTTTAGCGAGAATATCGTAGTGGCGAAAACACGTTATCAAATGTTAGGAATTTTATCATTTAGCAATCGGGAGAGGGCATTACCTCCTTCAACGGAAATAGCCGAGCTAACTTTTGTGGTGAAAAAAAATACAATGATGCTTTCCGGGATGCCTATTTTTAGAAAATAGGCGAGAGAACTTAAATTGATTAAATGTCGACCTCTTCGTCGACCTCGAACCTAAACCTCTCTATTGTTTGATTTTTTTCCATGTTCCACTTACTGAAGGTCCTGTAAATTTCACTTCAAATGCCTCCTCCTTGAAGAGCTCGCTGACCATGCGCCGACCATACCCCAGGTCATGTAAATCCATCCCCCAATCGTTGAGCACAGGCCGACCACGCTCGAGCGTTGCGGCAACTGCCCACATAGCTTCGTACGCAAATGGCGCATACGTACTACGGAAGAAACTTGGTATTTTTTGGCTGTATTCGGTGAAAAACTGATCTGTGGTCTAAAAGAACGAAGAAAGTAGAAGGGCGTTTAAGGAGGACGGTATT